>JAJOZX010004650.1:210000-404634 GCA_023014485.1 Bathynomus jamesi
TTTCCTCTATCTTAGACGTAAAAGTTCTTTGTATAGCTTCAATGTTCGCAATGTCTCGTTTTCTGTGTGGGCTTGAGCACTGTGTAGTACTCAATTATTGGTAGGACTTTACTCTTCCATAATTTGAGCATGATGTTTGCTTTTCTGCTGCAGAAGCTCCTCCAGATGATTCCCATTATTTTTCTAGCCGTTGTAATTTTGATTTTATAGTGCTCTCTGAATTCTGCATCCGACGACATTATTATTCCAAGATCCCTGACTTGTGGTTTTGGTGTCATCTGTTTAGCTTGCATAGTTTTCTACCCTTTTTTCTGTAGCTCTTTGTTATTACCATATCTTAGAATTTGGAATTTTTCTTCGTTGAACTTCATACTGTTGTCTTCTGTACACTGGAATAGTGTTTCAATGTCGTTTTGTAATTTTTTTTATGTCACCTTCGTTCAATATTTCCTTACATATCTTTGTGTCATCTACGAAACATGATACAATACTGTTCTTAATATCTGGATCAATATCTGCAATCATTATTATGAACAGGAAGGGGGCTAATACTGTCTTTTGTGGGACAGAGCTCACGACTTCCGAGACTTCTGATTTAACTCCGTTCACCACCATTCTTTGTGTTTTTTGATTCAAGTAATTAAATGTCCATCTTCCTATAGCTTTCCAGTAATTCATGTATTCTTAAGTTTGTGTGCTATGATTCCATGGTCACATTTATTGAAAGCTTTAGCAAAGTTTTGTCTTCGACACTGTTTCCAATATTTTCTCCTGGTGGTCTGGTAGCTGTGATAGGCATGATCTTCCAGTCCTGAAGCCACGTTGATTTGGGTTGTATAAGTCTTTTTCTTGTAGGTAGTAGGTAGTTTTTGCCTCTAATTATACGTTCAAAACACTTTACAAGGTGTGAGTGAGAGCCACTGGCCGATAATTCTTGGGCATTGCTCTGTTACTACCTTTAAATAGGGGGCGGGAGGCACTGTTTGCGTTTTTTAAGGGGAGTGGAATTTGTGCTGTCGACTGATTTCCTCCATAGTAAGTATAGCGGTTTGGCAATACTCTTTGCATTTCTTCAGAAATGTGGCACTCCATGTGTCTGGCCCTGGCGCTGATTTGTCTCGCATCTGTGATAAGGCCGTAGTCATACATCCTTCCGTGAACTCCAAGTCCATTAATAAGTTTGTGCCGGAATTTGTTCTTGGTTGATTTGTATCTCTGTTGAAAAATTCGTGTGGGTTTTCCTCTTCTATCTCGGACTTAGTATTTCTTGTGGAGTCTTCTCGTGAAGTAGCAATTCCCACTTTACCTCCTTTAAAGCTTTATTTACGTGTTCCCAATTTACCTTCTTTGAATTTATGTTTAAGCCCTCAAATATTCCATCTTCCTCTCTAGAATGCATTTTCGGCCCTTTGGGTGCTAACTTCAATTGTATATCGATGAGGTTATGGTCGGAGAATTTTGTGTGCGTTACTTTTTATTTATTATCTCGTTGTTATTTGTCAAGATTAAATCCAAAACGTTCTCTTTTCTCATGGCTTCATAGATTTCCTGATTAAGGGCGTAATGTTCCATAATATCTAATAGCATTGTTGCTTGGGTTCTGTCATCTTTAGTAATGTTGCCATGAAACTTCTCAACATATATAACTTCGTCATTTTTCTTCCATGATATGAATGGGAAATTAAAATATTCGAAAATTAGAATATTTGTTGCTGGAGTTTCAAGTAATTTTAATGTTTTTTATTTCATTTGTAACAAATTGGAATTCACTGTTTGTAGTGTTTGGTGGTCTGTAGATGTTCATAATTGTTAGATTCAATTGTTTTACTTCTAATATAATAACTTCGACTGTGCTGTTTGATTTGTTTACCTTTACTTGACATGTGTGGGTTTTTTTCACGTAGATGCAACACCCTCCCCCTCGTCTAGCCACTCTTATCTTCTATGTGTGTGTTGTAGTCCAGCAATGCTAATTCAGTATCCTCGATACAGTTTTCACAGCCTTTTTCGCATTTATGCAAGTGTGTTTCCGTTAGACATATAATATCTATGCTGGATTCGGTAGCGAAATCTCTAAGTATTGTAACTTGCAGCCTGCATGGTCCGTATAGAGACCTTGAATATTTGTGTATAAACATTTATTGGGTTTCTAATTTCCCTGTTCAGTTTTCCTATATAGTGGTCGTTTCCTAGTCGATGTCGGTTCCTGTTTGATGTTATTGGTTTGGCCGCTGCATTTGGGAGAATTGAGGTTGCGGCACTTGATACCAATGTGGTTGTATTATCGGTGGGTGGTGTTGGATAGAGTTACAAGGAGTTCCAAGGAAAAGAAGTACCTCAAAAGGCCTTGCGGCCCATACCGAGGAGGTACCAATGGCAACGGGTGCCAGGGAAAATTTTCTACACCCTCAAATAATGTGCAAGATTTGGTCTAACCTTTTCTTAAATGATCCACAGAGGAACTGTTCACAACTTCTGAAGGTAACCTGTTCCACGTGTCACAGATCTTATAGGTAAAGTAATTCCCCCACACACTAGTCCTAAACCATTTCAAATCCAACTTCCAACCATTGTTATGAGTTGGGTTATCATTTGAACTAAACATGATTCTAAAATCGATATCGTTGAACCCGCGTAATACCTTCAAAACCTCGCTGATTTGACCGCGCAGCCTCCGAGTTTCCAGCGAAAACAAATTCAGGGCGCGTAAGCGTCGATTGTAGCCCATCTGTCTAACGGAAGGGATTAACTTTGTGTGAGAGAGAGAGAGAGAGAGAGAGAGAGAGCCCTCATTGTTCATGAGGCTCTCCGTCCACGACCTCGCAAATTCGCGACGACCCACCCTACTACCATGCTTCAGCAAATTCGCAACTGACTCCGCAAATTCGTGATTCCGTCATGTGGCGTCTGCAAAACCGCCCACGCGGGTCGATGCAGGCTCAGTCATGCTGCGTCCCCCACCGAGTGAGGCCGTCACTTCGTGCTCCTCAACGCTAGTGCACCACATTTACGTGTTACTCAGTTGTCTACAAAACACTACTGCTCTACACAGTTGTTCATGCAATAATACTGCTTTACCTACATACAGTAAAAAGTTCTATTCACGCAAAATATCATTGTTACTGAATTTAATATACTGCTCCAGTATATTCTGTGCAGTGTTTTACAAGATTTGGTGTTTTAAGGATATTTTACACCGCTATCCCCGAGCTCCTGGAACCGATCAGCAATTTCGCAATTCTTGACGTTTTTTTTTTGGTCCCAACGAATCACGAACAATGAGGGCCCACTGTATATATATATAATATATATATATATATATATATATATATATATCAAACTTACCTTCAAGTTTCCTTGAAGGGGTGATGTATGTAATGGTGTGGGGAATATACCTGCGGAGTCCTCTCCTTTCTTGTTAGCAGGGCAAGCTGGGGTTTTATTCTCATTTCCTCTAAAAAAGTTGTTTCGTTGCTCCTGTTACTTCTAATACGGATAGAGTCTGTTCTTCCCCATTCTCTTCTTTGGGTACCCTTTATGTGAAAATGTGGGCACTCTATATTTAGGTAGGCATTTTCTCTCAGTCAGTGACTGCACATTAGGGTGTCAATTTTGTCAACTTTTTTCAAATAAATTTTGGTAGTGAAAATATAGTGTCTTTTCATGTCAAAACTTGAAATTGGCCAACCAAAATGAAATAAAATAACTCTTACCTACATCAATTTTACCTTAAAGTTTCAGAAATTGACTCTCTTACTAAATAATAGGACATAAATTGATTAACTATTCATCTGTCACAGAATTATCCAACTGATCGCATATGGAGTGTTTTCAAGGTCATATAGTTGTACAATGTACAAGTCACAACATGAATAGAACTGTCCCTCACTCTCAGTCCTCAGTTGCCTCTTAGATGTCATAGATGGTGGTTTGCTGTTATTGCTCTTGTACCTACTTCATAGTTATTCTACTAGACGAATACTGCAGTTTAACTGTAAGTATGGATTATTGATTATTATAATTATTTATTATCATCATCATATTCTTCTGTCTAATAATGTTGTAATCCCATGAAATATTTTTTTATTGAATTTTAGAACATCGAATGACTAAACTTTGAAACATCGTAATTGATATAAAATACTTAAATGTTTTTCTTTCTTTTCAGATATTCCTAAGATGCCAAATTTGAAGACAAGAGGTCAGTCGTCATGCCACTTGAGCCTGTTAGTCGGTACAGGCAAGGAGCTTCCCGTATCAGAACTACCGACAGTGCGAGACATGCTGAGACTAGGGTTACTCCTTCGTGAACAAAATACAAAGGATAGAAGGAACTACACAGAGAAAGAGCTCATAAGGGACATGATTCCCCCTCTTCTGCATCAGTGTAAAAAAGCTAATGCGTTATTCAAACCACCTGTACTCAATCAGTATAGAACTATTGAGCTAAAATTAACAAAGCTGTGGCACAAAGCAGTTGAGACATCACTTGGTAAAGGAAAACTAGCAAAGAAAAATAAATTTCTGCACACACTTGATACTCTTCTTGACATTTTGAACTGCCAGTGTCCCATAGAGTTGTGTTCTGAAGCCAATTGTTCTCCCTCATGCAGAAGAGAACCTCACCCTCACATTCATTGTCGCTGTCCTCGTGAGAAGAAGATCCCTGTTTTGGAGCTGGCTTTCATAAAGGCGCAGAGAACAAAGGCAGGAGGCCAAGGAAGTATGCAGATTGGTTCGGCAGATTATTCAGAAACCAAAAAACAGATTGTTATTTCCAAGAAAAAAGAGAAAATCCGAGAGAGGGAAGAAAGGAAGAAAAAGAAGAGTGAAGAAGCCACCCAAAGAGATGAAGAGCTCTATCAAGAGGTTTCTCACTTCTTTGAAAGCTCTTCAGATGAACAGAAAGAAGCAACATCAGATGATCGCTCCAAAATGCCATCTGAACCTTCGCCGAAGAGAATGAAATACAACACTAAAGACATCTCAAACATTGCCCTTGCCAGTATTCGCCACCATACGGGGCTACGAGAGACTGCAGAGATTGCCACTGCCGCTTGGATAGATGCAGGCCTCATCAGCCGAGAGGATACATCCTTAGTGATAGATCATAATAAGATAAGAAGAGCACAAGAAAAAATAATGAAGGAAATATCTGATCAGCATGAAAAAGATTTGAAGGAGGAAGGTCTCTCTTGCCTTTTGTTTGATGGAAGAAGAGATGACACAAAAGTTCTAGAGGTAGAGGGAATGGACAGAAAGTTTCCCAGTCTCATCAAAGAAGAACACTACTCTGTGTGTTCCGAACCTGGTGGCCGCTATTTGTTTCACTTTGTTCCTGAAGCAGAAATAGAAGGCAAGAAACATGCAGAGGCAATTGCTGATCAAATAATATGTTGGCTTCAAGAAAGAAGACTTGACAGTTCACTGCAGGCCGTTGGTGGAGGCTCAACTGCGGTGAACACTGGATGGCAGGGTGGTGTTATGACGCAGTTAGAGAAAAAATTTGGAAGAAGGCTTGTTTGGATTGTACGTGATTTGCACACGGGAACTACCTCTTCGTCGTCTCATCCAGGAACTTGATGGTCCTACAAAGAGCAACAACAAGTGGTCAGGCCCCCTTGGCAACATGCTAGATGAATAGATGAAGTAACGGAATTTGAAATAAATACAAAATTTCCAAAGGTCGAAGTAGGCCCTCCCCTTCCAGTGTTGTCTGAAGAAGTTATCAAAGACCTCAGCACGGATCAATCTTACGTTTATCGTATTGTTCAAGCAATCAGATCAGGAGAGTTGCCTCAAAATCTGGCTCTCTTGGAGATTGGACCCGTAAGTCACAGTCGTTAGTTAACTACAGCGATTCGTTTCTGCTGGATTTGGGTTTCCAAACATGCACTGAAGGGCAAAATGCTACAGAATTTGATGTTGATTGTTGAATTTATTATTGGGTTTTATCTTCCTCACTGGTTCAATGTAAAACTTAATCCAATGTGGATGGAGGGGCCCAACCACATCTTGTTTCAATTACAGCTACTGAGAACCCAAAGGAAAGTAGTGGTGGACATCGTGTTACCTGTGGTGAGAAGGTCCGCTTGGTATGCTAGGCCAGAGGCAGTTTTGCAAGCAATACTCTGCAGCCAATGTACCAAAGAGCGAACTGAGGCTGTGGAAATCATTCTAAAGCTTAGAGGAACATCACTAGATGATGACCAGCTGGGAGACTGCTCTGTTCTGACAAGGAAGGTACCTCCGATAAACGTCAATGCCACGAAATTGTCAGAATTAGTTAACCTGAGTTCGAAAGTTTTGGAGCCACCACTGACATGTATAACAAACAAAGATTTAACACAACTTAAAGAGGCCCCAATGCAAGTGCCAAAGTGGCCTTTTCACATTCAGAGTGTGGAGAGATGTGTGAAAATGGTCACAGAAGCAGCTAGTCAAGTTTACAGTCACGAGAGGCGAGAATGCTACATCACAGCGCAAGTAGCAAGCCGAATGCTGATGTCAAGGAACCGCAGCAAAAGGGACATGACTGCATTGGTTACTTTCAAATAAAGACTCTGAATGATATCTTATTGCCACTTTAAATGTTGATCGGATGTTTGCGCACATTTGTTATTTTGTTACGAATTTACGGAAAAATGGAATTTTTGAATTAAAATTGATGTAGGTAGGAGTTATTTTTTATTGTTTTTAAAGCAAGGATATTATTTTGTATGCCAAATTATTACATTAAATTGCTACCAAATCACATGATTTTCAATTTAGTCATTTGACCCCAAAAATTGACACCCTACTGCACATAGGAGGGTGGAAAAAGTGGCAGTTTTGTCCGTATCTGTATCTTCCATTCCTCATGATATCGAAGCATTTTTTGGGGTGATTGTACCTGCAGTTTGCTCCATATATGCACGACCCTGTTTTATAGTATTCACATAAGGCCCGCCATTTAATCTCCTTACGAGCCCTATGTGATTCTATTGCTTTTTTCGGTTTCGCCACCACTTCCCTACTTGGTGGTTTTTTTTCGTCTTCGGCGACTTTTCTTGGTATCTTTCTCTCTCCTTTGTATTCCTGGTATCCCTCTCTTTCTGTTTTGTGTTCCTGTTATCTCTCTGGCAGGGGATATGTCATTCTCTGAGGTTATTTTGCATCTCCCTGTAGCATAGCATGCTGTAGCGTGTTTTCCTTTATTTTCCTGCGCCTCGTGTTTGTGTCAGCGTTTCTTGGTGTTTCCTTATCTGTCAGTAAACAAGTATTGCCCATTTTCATTGCTCTTTGTACCATATTCTTACTTTTTTCCATGCACATGATGCACAGGAAGCCATAAATGCCCATGATTTTATTTATTCTATTTATCATTTTCTTGTCTTTTCTAAGTTCATGCATTGGTAGTGTTCAAAGGTATTGCACAGAATGCATTTTAAGCCCGTGGACTAGTCCGCTTCATTTTTGCAATCGCAGAGTTGGTGCGCAGCGCATTCCATTAAACATAATTCAGCTCTATTCAGCTTTCTGAATTTATCGCAATTTACACACTTCATATTTTTTGCCATTCTTTCCTTTATTCTTTCCTTTCTGCTTTCTTTATTATTCTTTATTCTTTCTTTATTCCCTTATTCTTCCCTTTATTATTTTCTTTAGTTTGCCTCTTTTCTTCTCGCTTCTCAAATTTCGTCTCGAAAATTTGACCTCCCCGTTTATGGATATTTCGAAGTTTCTCTGACCTTCTTTCCCTGTATAGGCCTAATGTAAAAATCTCAGAGGCTGATTTTCCATTAGAGTTATTTTCAAATTATGTTTCAATTAATGTTGTTTTTCTTTGTACACGCTATATGCCACAGGGTTTCACTTAATAAATTATTACCGCGAATTCACTGATGTTTAACACACACTGGTATAAGATAGCATTTATCGCTGAACTTATAAACATTAGTTATTTCGATATTACACAGCGGAAACAAAACGTCCGTACACCACGAGGTAGAAACACGCTATATATATATATATATATATATATATATATATATATATATATATATATATATATATATATATGGTGTCCCATAAGTCTGGCATCATAGGAGAAATTCATATTTTTCTATTTCTACAAACCATAATTCATATTTTTCTCTTTCTACAGGCCATAATGTCTGTGAGCAAGGAAGAACGAATCCAGATAATTCTACTCATAGGAAATCAGAGTCAAAGAGGGGCCAGGCCGCTGCTGAATTTAACAGACTGCATCCAGACCGCGAGCCAATAACACAGAGTTGTGTTAGCAGACTTGTTGCAAAGTGCAAAGTTTAAGGAAACAGGATCCATAGAAGATAAACCACGCAGTGGACCTTCAAGGAGGTCCACTGACGATGATAAAGCGACTACTATCCTGACTCATTTTAAGAGAAGTCCCAATAAGTCTCTTCGGCGATTGTCCGCCGAGACAGGAGTGTCGAAAAGTAGCATCCATTGCATTCTTCAGGCTCACAAATGGCATCCATATAAACTTCAGATCATACAGAAATTAAGCGAAGATGATCCCGACCGGCGGTTGGAATTTTGTGAATGGGCTGCGGAACAATATGCTCGGGATGCCAATTTCCTGTCCACCATTCTGTTCAGTGACGAGGCTGTTTTTTATGGAAATGGTGAGGTAAATCGACAGAACACCCGCTACTGGTCTCAAAACAACCCTCACTGGTATACCTCTTCAAAGGAACAAGGTGCATCTCGGGTGATGGTATGGTGTGGCATTTGGAAGGATCGCATCATAGGCCCCCTTTTTTACGTTGAACATGTCACTAGAGGCACCTACCTACGTATGCTCAAGGAAGAAGCATTTCCCACTGTCTTGAAGAAGGAAATTTCCCAACATGGTTCCAGCAAGACGGCGCTCCTGCACATTACAGCACCCAAGTAAGGAAATACCTGTACCAACAATTCCCTGGTCATTGGATAGGACGTCGAGGGCCTGTGGAATGGCCAGCTAGAAGCTCGGATCTCACGCCAGTAGATTTTTATCTCTGGGGCCACTTGAAAGCGCTGGTATATGCAGAGAAAATTAGGAGTGTTGAATATTTGCGGCAGCGCATTATTGGGGCATGTAACACCATTACTCCTGATATCATTCACCGTGTGCTTGCTGACTGGGTATCACGTCTGAATTTGTGTATTGAAAACAATGGTGGACATATTGAGAGACGTTCTGTAAATAAAAGCTTTTGTTTTGCCTTTTTATTATTTTTCCTATGATGCCGGACTTATGGGACACCCTGTGTGTGTATATATATATATATATATTAACCACTCCGTCTATGGCCTGGGTTGGTTCAGAGTCGACGGGGGTTCTGGTTAGGAGGCAGTAACGGATATTTCTCGCGATAGTTTTCTTCTATAACATTCTAATTTTTTTCTCTCGCTATAAGGTCGACAGATTGTTAACCCCCTTTCGATAATACTCTGATACTTTATCTGAAGGTTCGCCGACTTTTTTTTTTATAACTTAACGGGAACTATTTTCCTACTTTATTTACTGAGTTCTCGGACGAGAGCACGGCTCGAAGGAAAAGATAAAAAAAACTTTCTTTTACTGTAATTTACTTCTAAAAATGTACAGGTAGTGCTCTGAATTTACAGGGGTAGAGGTTCGACCTCTTTCGACCATGGCTCAGGCCGGAATCTAAAAAAATTGAGGAGGCAAGGGGCCTCTGCCCCCTCCTCTGCGAGTGAAATCTAAGAAGTCGAAGTAATGTTATTTTACAATTACATGCTTTATATATAATCTAAATTTTGGAGGATCAGTCTTTTGAAAGATTCCAAATAAAAATTGTATTTTCGCCGAGTATATATTTCTAAAAGGCGACAATTTCGGAGTAGTATGTACATTGAGTACAATCTAAGTACATCACTGAGTACGTTGTAATTTTGGTTTATTATGATTAATTATAATTACCAATTAATTCACATTCACTTATTATCGTTAATTACAGTTCCATTAAAGTACATTCACTACGTCATTATGTACATTAATTACATCACTAAGTACATTAGTCTCTTAGAATTCTTAGTGGTTTTATATTTATATATGGGTTTTAGTACAACACAAAGTACATGGGCACATACACTATATATTTATATACAACATGATACACACGATATATCATAACGCATGATAATGTTTTATGAATTCGAATCAGAGCGAGAGGAGATTTTACGTTTTCATATGTCAATTTACGCTGTGATCATCGAATTGCGTACATTTGCATAAGCATTTTCGAGTTTATTGCGAGAGGCGAAATAATAAAAAATATAAAATAAAAAATAATACATGCGAACGTATTTGCACGACTTTCAGCGAACAGGTACGGATGCATAAAGTTTTGTACACATTTTATAGGCTGACACGAGTAAAATGAATATTTAATAAAATTGATATAGGATAATGGTCAAGATATGGATGTATGGATGAATATGGTCGAATAATAGTTATATTGCATCATACCAGACAGGACACAACATATAAATAATGACTTAGAGAGTTAAGTTTTTATTATTATTAAAGAATTTACTATACATTGAATACGGAAGATGTCCACATACTAAACACGTGATTCAGTGTTCAAGGTATGGAAAACGTGAAGGAAATTTACTTTTATGACGTCATAGTTATTTACTTTGTACGTACCGTATAAGTCATTTTTGGGAGAAATTAAAGGAGACGAATTAGAGAGAGTGGGTGGGTTTTAAGGACTAAGAAGTACAACTACTGGTTCCAATCCTGTTATATGCAATGTGTATGCGTGATCTAATAAAATTTAGGGACGAGGGTTAGATGCACAATAGAAAGCACAAATCGAAATTCTATCCAAACTCGCTCAGGCGTTTTTGGTTTCTCATGTAAAAATGAACATTCAAGCATAAAAACCGTACAACATAGGTACTGTATGAAGACAATGAATATAAGGATCCATATAAGAATTATATAGGAATTGTTCATTTTTACAGGGCTCTCTTCTCTAAAATTATATTAATACAATAATATAATATCCTAACATTCAAACTAGATGATGACTAATGGTTTTTATAATTACAAATTTATATACAACACATGAGTTGGGGTGGTTAAGTACAATGCACAGTAATCAAATCTTTAACATGACACTTGCTTAGAGAGTTATTATAAAATATAAAAAATTCCAAGATTAATACTTTAATTTATGCAACATAATAAAAGGATTAATACGTTAATTTAGACAAACAATTAAGTTAGACAACCAATGATATTGTTAAATTTTGAATAAAGTTTTATTTTCCTGTGGAGAAAATACATACATAATGAATAGTAGGTAAAAGGGAAAAATATAAATTTTAAAGCAGGAATTTTTCAAAGTTACCATGATCGTACAATCTATAAGTTAGTTTTATTGACTATTGTAGGTAAAAATCGAATTACGTAATGGATGATGTATAGACCTGTGGTCAAGTGTGTATTTTATAATTTTGAGGGACAGATTAGCTCAAAGGGTTGTTAAATTAACTGAATAAATGCATGAGCAAGATACAGGGGTTAGACAAAATAATATGAACACCCGCCGATTTCACCGGTTATCTTTACGGACTGCTCAGACACAAAGTAAACGGTCAAATGACTGGCAAACCTATTTAAATGCGTAACAGAGTGTATACGTCATGTTATAACCCTCACGTTGTTTTTACAGATCTGAGTGAATTATGAATTAGCAGTTATGAAAGACCTGTCAGACTTCCAAAGAGGGCAAATTGTCGGAGCGCGGATAGCTGGTGCATCGGTGACGAAAACCGCTCAGATGTTCAATGTATCCAGAGGAACTGTGTCTATTGTCATGTCTGCATACCAAAACCATGGAAAGGCAAGCACCGACAAATGCAATAGTGGACGCAAGAAGAAGCTGTGTGATCGAGACCGCCGGGTGCTAAAGCGCATTGTGACAAAGAACCATAAGACCACAGCTCCAAAAGTGACTGCAGAGCTTAACCAGCATCTTGCAAGCCCGGTATCGACCAGAACTGTACGTCGCGAGCTCCATGGAGCTGGATACCATGGGAGGGCTGCAATTGCCAAACCCTTCCTTTCGCACATCAACATTGAGCGGCGCAGAAAATGGTGTAATGACCATAAGAATTGGTCAATGGACCGGTGGAAGAATGTAGTCTACTCCGACGAATCCTCCTTTACGCTATTTCCATGTTCCGGTCGAGTTTACGTCTGGAGACAGCCTAAAGATGCTTATGACCCCGACTGACTGACCCCAACTGTTAAGCATGGAGGCGGATCTGTGATGGTTTGGGCAGCAATATCGTGGAATACTCTTGGCTCAGCTGTAGTACTGCATGGTAGGGTTAACGCCCAGGTCTATCTGTCAATATTGGCTGACCAGGTCCATCCCATGGTCCAAACGCTGTTTCCCAATGGCGGCGCCGTCTTCCAGGATGATAATGCACCAATCCACACCGCTGGGGTCGTTAAAAACTGGTTTGAATATGAAGAGCATGTTAGTGAAGTAGAACGCTTGGATTGGCCTCCACAATCCCCGGATCTTAACATTATCGAGCATCTGTGGTGTCAGTTGGAGCAGGTCAGAAGCCGATTCCCACCGTCGGCGTCTTTGGAGGAACTGGAGCAGGGTTTGCTCGAAGAATGGCTCAGGATTCCTCTAGCCACTGTCCAAAAGCTGTATGAATCAATTCCCCGACGCATTGCAGCTGTTATTGCCGCTAAAGGAGGACCAACTCCATATTAAGAATAAAAACCGCCATTTATCAAGGTGTTCATATTATTTTGTCCAACCCCTGTATATATATAGTAAGTAACAATTATTACGCTGAAATAAATTTAAATGATTTAGAGTAAATATCATAGTTAGCACTTACACGCAATTAAATAAAGTTTATCGTGATAGCCAATGATTTTAGAATAAAGTTTGTGTATATAGTATATATATTAGGGTTATAACTTTTTTACAACATAATATTCCTGTACTTTAATTCGATGAACTTTTGCCTAAAAACAAAGAAATGAACTTTCATTTTAATATCTTTTTAGAAAAGGTCACCCCGAAATCAAAAAATCGATTATTGCATACGTAACTTTTTTGCATATTCCATGTATAATATAATAAAAGAACTCACAACATAATCGTTATAATACTTGTACATATATTACTGCTTATTGCTTAGAATAAACCGAAGTTGCAGTTTGTTTTTGTTTCTGCAGGCAGCATACAGTTCCTGCATAACTTTGATTGCACGTTCTGCACACTGATTACTTCTTGGTATCTTGAGTGGGGATGGCTCCTGCTTCCAGTGATTTTCCAATGAGTTCAATGCTTTTTTGTAAGGTTTCAATATTTCTGACAAGTTCTTGAAGTCATTTTCATTGTACATCTGATTAGTAAACCAATATTCTGCCCAGTTGTATGAAATGAATCTGCATACCTTCTCCAAAGTCTTCCTTGTAGGTATAAGAATAAATGCAAGGATAGCTAGAATGGCTCTTGAATGCCACCTCGCATTGCTGATGTTTGGAATTTTCTGAAAGTTAATCAAAGGAAAATTCCCTTTTCTTCAAAGAATCTAAACACCCGTGTTAGATGGTACAAAAACTTAATATCATCTCTCCATCCTGATTTCTCGAGGACCTCTTCTGTTCCATTAACAAACTGTGCCTTTAGTTCCTCATAATTCTTCACCAGTTGGATACAAATGGATATTCGATGTTTGGAGAACTGGTGTTAGCACCAAGATCTTCGTCCATTACCAAACGGAGAATCCTGTCCAGAATGTGATGCTGACAACTGATAAATTGTGGTTTGCAGATACCCTTCTCTGAGAAACATTCGTTGCAATTTGACAACAACTCCACTCTTTTTCCCAGTGTTAACACTTGTTGTATCAGCAACGATCATCTTTATTGCATTCTATAAGGTGTATTCATCAATAACTTTTGCAATTCCTTCAGCAATAGTTTTCAGCCTTGCCATCTTTCAGACGCAATGCATCCAATTTTACTTCGGTTCTTTCATTTTATGTACCACTACTTGATACTCATTTTCCTCAATGCGCTTTCCATCAAAATGTAAAGACCACTCTTCCATCTGTAAATTTTCAATCATTTCCTCCTTCAATTTAGCAGCCTCTTTGTATGCTGACTTGTAATTGCTGCTTGACTTGGTGTTGGAATGTCAATACCATCAAGTGACAACTGTTTGCATATTTTAGCGGCTTTACTTGTTGATACTCCTGTGGATGTCACCAAGTTGGTTGCAACTTTACTTTTGTTATGTCTTCTGGTTGGTGGAGTAATACTCTCATCTTCATCTTCATGCTCGCTCTCTTCAGATTCAGTACCACTACCACCAGATACATGATTGTAAGATGTTGATACTGATTCAGCAGAATTTTCGTCTCTTTGAAGGGTGAATCGTTTCTTCACTTGCAACTTGACCTGTAGAGTACCCCACTTCTCCTTTGCTTTCCACTTGAAGGTGGTACAGTCGTTTGTCTTCCGAGGATAACCATTGGCCATTTACTTTAGTGATATCAAAAAGTTCATTCAGGGCATCATATTTTCCCTCCTGACACATTCATCATAAGTCTTCATCACCTTGTCAAGCTTTGCTCGTATTACTTGATCTGACACATGCGGAAAATTCAATTTATTCTTCCATAATTTTGTAACTTCTTTGGAAATTTCCACTATTCGCTCCTTTCTTCCTTTGATTTCTGTTCCAAGAAACTGGTACCATCCAATGATTTGGATTTGGAGTGGCATTCTGCATTTTTCTTCTAGTGAAGATTTTTCTAAAGGAACACTTCCTCTTCTATGTGACTGCTGGAATCTCCCCAGATTATTGGTCCAGATATCCTTGTTCTTCTGTATGGTAGTATCACTTTTCTTGTGACATTATATTGCTTCTGAAACAGATATAAAAAGGTATTAAGTTTTGTTTGTTTGTTTATATATATATATTATATATATATAATATTAATATAATATAATAATTAGAGGGCGGATTTTTAGGTGAAAAAATATGACCAAATATTTATTTTTTAGGTGATAAAATTTTGGAAAATATTTTTAGAACATCCATAGAACGTCTCACGAAAATATTTATCACCAAATATTTTGGGCTCTATATATTTTTTGAGTTTGACTCCCCTCTACAAAACATTCTGGATACGCTTTTGTTTACGTGTTAAAATGGAAGAAAAATTCAACAAATTATTATGGTTAATAAATTTAAAAAATGTTCTGGAATGTTCAAGAGTGCAGAAGCGAATTCCACATTTCGCTACGTTTTTTAATTAAGCGAACATATTACAAATAATAAAAGCTTACCTGAAGTTGAGTTGAACTGAACAGTTGAGTAACTATTGCGCAATACTGGACACAAGTGATTCGGTTGATTTCATTTCGTGCTTTTATACAATTTGCGAGTGCATGAAGAACAATGTCGTGTGTGCTAGAATTTTCTTGTATGGGTGGATTGATATTAGTCATCGAATTTGAGCACTGGAAGTGATTTTTCGGGCGATCTCACGATATATTAGCGTACTGAAAAATTCGAAAATATTTTTTAGGTTAAAACCTAAAAGTCCGCCCTCTAATAATAATATATTTATATACTTATGAGTAGTAACGTAAATATATGGTTATGGTGATTCAAACTTTTGATTTGGGGGTGACCTTTTTTAAAAACTGAGAGGAATTAGGGTCTTTTTCATTGTTTTTAAGCAAAAGTTCATCGATTTATGATACAGGAGATCTTTTATTTGAAAAAAAGTCTAAAAGTTATAACCCTAATATATATATTATGCATACATGCGTGTGTATGTGTAGGGATTCGGAAAGTTTTCGAATTAACAAAGTTTAAAAATAATGTATAATAACACTGGTCTACAGCCAGAATGCTTCGGAAATAAAAGTAGTCAATCTTTACTAATTTTAGGTCACTGAATACGAAAATGATGCCTAAAATTGCCAATTGGCTCTATTTATAAAGATATCAGGCAACCCTGCACCCTACTAACTGGACTGCATCTGCCGCGTAATATGTAGACGCCTGTGACACATCG
Organism: Bathynomus jamesi; assembly: GCA_023014485.1. Taxonomy (NCBI): domain Eukaryota; kingdom Metazoa; phylum Arthropoda; class Malacostraca; order Isopoda; family Cirolanidae; genus Bathynomus; species Bathynomus jamesi. The sequence continues at coordinate 226,117 of JAJOZX010004650.1, forward strand.
ACGCATTGACTCTACTGCGCATGCGCGTATATTTTTTTTTTTTAATAAATTAATGTAAATATATACATATATAATTATATATACAATAAAATGTAATTTTAAATTTATCTATTACATTATGTATTTGTAAATTATTTATTAAAAAATAGATTGGATCATTTTAACATATTGCTTCCCATAATGTTTTTTAATATTAATATAAATGGAATACTAACCTAACTTAACCTTACCTAATTTAAAATTATTAAAATGCAATGTAATTACATTAATTTATTAAAATAAAAAAATATAACCGCGCATGCGCAGTAGAGTCAAGGCGTCGATGTGTCACAGGCGTCTACATATTACGCCACAGCATTAGTTCATTCGCGGAAGTCATACAGTGCACCCTTGTCAAACTCTTTTTAGTGTTTGCTTTTGAAACAATTTTTTTTCAGCCTAATTTAAACAAAGATGCCTCGTAATTGCGTGAACAGTGTAGATAACTTCTGTTATGTTTGTGGAGAATTGACTTTTGCATCACAAAAGCGTGCTATAACCGCCGTGATTAGGAAAGCCTATCACCTTTATTTTGGCTGTAAGATTGGAGATCAGGACAAGAGCTGGGCCCCACACATATGCTGCAATACTTGTGCAACAAACCTTCTCCAGTGGTTGAATCGGAAAAGGAAATGTATGCCTTTTGCAGTGCCAATGGTGTGGAGGGAACCAACAGATCATGTCAGCAATTGTTACTTCTGCATGGTGCCTCCAGTCAAGAAAGGTATTTGCAAGAAGAAAAAGTGGATTTTACAATATCTGAATATACCCTCTGCTATACTCCCGGTACCTCACGGCGAAGGACTACCCGTTCCTGAGCCCCCACACTCATTCTCCCTGGAGTCAGAGGACGAGGAGAATGAAGGAACCTGCGAAACTTGTGAGCCTTCAACTTCACAAGACCCTGAATTGTTTATAACTTGACATCTTCTAAACCGCATATGATAACTCAGAATGAATTAAACGACCTTATCAGAGATTTAGAACTGCCAAAGAGTAAGGCAGAGCTGTTGGGCTTCAGATTGCAGCAGTGGAATCTCCTCGCTGAAAATGTTAGTGTGTAAGTTTCGTGACCGTCAAAAAGATTTTGTCCCATTCTTCATCATGGAAGGTGACCTTGTAGCTTGCAACGACATCGATGGTCTGATGGCAGCTCTCAACATTATTCACAATCCTGATGAGTGGAGACTGTTCATTGAAGTTGAGTCTAAAAGATGTTTTGTTGCATGTTGGCAACGTATTGCCATCAATTCCAGTTGGTCATGCAGTCCACATGAAGGAAACATGACAACATGAAGCAACTTTTGAACTGCAGAAACTATGACAAACATCAGTGGCAGGTTTGTGGTGACTTGAAAGTTGTTGCTATCGTGTTTGGACTGCAGCCGGGCTACACTAAGTATTGCTGTTTTCTGTATGAATGGGATAGTCGGGCTAGGACTTCTCATTACATCAAGAAGGATTGGCCACTCCGACACTCGTTGGAACCTGGAACAAAAAATGTTCAGTATCCTCCACTTGTAGAATCGAGCAAGATTTTGTTACCGCCCTTACACATCAAACTGGGCGTCATGAAAAATTTTGTTAAGGCTATGGATAAAACGGGGGCAGCTTTTAAGTACCTCGGTGGTAAATTCCCAAAGCTCAGTGAAGCAAAAATCAAGGAGGGTGTATTTGTTGGTCCACAGATCCGCGAGCTTCTTAAGAGATGAGGAGTTCGACCGTATCCTAGGTGGTGAGGAGAAGACAGCGTGGAATGCTTTCCGGTTAGTAGCAACCAATTTTCTCGGAAATACCAAAGCTGACAATTACAGGGAACTGGTGGAAAACCTGCTGTTGTCCTATCAAAAAATGGGCTGCAATATGTCTTTAAAGATACATTCCTCCATTCGCACCTGGAATTTTTTCCGGCCAACTGCGCCCTGCGGAGCAGTCAGCGATGAACATGGTGAACGTTTCCACCAGGATATCTCAGCGATGGAGAAACGCTACCAGGGGAAATGGAGTCCATTATTGTTAGCAGACTACTGCTGGACAATAACAAGAGATGCTCCAGAAGTTGAATACAAGAGACAAGCGAAGAAGCGACGGGTTGAATCAATATAAGTGACTGCATTATACAGGTATGTTACTATTATATGGTATACATATACGCAAAATGTGTAACTTAAATTTTCTTGGAAACTGTAGCCAATCGACTGTTTTTATGGTCATATTCGTTTTCAGCACCCCAAAATCCATAATATGAAACATTTTATCTCCGAAGCACAAATTTTTTTCAAAATTTGTAGACCAGTGTAATTTAAAATGGGAGTAGGGTTATAAAATCTTTCAAGTTTAAGTCAATTATTATTATTATTATTATTATATTATTATTATTATTATAAAATACTTTAAGTTCAAGGTCGATTATTATTAAATTCTAATACAGGTAGCATTAATGGCAATTCATGCGTATGAGTTTCAATGTAAAAGTGACTTGAGGTACGGAAGGAAAATGAATTCGAGTATGTGTCAAAAGTAACAAAATTCAATTAGGATTATAGATTTTACGTAATTAAATCAGTTGCACGTATATTAAGGTCATAATAAAAACGCACTTAGAGGATCTTACAAGTAATGAAAGTAAATCTCATGGTATTAAAATTAAATTCGACTACTAACATTCATAGCCATACAGTAGTGTCAAATTGACTATAATTTTCGTTTGATACCTTAACAGATGGTATAATAATAATTTAACTACAATTAGTCACGATTAATTGAATAAAGAAAATGAAGAATACAAATTAAAAATAGAAATTAATTATGCATTTTAATGAACCGAACATGGGTTATAGGTTCCATATAGTACTCTTAAACGGAGGGACGGTATGCTCCTCAGCATAGTAATTTAAAAAGGAAGGCGTTGGGACATGATCGATTAATTATTACACTATTACTGTCATCATGTTATTTATAAAAATCGTTACAGACATTTGTAAAAACGCTTTTGGTTACAAATAATAAAATATATAATTTTACCTATATATTTATATACGCAATTACTGCATGCAAAAAACAGACAAATCTGTCAATTTCCTTCTTTTTACAAGAAAAAAAAGAAGGTTGAACTAAAGACACAAACCGGTCAATTCAGGTTGAATTTAATTTTCTCTTATAACAAAAAGAAAGGTTGAATTAAATTCTCTTAAATTACATTATCTTAAACTAAATTCTCTTAAACAACAAAAAAAAAGTTGAATTCAATTGACTGCATTGAAATGACTTGGGACTTGAAAACATACTTTGGATTTGAAACTAACTTCAAAACTGACTGAAACTAACTTCAAAACTGACTGAAACTAACTTCAAAACTGACTGAAACTAACTTCAAAACTGACTGAAACTAACTTCAAAACTGACTGAAACTAACTTCAAAACTGACTGAAACTAACTTCAAAACTGACTGAAACTAACTTCAAAACTGACTGAAACTAACTTCAAAACTGACTGAAACTAACTTCAAAACTGACTGAAACTAACTTCAAAACTGACTGAAACTAACTTCAAAACTGACTGAAACTAACTTCAAAACTGACTGAAACTAACTTCAAAACTGACTGAAACTAACTTCAAAACTGACTGAAACTAACTTCGCAACTGACTTCAAAACTGAAACTGACTCGCAACTGACTTCAAAACTGAAACTGACTTCGCAACTGACTTCAAAACTGAAACTGACTTCGCAACTGACTTCAAAACTGAAACTGACTTCGCAACTGACTTCAAAACTGAAACTGACTTCGCAACTGACTTCAAAACTGAAACTGACTTCGCAACTGACTTCAAAACTGAAACTGACTTCGCAACTGACTCAAACTGACTTCAAAACTGAAACTGACTTCGCAACTGACTTCAAAACTGAAACTGACTTCGCAACTGACTTCAAAACTGAAACTGACTTCGCAACTGACTTCAAAACTGAAACTGACTTCGCAACTGACTTCAAAACTGAAACTGACTTCGCAACTGACTTCAAAACTGAAACTGACTTCGCAACTGACTTCAAAACTGAAACTGACTTCGCAACTGACTTCAAAACTGAAACTGACTTCGCAACTGACTTCAAAACTGAAACTGACTTCGCAACTGACTTCAAAACTGAAACTGACTTCGCAACTGACTTCAAAACTGAAACTGACTTCGCAACTGACTTCAAAACTGAAACTGACTTCGCAACTGACTTCAAAACTGAAACTGACTTCGCAACTGACTTCAAAACTGAAACTGACTTCGCAACTGACTTCAAAACTGAAACTGACTTCGCAACTGACTTCAAAACTGAAACTGACTTCGCAACTGACTTCAAAACTGAAACTGACTTCGCAACTGACTTCAAAACTGAAACTGACTTCGCAACTGACTTCAAAACTGAAACTGACTTCGCAACTGACTTCAAAACTGAAACTGACTTCGCAACTGACTTCAAAACTGAAACTGACTTCGCAACTGACTTCAAAACTGAAACTGACTTCGCAACTGACTTCAAAACTGAAACTGACTTCGCAACTGACTTCAAAACTGAAACTGACTTCGCAACTGACTTCAAAACTGAAACTGACTTCGCAACTGACTTCAAAACTGAAACTGACTTCGCAACTGACTTCAAAACTGAAACTGACTTCGCAACTGACTTCAAAACTGAAACTGAACTCTATCAAGTGGAGACTATTAATCTCTGGGGTTTCGTTGTCCCTCTTGGATGCAACCAACTGAAACTGGAACTTGAAACTGCTTGAAGTATCTCTATAACTATAAACTCTCTCTCTCTCTTAATTTGCAAGTGAATTCCATTCAATAATTTGAAAAAATTGTAAACAAAAATACGAAATGTAAACACATTTCACTCGAATGTACGCGAAGGGACAGTAATATTATGTTTGGTACATAAAATAAAATTATTCTATACTAACTATAGTAGTGAAAATAACTGACATTTAACTCCTGTGAAGATTAACCCCTGTGAAAATAACTTTCAATAAAAAAAAATGCATCACTGGTGTCTGAAATGTTCACTGTTTCTTGTTAATTCTGACTTAATACTAGTTAACTGTTAATAATGCTGTCTTCTCAACTGTTTACAAATTACTTAAAAACAAAACTGTACTTAATTTCTACGGCGAAATCCTTAGAGACGTGTCTTGCGCGCTACTTGTTCTTGGATGACACTGGGCGTGGAGAATTTGGAGTCGACACCGGTTCAAGGGTGGATGTGACGAACTGGAAGTCGTGACAAGCCGGTCAACTGGATGTTGGTTCTAGTTGCAGGGTCTGGAAGAATCCTAATGCAGAGGTCGTCAGTTTCTTATCCTGGGAGCAGGGGTCGCTAGTTTTTTTTTATCCTGGGAGCAGGGGTCGCGTTTTTTTTTATCCTGGGAGCAGGGGTCGCTAGTTTTTTTTTATCCTGGGAGCAGGGGTCGCTAGTTTTTTATCCTGGCAGGGTTGCCACTTGTTAACCCCTCCGTCTATGGCCTGGGTTGGTTCGGAGTCGACGGGGGTTCTGGTTAGGAGGCAGCAACGGATATTTCTCGCGATAGTTTTCTTCTATAACATTCTAATTTTTTTCTCTGTAATTATTCGTTGTTTGACCCAGTCTCTTTTTATAATGAGAGCAAACTTTTCTGGTCAATTTTGAGGTGCTCTGCACGAATCTGCCATCCGTTTCCTGTGCAAATGCGTAGTTTTCGAGATATCGTCATCTTGAAAACTAGGCATTTGCACAGGAAACGGATGGCAGTTTCGTACAAAACACCTCAAAATTAACCAGAAAAGTTTGCACTCGTCATTTTCGTTTAAACTAACTAATTTAAACGAAAATATCATGACAACCTAACCAATCATCTAGGGCGTACAGTTGACCTAACCGGTGTCACGTACTGAACTGTCCGGAAAACATTAGGACCGATCAATTTGTGATGCGTGATCTTTACGGGGGCTCCGCCCCCGTACCCCCGAGACCTAAATTATACAAATGATAATGTAATAACATGTGCCAACCTTGCATGGGTAGTCCGCTAAATTTCGCCTGCCCTTAAACTGAAATGACACGTTTATTTTTAGGATTTTTTTATGGCATCTAAAGACCTTCTGGTCTTTTCTTAAAATACAAGCACTATTGTATTTAGGGCAGGTCACGGATGTCTTAATTATTCCGTGATTGAAAAAAAGGTCTAAACTCTTGTTTTCATCGAGGGCAATATGGCGGATCACGTCTTCAAAATCAAGTTCACAAGATTGACACGTCATAATACTAGAACGAAAATCACCACACTAACAAGAAACAGAAAGAAGTAGGCAAAAGCAAGAAAAAGTAGCCAAAAATCTCCAAAAAAGGTAGCCAAAATAAACAAACTAACCGAAATTTATATACATACATATTAGAAAGTAGAAAATATTTTTTTTATAAAAAAAGGACATTTTATACAAATTTGCACAAGATAATATATATATTTTCTTATTCAGTTTTGATTGGTTATTCAATATTTATTGCTGTTATAGCTGGGTGTGACTGGGTCAAAAAACGAATGTTAACCTTTTTTCTCTCGTTATAGGGTCGACAGACTGTTAACCCCCTTTCTACTGTATAATACTCTGATACTTTCTCTGAAGGTTCGCCGATTTTTTTTTTTTTTTTTATAACAACTTATCGGGAACTATTTTCCCTACTTTATTTATTGAGTTCTCGGACGAGAGCACGGCTCGAAGGAAAAGATAAAAAAAACCTTTCTTTTACTGTAATTTACTGCTAAAAATGTACAGGTAGTGCTCTGAATTTACAGGGATAGAGGTTCGACCATGGCTCAGGCCGGAATCTAAAAAAATTAAGGAGGCAAGGAACCATAGGGTAAAATAAGTAATTCATATTTTTCCATTTATGCAAATGCCCATGATGTCTTTGAGTAAGGAAGAACGCATCCAGGTAATTCTGCTCGTAGGAAATCGGAGTCAGAGGGAGGTCGCTGAGAAATTTAATTTAATTTAATTTATATCTGGGGTCACCTGAAGGCGTTGGTCTACGCGGACAAAATTCAGTGTGTTGCACATTTGCGGGAGCGCATCATCGACGCATGTAACACCATCACTCCTGATACCATTCGCCGTGTGTTTGCTGACTGGATATCTCGTCTGCATTCGTGTATCAATAATAATGAATAAAAGCCGTTTTTATCATTTTGCCCTATGGTTCCACACTTATGGGACACCCTGTGCGTGTGTGTGTATATATATATACAGGGTGAGTCAAAAGTCTCCATACATAGGCAAAATGGTCATGATAAATAAATGATTATTTATTTTTTATTTTTTTGCAGGTGATGTGCTGAGATGCCTTTGTCCCAAGAAGAGCGTATAGTGATCATTCTTCTGGCAGGATCAGGAAGCTGTCGCAAGGTTGCCGAGGATTTTAACAGGAGACACGCCCCCGGCACGCACATCACACACGACACCGTTGTCAAACTCAATGAAAGTTCAAGAAGACTGGAAGTGTCGCAGACCAACCGAGAAGTGGCCTTCCACGAACAGCCACCGATGAAGGCACAACGACCATGGTGCTGGCAGCGTTCGCAAAGAGTCCCCAAAAAAGCACTCGACGGATGTTTGCAGAATGCGGTGTCAGCCAAAGGAGTATCGTCCGCATTATGAAAGAGCACAGATGGCACCAATACAAATGTTGCAGTATCTTAGCGAAGACGTCCCGGACAGGCGGCTGGAATTCTGTGAATGGGCAAGAACAAAAGTGGACGAAGACACGGAGTTCTCGGCTGGCATCCTGTTTTCAAATGAAGCAAACTTTTATGTTCATGGAGAGGTTAATCGTCAAAACGTACGTTATTGGAGTGATGACAACCCGCACTGGATGAGTTCCTCAAAGACGCAAGGCGCTGGAAAAGTGATGGTGTGGTGCGGGATATGGGGCAACACAGTTGTTGGCCCTTTTTTCATTGACACCAATCTGAATGCCGAAATGTATCTAAACATGCTGCAAGACAGTCATGCCGTCCCTGCTGAACGAGGACGGGGGATTTCCAGCGTACTTTCAGCAAGACGGGGCGCGACCCCATTACGGTATCTGCGTGCGCCAGTTCCTGGATCAGCAGTTTCCGGGTCAGTGGAGTGGCCTCCAAGGTCCCCAGACCTCACCCCCTTTGATTTTTACTTGGGGCACTTGAAGGCCATGGTGTACCAGGTGAAAATACAAAACACGGACCACCTAAAGGAACGCATTCGTGATGCGTGTGCACGCATAACTCCAGACGTGTTGACACGCGTTTGCCATGACTTGGGGGAACGCATCCGGATGTGCATTCAATGATGTGCATATTTTGTGACTTACAAGTGATTGCATAATAAAGTGACCATTTTGCCTATGTATGGAGACTATTGACTCACCCTGTGTGTATATATATATATAATATTTTTTAGGGATGCACCGGATCACGATCCGGTATCCGGCTGATCCGGCCACTTCTTCAGTATCCGGCCGGATATCGGATATCAAGTATGATCCTGCCGGATACCGGACAATTAATTAACATTTTAATCACATTTTGTCGATAAAAAACTTAATATTTCAAGTTTTTGTGTGTACTTCATTATTTTATTTTGGCTAATGCCATACGATTTTATTCAGCTGTGGTAAGAACCGTGTGCAATAAAGGACTAAATTTAACATTTATAATGATTTTCTTTTAAACAAAAAACACACAAAGTTAGATTTCTCTAAAATTTAGCAGAACTAGGCCCAATCAACTTTGCCGTTTTCCTTTCCAGCATTGAATGCGAGTTTCCCCTAAAATATGGAAAATGTTAAATTTTCTATTAATATAATTTAAGTCAGAAAATTTAATATACTTCTATCTTCTCTTTTGTTGTTGTTGTTGTTTTCTGATTTAAATTCTGTTCTAAGTTTACGGGTAACACATATCCTAATTATTTAAATTTAAAACTTAACAAATTATCAAATATCTTATTCTTTTTGTTGTATGAAAATATACTAAAAATAATTCAAAACTTATTGGTCTTATGAGAAGGCAATACAGTATAAATTAAATACTCTACTACATTCTTGTGCATCTGGCAGCAGTGACGAAACTTAAGAAAGCCCATGCACTATTGGTTAAAAATTGTGACATTACAGAGTACCATACCGTGTGAAAATATATTACATACTGTGCACAAGTGAATGAACACGTAACTTAGTGATAGTGAGTGCCTATAATTTTAAGCCATAGGCATAGTGTCCCCAATTTGTGTATTATGAAAAAATTAAAATGACATCATTAGCTTATCCATTGAGAGAAAATTTTGCAATCATAATTTTCATAATGAAAAATATGAAATTATTGAAAACAATGAAAAATATAACTATATATTTTCACACACAGTTATATTTATCACACATTTATCATTTACAGTTAATAGTTATATATTAAGAAAGAAAGTGTTTTTGTCATAACATATATATAATAATATATATATATATATATATATATATATATATATATGCACTAAAATCACAAAATAACACGTGACCTTATTAATCAGCAAACAACCACAGGGAAAAGGAAACACAAAGTCCGAGCGCTTTCGTGATATATTCACATTATCAAGGAGGAACAGAAAATAGACGGAGATTACAAAGTAAATGAGTTAGACAAGCAAAAAATTCACAATCGGCACCTCAAATTAAAGGCCTTAAAGCCCTCTAAAGATTTTTTCAATTGATAACATAATCTGTAGGCTGCTAAATTACAAATTTAAAAGAAGTATACTGTATAGATGAAATTAGACAAAAAAAACAATACAGAGAACAAAAATTATTATAATGGTTATTAACACTAATATTTAATTAAAGCACGCAATTAATTGGCAAGATTTTAATGAAAAACGAATAGATAACGTAGATAACAAATAGATAACATAATCTGTAGGCTGCTAAATTACTATATAGATGAAATTAGACAAAACACCAGTAGGTCCAGTACAGAAAACAAAAATTATTATAATGGTTATTAACACTAATATTTAATTGAAGTAGGAAATTAAGTGGCCCGAAATTAATGAAAACAAAGGGAATGTTGCCATCGTCTTCCAGATTATTACAAAATTTCTACAAACAGTCTGGGGAAAAAAAAAAAAAAAAAAAAATTTCCCAAAAGCAACCCAGTTCAAAAGTCCAATAAACCCCCAGCAACCAAAGATTATACACGAAAGAAATATTACAAATAAAATAGACACAAGAATGTTAACAGTTCTTACAATAATATTTATTTATTTAACCAGGGCAAACCATTAAGGGGCAAGAATGCAGTTAAGAAAACAGTAGGCCCTTCGCCAGCTTTCTGACAATGCATGAATCTAATTTGTACAACCCAGGGCTAATATTAAGGACCAAATCCGCATTATTCTTGATCACACTTTATTCCAGTATATTTCTGCTAACAATAGATTTACTAAACCTTAATTTGGAAGCATTTTTCCAATCAATGGGATGATTAGTATCTCTTACGTGAATGAAAATGGCGTTAGATTCCTGGCCACTTCTTATACTGTATTGATGCTGTTTAATACGTACTCAAGGGTCTTACCAGTTTGGCCAATGTAAAATTTATTACATATTGTGCAAGGGATTTTATATACACAACCATGTTCACTTAAAGGGGAGTTCTTAATCAGTGAATTCTTAATTACATCTAAATTTTTGAACGCAATATTTACGTTAAAAGTCCTCAGCAGATTCGGCAGATCAAGGAAATTTTCTCTGAATGGTAACACTAAAACATTTTTTGTGTTATAAGGAATCTTATCCTTTACTTCGTAGAAGGTTTTCTTTGCCATTTTTAAGGACTTATCTATGCAGTTCTTTGGGTATTTTAAATCAAAAGCAATTTTGTTTATTTTACTAATTTCGTCGTCAATGAACTCAGGGCTACAAATTCGTAGGCCTCTTAGAAACAAAGTAGAAAGAACGGATCGTTTTACATTAATGTGGTGATCAGAATAATAATGTATATAGATAAGTCCTTAAAAATGGCAAAGAAAACCTTCTACGAAGTAAAGGATAAGATTCCTTATAACACAAAAAATGTTTTAGTGTTACCATTTCAGAGAAAATTTCCTTGATCTGCCGAATCTGCTGAGGACTTTTAACGTAAATATTGCGTTCAAAAATTTAGATGTAATTAAGAATTCATTGATTAAGAACTCCCCTTTAAGTGAACATGGTTGTGTATATAAAATCCCTTGCACAATATGTAATAAATTTTACATTGGCCAAACTGGTAAGACCCTTGAGGTACGTATTAAACAGCATCAATACAGTATAAGAAGTGGCCAGGAATCTAACGCCATTTTCATTCACGTAAGAGATACTAATCATCCCATTGATTGGAAAAATGCTTCCAAATTAAGGTTTAGTAAATCTATTGTTAGCAGAAATATACTGGAATCAAGTGTGATCAAGAATAATGCGGATTTGGTCCTTAATATTAGCCCTGGGTTGTACAAATTAGATTCGTGCATTGTCAGAAAGCTGGCGAAGGGCCTACTGTTTTCTTAACTGCATTCTTGCCCCTTAATGGTTTGCCCTGGTTAAATAAATAAATATTATTGTAAGAACTGTTAACATTCTTGTGTCTATTTTAATTGTAATATTTCTTTCGTGTATAATCTTTGGTTGCTGGGGGTTTATTGGACTTTTGAACTGGGTTGCTTTTGGGAAAACAATTATTTTTTTATTTTATTTTTCCAGACTGTTTGTAGAAATTTTGTAATAATCTGGAAGACGATGGCAACATTCCCTTTGTTTTCATTAATTTCGGGCCACTTAATTTCCTACTTCAATTAAATATTAGTGTTAATAACCATTATAATAATTTTTGTTTTCTGTACTGGTGTTTTGTCTAATTTCATCTATATAGTAATTTAGCATCCTACAGATTGTTATCTATTTGTTATCTACGTTATCTATTCGTTTTTCATTAAATTCTTGCCAATTAATTGCGTGCTTTAATTAAATATTAGTGTTAATAACCATTATATTATAATAATTTTTGTTCTCTGTATTGTTTTTTTTGTCTAATTTCATCTATACAGTATACTTCTTTTAAATTTGTAATTTAGCAGCCTACAGATTATGTTATCAATTGAAAAAATCTTTAGAGGGCTTTAAGGCCTTTAATTTGAGGTGCCGATTGTGAATTTTTTACTTGTCTATTTAACTCATTTACTTTGTAATCTCCGTCTATTTTCTGTTCCTCCTTGATAATGTGAATATATTACGAAAGCGCTCGGAGAATAATGATTTTGTAAAATTAGTAGGAACCATAAAAGTTTATTAAACCACTAGTTAATTGAAAGTTTTAAAATTTTATGCCCTTAAGAATACATGATCCGGCTAAATATCCGGCAATTATCCGGTATCCAGTCATTTCTTGATCCGGCCAGATTATCCGGTATCCGGCAAAAATAAAAAGCCAGATATCCGGTCATCCGGCTATATTGTAATCCGGTACATCCCTAATATATATACTTAATAAGCACAGCGCTTATTATGCGCAGAAAGGGCCCGGATTTCAGCTATGTGCAACTACATTCATGATTGATAAATGTTTTGTCGGATGGCCGTAGGAAGAGAATTGAAAATAAAATTATCAGATCGGTTCGCGACCTCAAGGTTGGGAAGCCCTGGTCTATGAAATTTTATATATATATATATATAAAGTTCATTAAATTTGACACATCACTTGACGGTCAGGCATAGCCCCACATAGATCTGTATTTGAAAAGTTTTAATATGCATCCCGCATAGCATTATAATATAATGCATGCTGTAATTCGGTTACCTGTTAAAATAATAATAATTCTATGAATTACAGTTAGTATGCTTTCATAAGTGGTTTAAATCCATCAGAAAAGCGGTTGAGGTTGACTTTTGTTATCGTATTCGGAGATTTGGATTGTATGCCCATTTTATGATTTTACCATACTTAACTCTAAAAGCTGGTTCACTTTTTTTTTTTTTAATTCCGTGATATTTGAGAGAGAAGATTAACGCAACTGCAATATTTTGTCATGGCAGGAAATTCAAAGCGAAACCGACATCCCTGATAGAGACCTAATTCGGGCGTTGCAGTCCTTGGCTCTGGGCAAACCCACGCAGAGAGTTCTAATCAAGACTCCAAAGTCGAAGGAAATCGAACCCTCTCACGAGTTCATGGTCAATGATTCCTTTACATCAAAGCTACACAGGTATTTATTCGTGTTTTAGTTTTAATTAGTGATGTACCGATTCCAAAATTTAGCCAATGCCGATTCCATGAAAATCTACCGATACCGATCCTTTGCCGATATTAAAAAAAAAATATCAATTCCCTTCATAAATTTTACTAATCTAATGTGAAAACTTTCGACCCCCTGGGGTTGATGGGACTCTGCCGGGGGTCGATAAAGATTTATGGGTCGATAGGGGGTAGATAAAGTTCTAGGGGTCTGGGCTAAGTTCTAGGTTTAACAGTGATGAGTGCGGTGACTTAAGGCTCAAACTCTCAAACCCTACAGCCTAATGTTCATGCCCTTGTTAATGCCCATCAGGCCCATCTCATTTCATTAGAGATTTAATTGTAAAGGTATTTAACAGTTATTAATTTTCACTTAATTACTAATAATGGTAATTGTATAACTATAATGATTAATAAATATTGATTATGTTCTGATGTTTCTTGACTTCATTTCATTTAAAGTTATTTTAAATATTGAAAATTTGAGTTAGGGGTCGCTCATCAACGGGTCGACAAGCTCAGAAGTTTGGGAACCCCTGACCTAAATGCTTTTCCTTAGCTCACTCCACAATATACAGCACCAGAATTTTTTACTCATGTACCGTAGTTATAATTATGCGAGTTTTATTACTCAATAAAATGAATAAATAATTTTATTTTAGTTTCCTAAATTGAATATCAATATTTAAAGTAATTGTTTTTCCTTATTTTGAAGGTATTTTCTTTCTTCAACAATGTCAACAACATTAAAATTTCAAGTCCCTGGTGGCCAATTTTAATTAAAAAAAGGGATATACAGGGTGTCCCGTAAGTCTGGAACCATAGGGTAAAATTATAAAAACGTCAGTAAAAACGCCGAAGAGACTTTTGGGGACTGTTTGTGAAATGAGCAAGGATGGTAGCAGCTGTGTCATCGTCGGTGGATGTCCTCGGAGGTCCACTGCGTGGTTTATCTCCTATGGATCCCGTTTCCCTGAACTTTGATACAAGTTTGCCGACATAGCTGTGTGTTATCGGCGCGCGGCCCGGATGCAATCTCTTAAATTCCTCAGCGACCTCCCTCTGACTCCGATTTCCTACGAGCAGAATTACCTGGATGCGTTCTTCCTTACTCAAAGACATCATGGGCACTTGGATAAACGGAAAAACATGAATTACTTATTTTACCCTATGGTTCCAGACTTATGGGACACCCTGTATATATAATTTGGGTTTATAAAATTATTAAAATACTTAAAATAAAGTCAACGTACGAAGATGGATTAATATATAAATTATAAAGTAAAATCTAATATAGAATTATTATTAATATAGAGTAGGAAACTCCCTGGCGGTGGCCATTGGCTACCTTGTCGTGGTGGGTAGGTTCCCGTGTTCTGACCCAGTGGGCTACGTCGGCGGTGGCTCAGCCCCCGGAAGGGTCACCCATGCCGGACAGGCTACTGGGGAGACCTGGCTAAGAGCCACCAAGGTCTTTCGCTCCTAGTGTACGGGTCTCCAGAGCTGCCCTGTTGGCTGGTTGGGTGTCTGGCCGGTGGGATTGGGGGGCTGGGGTCTTTGCGCCGTTTTGGGGCAAACTTTCGCATCACGGGGCCCCGGTTTTAAACCGACGGTGTGTGCCCTGGGGACGAGGTACCCCGCCCCCTGCGGTTTGCGCTCGGCCTCCCTTTCTCACCGGTAGGTAGTTTCCCGCGTCCCCTGGATCCGTGTTCTACAAAAACAATAACGTATGGAAACTATTACTACTTGTCCTAGAACTCGAGTGGTAGGCAACCAGGCCCCCAAGTCCTCTACCACTGGAAGACCACGTCTTGAGGAGGTCGCTTCTCCTCCAACAGCGGAATACTTGCACTCTTCCGTTACCGACCCCAGCCTGTACCTGGAACATATCTTTAGACATACACCCTCTGGAACAGGGTTCTCGGCCCTGCCCACCTCAGCCGCCTTCGGGCAAGTCAGGTTCTGCCCAAGACTTGCCTTCAAAACCCGGCTTCTTACTCTCCCCGCATGCCCCCCTCACCCGCCGTCGGCCCGCCTCCTCACGGAGAGAGCCCCGCGGCGGACGGGGAAGTCGGCATTCACGTCCATCCTATCGACCATTGTATATCCCAGTCTGCTTCGATTCTACAGCCTCCCTATCCCTTCCAAGTATCCACAAATTCCTAGTGATGCGGCCTACCTCTGGGTCCCTTCCGACCAACTCTGAACGGACGTTTCAGGCGATCCGAGCCCGCAGCAACTCCAGCCGTTATGGTGTGCGACCACAGAGGGATGGCTCCCTCCTTATAAAATCACGCTCAGACTCAGAAACGAAAGCCCTACTCTCCTTCACTGAGGTCCTTGGATGCTCGGTGTCCTTCTCCCCACACCCTCGCCTGAACCAGAATCAGGGCACTATTTACGCCACCCTCCTGTTATCGATCACAGTGAACGAGCTTTTGGAGGACCTCGCACCCCAGGGTGTCACTAAGATCCATCGCTTCACATCCCAACAGGGAGGCATCCCCTCCCCCACCCCGCTCCTACTTCTTACCTTCAATACCTTAATCCTTCCCGACCGTATTGTATGGGGTATGGTTGACCGCACGTCATGCCAGTTTACTGTCCGCCCATACATCCCAGACCCGACCCGTTGCTTTAAATGCACCAAGTTTGGACACGTTAGCTCAGTTTGCCAGCAGCCGCACAAACTGTGTGTTCATTGCGGACAAATCGCTCACCCAGACAACTGCCCAAACACACCCAAATGCTCCAATTGCGAAGGCGCATACCCCTCTTCATCCCGCGAATGCCTGTTCTTCAAGTTCGAGAAGGAGGTCCGAGGCCTGCAAGTAGCGGACTTCCTTAGCCTCCAAGAGGTGCGAGACGGTGCGGAGTCGGGAGGTGAGGCCGGGGTATCTTACGCCACTGTCCTCGGCACGCCGCCCTGGCCTGCGGCTCAAACCCCGCTCGACCACTGCTCGCCATCCCTCCCAAAAGGGAGTCCTCGCAGGACCCGACGACCTCCTTTCCCCCCACCATCCCTTCTCTTCACGCACTTCACCTGCCACAGATTCCCCAGGAGTCTGGGACCAGGACACCCAGGCCCCATCCACCTTGAACCCTGCCCTCCCAGCAATCTCTGCACACACCTGAACCTAACGCCCGGAGCAAGCCGACGATGCGGAGACGCCGGAGCGAGTCACCAGACCCTCCGGCCTTTCAACATGTTTCTCCCTCTTCCCCTAGATTCAAGAAGACGGCTCGGACCCTCACACTGCCCACTTCGTCTAAGAGGACCATATCACCCCACCGGAGAAGTCCCACCAATCTACCCCCACAGACTCTGACAATAGTTGCCGAATTACATGACCCGCCCCCCACGACGAGATCCAAACTGGACATCCTCTCCCCCGAAAATCCAGTGGATGCGGCTCTGGCGCAGCTACATGGTGTGGCCGAGGGGAGCTCGGCCGCACCCATGAGTCATGGATTTGCCCTTGTCTCCTGGTGCCATTTTTTCCACCCCTCCACGAAAACACACTGGTTCATCTCCTTCCACCCCCACAGTACCTGCCACCCTGAGCACGTCCTCCCTCCCACCTGCCCGGTCTTTCTGGTACTCCCTATCGCCACCTGGGGTCCTCCATGAGACCCCAGACAGGCGGGGAGGTGCCACTTTGGAAAATAAAGCGCATCCTCCTGGCCCACGACGTTCTCCTAGCTGCCGTGATCCATGCCTCCGGTCTCGCTCGGCCGACTCGACCCCGCAATCTCCGCGGAGGTCGACGCCGACCGATTCCTTTTCTGGTGACCGGCAGATAGCCAGCCGTGCTTTTGACCCATCCTTCGCCTTCGCGAACCCCAGATCTCCCTTCACACTCCAACCTCCTAGCACCTACACCTTTACCCATCCTCCATCATCAAATAATGGATCCCCCGAAAACTACAATAGTACACTGGAACTGCAGAGAAACATTCACGAACTACGAAGGCTTTAATTCCTTGATTGCCACTTCCCGTCCGGTGTGTGTCTGTCTCCATGAGCAAATCCTGGGGACGAGGCCCATGCCCTGCCCTACTGGTTATTCCTACATCACCACCCCGTCTCCTACCTACACTCGAAGGGGGGCTGCCATTTTCATACACCACGCAGTCCCCTTCCATACTCTCTATCCGATCCCCGTTACAGGTGTTCAATATACCTCTCCCCCCACACTCAAATCTCCCGCGATGACCTGGTGGAAATGGTACAACAACTCCCCAGGCCTTTTCTATTACTGGGCGATTTCAATAGACGCCACCCCTTGTGGGGAGAGAGACACTCCACCTATATGTCCCCGACCCTGATTACTATCATGATCGAACGCTCCTTCGAGTGCCTCATTGATGGCTCTCCTACATTCTCCATGGCACCACCTGCACTCTATCCTGTATAGACCTGTCCTTCGTTTCGACCGATGCCCTCGTAGATTTCACATGGCAAGTCTTCCAAGAGGACTATGGAAGTGACCATTTACCTGTTCAACTCACGCCCAATAGGCCCGACCAGACCGTTCGGGTACCGGAGAAATGGATTACTGCCAAAGCTAATTGGTTCCGCTTCCACGACGATACATATACAACCCTTACGACTGCCCACTTCCCATCCTCTGACGAGTGCATCGCATACCTCGAGTCAATCGTTGTAGCGGCTGCGTGCACTAACATCCCACGATCCTCCGCCTATCCCCGCACCCGACGGGTACTTTGGTGGACCCCAGAGTGCACGGAGACCGTACGCGCCAAGAAGAAGGCTACTCGACGCTTCTACCGTACACAACGCCATCCATCGCACGGAGATGCAGCGGGCCAGGGCCATCGCCCCCCGTACAATGAAGATAGCGCGCCGAGCTTCTTGGCGTACCTTTGTATCTGGCGTCACCACCACAGCTTCGGCTACCATCTAGAAGAAGGTACGGGGTGTCGAGAGGCGACATGTCCCCTCCCGGCCCCCAGTCCTCAGGACTAACGATGGACTCCTATACGAGCCCAAGTCGGTGGCAAACCACCTAGCTCCTACCTTCGCCGCCCCTTCCTCCGCAGTTAGTTCCCTCGTACCCAGCACCTACAACCGATTGTTCACCATGCGTGAACTACAGGCAGCACTGGCCTCTCGACGATCCCCTTTTCCCGGCCCGGACGGTATCCCGTACAGCATGATCCAGCACATACACCCGACCTTACAAATTTTCCTACTAGACCTATACAACCGCATATGGATAGAGGGCGCCTTCCCCTCCCCGTGGAGGGAGGCCCACGTTATCCCTATCCCAACCCGGCAACGATTCCCTCAATCCCACAAACTACAGACCAATCGCCCTAACCTGTTGCGCCTGCAAAATCTTCGAAAAAGTGGTCGTTGCGCGACTATCGTTCTTCCTTGACGATAGTAATTGTTCATTGTATCATTGTATCAGTTGCTCGGAGACACTAGCACCGGACCTTCTCCTTCCCGGCTACCCAGTCCGGCTTCATACACTTTCGCTCCACCACTGATCCCCTCCTGCTCCTCAGCCGAGACATACAGAATGCTTTTCACAGTGGACAGTTCGTCCTATCAGTTTTTTTTTTGACATCCAGAAGGCCTACGACACCACCCGTCGGATAATAATCCTTAGTCACCTCCAAAATCTAGGTTTCGTCGGAGCCATGCCGACCTTTATCAGGGGCTACCTTTCTTCCCGAACCTTTAAGTTCGGGTGGGCTTAGTCCTCTCAGACACTTTCGTGCAGGAGGACGGGGTCCCACAGGGAAGCATCCTCATTGTTCTATGCTTTTCCATCGTCATGAACACACACTCAAAATGCCTTCCACCCACCATCCGTTCTTCCATCTACGCGGATGACCTTGCGATCTACTTCCCAGGGCGGAGCCGTCCGTCGTTCAACGGCAAATTCAGCTCGCCATCTACCAGTTGGAAAGGTGGGCGACGTCGGTGGGTTCCGCCTCTCCACCCCCAAGTCCAAGTGTATGCTCTTCAGCAGAAGAAGACCCTCAACCCTTCCGGTTCCCCCTGTCACGTTATACGGCAATCCTCTTGAGGTGGTACTCCACGCGATTTCTGGGCGTGACTAGACCGACGGCTCAACTGGGTTCCCCATCTCAAACACGAAGCAATCCCTCCAACGTCCCCTCGCTCTCCTAGATCACCTCTCCCACAGCACATGGGGCGCAGACCGACGCTCTCCGCGTTTACACTTCCATGGTGCAGTCGAAGCTGGACTATGGCAGTGTAGTATACGGTTCAGCCTACGACGCCTGCCTCCGTATCTTGGACCCGGGCCTTAATAGGTGCCTCAGCCTCGCCACCGGTGCCTTCCGTTCTTCCCCAGCCTCCAGCCTCCAAGTAGATTGCAATTACCTCCCTCTCGCCCTCCGATGGGGTCTGCTCCTCTTGAGGACGTACCTCCGTGTACAGAAACTACCCTCTTCGCTTCTATGCGCGGCGATTTCTGAACTCCTACCCCAGGGACGGAGCTGGCACTTCACTGAAGCGGTCCGCTCTTTCCTGGACCTTTCCAATATACCCGCCCCTCAGTTACCCCCATTTCATACAGCATCTACCCCCTTGGTTCCTCACCTCTATCAAGTTTTGCAGGGACCTGTGTGCCCTACCAAAGACTACCACGACCGCTACGGTATACAGGCCACTCTTCCGAGAACATGCCGGCCTCCCCCCGGCCCCTCCCTTTCCCCGACTTCCCGACTCCGCTCCATCTGGCAACGGGAATGGGACCAGGCCACACAAAACAAACTCCACAAGATCAAACCGCAATTAATTACTGGGCCTCCTCATTCCACTGGTCCTGCTATAAAGTGATTCTACCCCGTCATGGTCACCTTATGGCTAAATCGCCAGCCCCGCTCTGCCATACCTGCCATACCCCTATTACTGTCGTACATCTGGTCGAATGCCCAAACCTGTTCGCTCTTCGTCGCAGGTGTTTCCCTCTCTTGTCAAAAATTCCCATACCCGAGTATCTACAATCCATACTCGCCGAAGGCCCCAATTTTTCAGTGGAAGCAATTTTCCTTTTCCTCACTCATTCACATCTGCTTCATTGTGTCTAAGACCATACCCCTCCTACGCACTATCCAACAACTGAACCTTACTCACCCACACTAGTCTACCATCCCCAACTCAGTAACACCACCCACCCACTCTCGCCGAGATATGTACCACTTTCACTAGGTACACGAATCGGCGGTAAATTAAAGAAAAGAAAAAAAAATCTCCGATTTGCGGTCCGCCGCTATATTCCCAGGCTACGCCGGTATTTACTTGCCAGAGATTCGGACACGTCAGTAAGACTTGTCGAAGTTCCCCTGGTATTTGCGTCAATTGCGCGTCTCGGACGCATGGTTCCTCCTGTTCCAATCCTCCCCGCTGTGCCATCTGTGGAGCGTGAGGTGCTGTCAGGCCGGGGATCTGACAAGGTCAGCTTCCAGGAAGCGAGAGCCCGTGTTAGATCCCGGGTTGTTCGTCCCGGCCTTTCCTTTGCTCATACTCTGCATCCTTCCCACTTTGGTCACTTCTGTACCGTCCTCATCCTCATCCTGTCCTAGGCCAGATCAGGCCCCCATCCGTCCGTCCCCCTATCCCGTCCTCTATATCGACCCATACGTCGTCTTCATCCCCCGTGTTCCCGTCCCCCCAGAACTTCCAATTCCATTGTCCCCATCTGCTCCACCTCAGTGGCATCTAGTCTACTTAACCATCCTTCCGAAACCATTGCTGACATTTCAGTGTATATATAAAAAACCTCTCCCTTCTCTGGTCCCTCTTCTCCTCCCCGCTCTTGTTGAACGACCCATCGCCAGCCCCCGGCGTTTGGGCCCCTCTGCCAAGCTTCCTTGCTCAGGTCTCCCGTTTTCTCGTCCTCTCACTCCCTCTTCCACCAGTTCTCTTCCTCCCTGCTCTCATATCCCACCCGCCTCCAGTGTGATCCCTCTCATTTTGCTGGCTCCTCTGAGTTCCCCTGTTTCCCTTCGCGACCGTCCCCTTCCCTCTATTTCTGATGGTGGTCATGCGGCCTCTGAAATTCAAATTCCAGCCGACATCCACCCTCTTCCACCTTCCCACCTCCCGATGTCCTTGGCATCTTCACCTCCACCCCGGAAACGGGATTCATCCCACCCCCCAGCTTTGCAACCCCCTTCTCCTCCGCCCTGCTCCCTCCTTGTCCTCCCGATGCCCCCGGCATTCTCTCCTCCAGCCCCACCTCAGAAGTTGGATTCACTCCGCCATGCTTCGTACTCCCATTCTCGCATCCCTCCCCCGAAAACTAAACTCCCTACATCTCCTTTCATCCGTTCTTCGACCATCCCTTCTTTAACCTGCCCCAGTTTCGTCTGCTCGTTCCTCTGGTCACACTTCTAAATCTCATCCGATTCCGCTCTTAATGACAGCTATCCTTCAATGCAATTGCCAAGGCCTTCTCCCTAATTGGGACGATTTCCTCCTCCTCCTTATCCAGGATTTTGATCCAGCGTGCCTCTGCCTTCAGGAGACATAACTTGGGGTTCGCCCCCTTGCGTCCTCTCCGAAGGTTTTCTTCGCATCTCCTCCCCCTCCGTCCGATGCAGACCCCCGTGGGGGTACAGCCGTTTTCATCCGATCTGACGTGCCATCTACTCCCCGAGTTTTCCTTGACCGTTTATATTCAGTTTATTTTTTATATCTCCCCCTGTCAAAGGAACTGTCTGTTGACGATCTTTCTGCTCTCCTCTTGCAGCTTCCTACTCCCTCCTTCTGGGAGACTTCAACGCGCGCCATCCTCAGTGCGGTGATACCGTCACCAATCAGCAGGGTGGCGTTGTGGTCGTGGTCTCCCTTCTCTCAATTACTTCTGTCTGTCTTCTCAACACCGGCTAGCCCACAGCTTTTCACCTCCAGACAAGTACGTTTTCCTCCATAGATCTTTCGCTTAACTGTCCTTCTGCCTTCCCTAATTTCTCTTGGTCTCTCACTCCAGACCTTTACGGTAGTGATCATTCCCCTCTCCCTCCTCCACCGTACGTCCCAGACTCGGCTCCTCCGTTCTTCCTACCCGATGGTCTCTTTTCACTCTGAAAGTCAAAACCTCTGCAGTTTTGAGCAACTTCCCGACGGTTGATGCCTCTACCTACCTCACCGATCACATCACTTCTGTCCTCTATTCCCAAATCAACATTTCCCCGCATCTCTGCCCCTTCGGTTGCATGGTGGAACCCGACATGCGCTCTGGCGGTTCGAGCTAAGAAGTCGGCCTTTCGCTGTCTTCAGCGCAATCCATCCCTTGCAAATTCAATAGCTTTCAAACGTGCGCGGGCTCAAACCCGTCGCACGGTCCGTGAAGCCCCCCGCTTTTCTTGCGAGCTTACGTCAGTAGTATAGCCTCAAAAAGTCGGACAGCAATGGATCAATTTGAAAATTTCCCCCCCTCACCGTCCTTCATGGCGGTCCTCCACCGTCCTTCATGGCGGTCCCTCCTTTATGGTGTTCTTCATGGTCCTTCATGGTCCTTCAAAAAAAAAAAGGGGGGAAAAAAAGGGGGGGTAAATAAAAAATAAATTTAAAAATAAATTTAAAAAATAAATTTAAAAAATTAAATTTTAAAAATGATTCGTCTTCACCTTCCTTCAAAAAAACTTAAGAAAGTATTGAGCCTCGCCTTCCTTCTTGAAAAAGTCCTTTCATGAGACAAACAAGAACAAACATGCAAAAACATACATACATTCGAGTACTTCCTGTTCAGGCAAATTCCGCCAGACAGTAGAAATGGAAACGAATATCTGAAAGGATTTAATAAGCCTAACCACATTGCGCATCAACACATCCAATTTTCAAATGTTAACAAATTGCGAACAATACATAAATGAAAATCAGAGTGATCATATTTTAAACCGAATACAAGTTCTTTGTTTAAGATCTGCATTATGAAAAATAAAATGAATATTTATCATTTTAATTTAAATAAATTAATTTCTCTCTTTTTTAAGGGAAACTGGCTTATTTTCAAACGAGATGACCTTCAAATACAATATATACATATAGTACACGCATATTTGTTTATTTATTTTTAAATATGTAGTTTTCTGTTATTTACATCGCTATATACCATTACATTCACTTTCACATGCTATCTTCTGGTATATGAACTAATAATTTTACCGTTCATCAAATTTCGTTATAAAATTACGTGTGTTAAAAAGAACATCAAGTTGCGTAACGATGCTTTAAACTAAATCACTAAAGTTGTTTTCATCTAAACATCCACTTAAATATTATTACTAATATTGATTTATTGTTATTATTACATATATATATGTACACGTGTTAAGAGTATTTAAATTAAATATATTGATTTCAATTCCCTTCGTAATAAAAGCATCTGGCAACTATACCCCCAATCTTGCTATATATTTCTCTCAGTAATTGTTTTCAGGTTAGATGTTAAGTTTAACTTTCTTCTAAAGACTATTAGTTGATACTAATCTTGCTATTATTATTATTTATCATATATATATATATATATATAATATAACATCCAAATAAGTAGGTTCGGGTGAAAAATTTTCTTATTAGATGCAATTAAAGAAAACGGGATGTCGAATTTGTGTGGGTTGTCATTTTTAAATAGATGCAGCGGGAAATAGGTACTGAAAGTTGAGAGATTTTTCATTAAGAACCTTTCTACTTGTAGTTATAGTTAGGACTATTCACATTACTTTAATTATCATTTCTCTAATTTAACGGCTGTTCACAATTCCTCATAATTCTCATAATAAACGTATTTGTTTTCACACCAGTCAGGCCACTGCTTACATCAATCACACAGAATGTTCATGCTTATTGTTTTCGTCATTAGCTGTACCAATCATGTCTTTACAGACTGAAGCCTACCGTTATACAACGTTTAAAATCTTATAATTTAATACTTTATGATATCAGATCTCGTATAAAAACATCATTTTCTGTACAAATGGCCACAAAAATACTTTCAATCATAATAATGTACTCATAGAACGCATCATACGCTTTTCACTTGTATTAAAAACGTAAAACTGAAAGTTGTATCATCGCGCGATATTCGATTCTGCAATGGCGTAAGCGAGCCCTAATATTTAATTTAAAATTATTTAACAGATTATTCGAGGGAACTGTACATCGATCTCATTATAACTTCTGACTCATAATAACCCGCTATGCATATTTACAAGAGTCGAATTTAAATATATATATATACAGTATATATATATATATATATATATATATATATATATATATATAAGGAGTTTGTATGTGGCATTCCAGCAGAAGGCAGGAAGTGCCTGAACCCTGTTTCTCCCATCACTGTCCTCTTCATCTGGCCTTTTTACATGTCACGTCTACCCTGTAAGCAGTCCAGCATACTCTCAAACACGCGCTTCTCACTATATCCCTTACTACACACGCATGCATCTTACACACTTCACAGTCTTTTCAAAAAAGGTGTAATTTCAATAGTTTCGGAGATTCGCGATTGGCCCCTCCTTCCTGCCTGCATCGTATATAGTACCAAGCAAGTCTCTCCACAGTTTACAGGTTTCCTCATTGTCTAAAATTTATAAAGTTCTCTGTTATTGTTTTCCTTATTGTAACGGACATCACAACCGAATTTAAATAGTATTTAAGTATTATGTCGAGCAACATAGCTAGATAACCCTGCCACAGCCTAGTTTCTTTGCATAATCATGAAACATGAAACAAGATTTTATATATATATATATATATATATATATATACACGGCAAAAGTAGTTTGAAGATTTATTCCACCACACGACTGATTATAATTATACACTTTAGAGGAGTTTGCAAATTGCATATACTTAGACAAAAAGTATTAGATCTTATGATGATTTCATGTCATTATCAGCATGCTTCACTGTCCTTTCAGTCATTGTGACCGTAGAACGTACCAGAACTATGGTCTTGACAAACCACAATGTGTTAAATTTAAATATCGACTTATTGTTATTATGACATATATATGTACACGTGTTAAGAGTATTTAAATTAAATATATTGATTTAAATACATTTCGTAATAAGAGCATCTGGTAACTCTACCCCAATTTTGCTATATGAAAATGAAAATGAAAAGGTTTATTGGCAGACTATAGTCCATATGGCAAATATTATTAATACAATGACAGTTCATACACTAAGGGTAGAAATACCGTATATACAATTGATTAGAAATAATACTGCACTGTCGAAGTTAAGTGGAGCTACAGACAGACAGACGTTTTCGTACCAAGAAGTCCATAGCTTAGGCCTTAGAGCAGTGGTTCTTAACCTGGGGGGCGCGCCCCCCTAGAAACAGGAATTTCTCTAATTGTATTTGTTATTCTCTTAACGAGAGCATGGGCTAATATTGAGAAGTTATTGAGAATGTTATTTTGATTGAAGGGGGGCGTGGAGGGAAGGACCAATTCCTAGAGGGGGCATGGTAGTAAAAAGGTTAAGAACCACTGCCTTAGAGGATAAATGGCAGGACTCATGGATAGCTTGGATGATCGGGTTGGTTGATTTTTTAATTCTTTGCATTAGAATGTGTTGAGCACGTCTTGTTACCTCCGGGAAGCTCGGGACATTGCGGGTAGCAAACATTTGCGAAGCTGAGCATCTCGGGGGTAATTTATGTAAGAGTCTAAAAGAACTGTTGTACAGCAAATTTAGGGTACTGCCAGAACCTTTTTTATAATTCACCCAGAGCTGCAGACCGTATATATTACTGCAGAAAGTACGAAAGAGTGTGTCTTTAGCTTCACTTGTACAGAAACGAAAGCTCCTTATGGTCATATTCGCTTTAGCATACAGGCTTCGAGACTGTTTTCTTATATCCGAGTCATCACTCAAGGAGCTGGTAATAGTTTGACCCAATTACTTAAACTCTTGTACTTCCTCAATTACTTCACCATTCATTTTAAACCTTATGTGAAAAATGCTCTGTATCAATTGGTCCACAATTAACCCACCCCTTACATCCACAGTCTAACTATAGAGTAGATTAAGTCTAGCCTTGTAGGGGTCAGCCTAGAGATTCCGGAAATGGTCCAGAGCGGGCAGATAAATTGAGGTCCACAGTAGGATTCCTCACCAAATTAGGTTAGGGCAATCTACCTTCACCTTTGTTACGCTATGAGTTGATGCTAGGTCTTAGGCCACAATGTAGGCCTAATTTGTCTGACCCAGCTTAATTTACTGCGTTTACTTCTAACTGGGTTAAAAACACAATTAGTCACTTACTACTAGTTATTAGAGACCCTTTTCCCCTTTTGTTTAATTGTTGAGAGCGTACTTGCTGGTGGGGATCTTTTTTCCGTTGTTTGTTCTTCCCCCTTCCCTCGTTCCGTCTTGTAGCCCCGTTCCTCGTTTTCGTTCCCCCTTGTCCACCTTTTCGCTGGGCTTTTTCCACCAGCGACCTCTTGGTTTTTTTGGTTGGTTGATCGGTAATGTATATCTATTACCGAGCACGCTCTTGTCAGTATATAAATACTAGTGTCGAGAATAACTCTGGTGAGCAACCAATTGGTTTCATCCACCCAGTTATTGACATAAAAGGAATTTAATAATTGTTCGATTAACTACCTACCTACTCAGTGAACCATTTTCGTTACATCCCAACTACCCACACATCAGTTTTCCATATACTGGGGGCCCCGGGAGATACAAATTTTGGTGTCAATGTCACCAATTTTTATGTCTGAGTATAGACTAGCTAACTATTTGACTGTAAATGCCTGTTAATCTGATTAACAGTGACTATCCTCACCATCTCATGGAGAAGATGTAGCATCTAATTAGAAGAGAAAATATACATCCATAAGATGAAACTGTCTATGGTCTTTACCATAAGAAAAGGAAAAGTGAAAGTTAGAAGATAAAATTACAATTCCCCAGCATCTATTTTTTGTTGTAAAACTAGTCGCGCCTTTAATGCTGTTTGTCGCTGAGGTCATGTGTCTGTCAATGTTGTAGTAGGATGCGTTACCACTCCTACTGTCAAAGGAATAGTTACTGGAAGTTCAGTGTCTCCAGTTGTTACTGGCGGTGGAGAAGGTTCTCCAAAGTCCATTGTTTTGGGTCCAGGCTCTAAGGGGTACAAAAGAGAAATGTCTTGTTGTGTCACCCGTTGAAGTCCTTAATTTGACCACTCTTGTTACCCCGTCTGCCCATGGTCTGAGTTCTAAAACTCTAGCCAGAGGCCAGTATTGTCTTGGAGTACTGTCATGTATGAGAACAAGGTCCCCTACCTTAATTGTGTCAGACCAATCCTTCTTAGTCATTTGGTTATGTCTCTCCCTTAGACCCATCAAGTACTCAGTTTTCCGCTGTTTAATGAAATGAGCTTTAACTCTAGTTAAATGTTGTAACTTAGTCTGGAGCTCATCATGTCGTTGAGTCCAGTTTGGGTCTTCTGAAGAGTCTATATAGTAGTCCGGCAGGAGACTAACTTGTTCTCCCCGAATCAAATGATTTGGAGTTAATGGTTCCGGGGTCATTAATGTTGTCACTTACATAAGTGAGTGGTTTATTGTTAATGATGTTCTCAATCTCAGCCAGGAGTGTGAGCAACTCAAACAAGTGTATCTGTTTTTACCATTTGCTTTCTTCAAGCAGTTCTTTACTGCTTGTATATTCCTCTCCCAGATAGAACCATACCAAGGAGAGGCAACCGGAATATACTTCCACTTTATGTTTGAATTTTGTATATATAATTGTGTGAATTCATTGCTTAACAAATCGTGGATGACTTGTTCACCAGCCTTGAAATATGTAGCATTGTCAGTCCAAACTGTCTTGGGTACTAAATGTCGTGCACAGAATCTCTTAAAGACAGCAACAAAAGACTCTGCTGTAAGGTCCTCCACAACATCCAGATAAACAGCTCGTGAGGCAGCACATGTAAACAGTACAATGTACATTTTTTGTTCAGTGTCAACCAACCCCACAGTCAATGCTCCTGTATAGTCAATGCCTACAGTCTCAAAGGGTCTGTTGAGAGTAACTCTCTCCTCTGGCAAAGCAGGAGGATTTGGTATCCTATAGGGCCTAGCATGAATACGCCTACATGTGATACACTCACTCAGGACTGTTTTAACAGTGATCCTTCCCTTGGGTATCCAATAAGTTTTTCTTAATGTAGTTGGTGTCTGTGGTACCCCCATATGATGTTCATCATTGTGTGTGTTTGCCTGTTGATTAATGTTGTCAAATAGCTAAATCTAGGTAAAAGGATTGGATGTTTGCTTTTGTAAGACAGTTTTGATTTGTCTAATCTCCCTTTACACTTTAGATGGCATTCCTCATCTCTGAACAAATTTAGATCCACAACTACTGATGGTACAGGTTCTTTTGTTTGTTTCCCATTAGTCAAGAATTCTAACTCTTTATTGTACTCCTTTTGTCGTGCATGCGCTATCCAGTAGTTGGTTGCAACTTCTGTATAATTATGATTGTTTTTATTTAGCTGTTTGTTTATTGTAGTTAAACAGTTGTGAGCAAACCTCAAACAGTAAGCTGTGACCCTGACAAGTTTGCTGAAATCAGAATAATGTTCATAATTAGTGATTGGTTCAACCTTTTCATTTGAAAAGATTAAATTTAATGTCAAGTTAACTTGTTCCACAGGCCATTGGTCTGTATTACAGAGCCACTTAGGTCCCATGAACCAAGTTTTTTTGACTTCAACAACTTGTAGGATAAACCTCTGGTCAGAAAGTCTGCTGGATTTTGTTTAGTTGGAACATAGTGAAAGTTTACTTGTAGTCTTTCATTAGCTTCAGCTATTTCTTTTAGCCTATTTCTTGCAAAGATATTCTTACTATTAATGCTAGCATTCCGTATCCAGGCAAGACAAATTTGACTGTCAAGCCAGATGTGGATATCAGTTATGTTCACAACATAGTAAGCATCCTTAAGCAATGAATTGGTTTTAATGGCTAACGCAGCAGCCAATAGTAGGTTTGAGGGGTGCAACTTTCCCTTTTGCATAAATTAGATGATTTTCTGTAGGACTTACAAGGTATGCACAGTACCCATAAGCATGTGTGCTTGCATCAGCAAACACATGAAGTCTCTGTGGCTTATCCCTAAACCCACAGCACCTTTGAATTTTAATGTTCTGCACTTTTGTTAAATCAGCAGCTAACTTCTTCCAAAATTTTTGCTATCCATTTGTTATTGGATCATCCCACCCAACATTTGTCATCCAAACTTCTTGGAGGAGAATCTTTGATTTTATTGTTGAAGGCAGGAATAGACCCATGGGGTCAAAAAATTTTGAAGCCTCTGATAATATTTGTCTTTTAATATTTACTTCCTCATCAAGTTTAAAACCTTTAGTACAGATTGAATCATGACTGATAGAAGATGCATCCAAATAACAGTTCATACCTAAAGTTTTAACTCTGTCTGATGGATCAGTAAGACCATTATTATCCTTTAAAATCTTTTGTTTAATTCCTCATCATTTGAAATCCACGCACTAAGTTCAAAGTTACCTTGTTGCATAATGTTTTGAGTGTGTTCATAGACCTCAGATAATTCAGATTTTGTTGTTGTTGAGCCTATTAGATTGTCTACGTAAAAATGTTCCTTGAGGAAATTCATTGTTAAAGAGTTATTAAACTGGTTCAAATGATGTCTAATTGTCGTTGCTAATAGGCTAGGTGAGCAATTGGCTCCAAACAACACAACATTAAATCTATAGGTTATGAGCCCTTTATTCAAATCAAATGGATCCCTGAACCATAAGAACCTAAGTTGGTTCTTGTCATATTCATTTTTTTAGATTTATTCTCAAAATTGCCTTGAAATTGCACTTTGTACGGCATATTTATCTAACCTGAGGAGCCAAGTGAACACCTCTCCTCCTTTCTATCCTTTCTCTTGGGGGATAACGCCACCTCCAAGTTTCCTTGTTGCACCTACAGCATCCCCACCCCCGCTTTGCTTGGCAAAAGCAAAGGGCGTGGTGGGGGAACCTAGCCTATTAGCAATGACAATTAGACATCATTTGAACCAGTTTAATAACTCTTTAACAATGAATTTCCTCAAGGAACATTTTTACGTAGACAATCTAATAGGCTCAACAACAACAAAATCTGAATTATCTGAGGTCTATGAACACTCTCAAAACATTATGCAACAAGGTAACTTTGAACTTAGTGCGTGGATTTCAAATGATGAGGAATTAAACAAAAAGATTTTAAAGGATAATAATGGTCTTACTGATCCATCAGACAGAGTTAAAACTTTAGGTATGAACTGTTATTTGGATGCATCTTCTATCAGTCATGATTCAATCTGTACTAAAGGTTTTAAACTTGATGAGGAAGTAAATATTAAAAGACAAATATTATCAGAGGCTTCAAAAATTTTTGACCCCATGGGTCTATTCCTGCCTTCAACAATAAAATCAAAGATTCTCCTCCAAGAAGTTTGGATGACAAATGTTGGGTGGGATGATCCAATAACAAATGGATAGCAAAAATTTTGGAAGAAGTTAGCTGCTGATTTAACAAAAGTGCAGAACATTAAAATTCAAAGGTGCTGTGGGTTTAGGGATAAGCCACAGAGACTTCATGTGTTTGCTGATGCAAGCACACATGCTTATGGGTACTGTGCATACCTTGTAAGTCCTACAGAAAATCATCTAATTTATGCAAAAGGGAAAGTTGCACCCCTCAAACCTACCCGAACCATACCTCAACTGGAACTATTGGCTGCTGCGTTAGCCATTAAAACCATTCATTGCTTAAGGATGCTTACCATGTTGTGAACATAACTGATATCCACATCTGGCTTGACAGTCAGATTTGTCTTGCCTGGATACGGAATGCTAGCATTAATAGTAAGAATATCTTTGCAAGAAATAGGCTAAAAGAAATAGCTGAAGCTAATGAAAGACTACAAGTAAACTTTCACTATGTTCCAACTAAACAAAATCCAGCAGACTTTCTGACCAGAGGTTTATCCTACAAGTTGTTGAAGTCAAACAAAACTTGGTTCATGGGACCTAAGTGGCTCTGTAATACAGACCAATGGCCTGTGGAACAAGTTAACTTGACATTAAATTTAATCTTTTCAAATGAAAAGGTTGAACCAATCACTAATTATGAACATTATTCTGATTTCAGCAAACTTGTCAGGGTCACAGCTTACTGTTTGAGGTTTGCTCACAACTGTTTAACTACAATAAACAAACAGCTAAATAAAAACAATCATAATTATACAGAAGTTGCAACCAAGTACTGGATAGCGCATGCACGACAAAAGGAGTACAATAAAGAGTTAGATTCTTGACTAATGGGAAACAAACAAAAGAACCTGTACCATCAGTAGTTGTGGATCTAAATTTGTTCAGAGATGAGGAATGCCATCTAAAGTGTAAAGGGAGATTAGACAAATCAAAACTGTCTTACAAAAGCAAACATCCAATCCTTTTACCTAGATTTAGCTATTTGACAACATTAATCATCAGGCAAACACACACAATGATGTACATCATATGGGGGTACCACAGACACTAACTACATTAAGAAAAACTTATTGGATACCCAAGGGAAGGATCACTGTTAAAACAGTCCTGAGTGAATGTATCACATGTAGGCGTATTCATGCTAGGCCCTATAGGATACCAAATTCTCATGCTTTGCCAGAGGAGAGAGTTACTCTCAACAGACCCTTTGAGACTGTAGGCATTGACTATACAGGAGCATTGACTGTCCTCTGGATGTTGTGGAGGACCTTACAGCAGAATCTTTTGTTGCTGTCTTTAAGAGATTCTGTGCACGACATTTAGTACCCAAGACAGTTTGGACTGACAATGCTACATATTTCAAGGCTGGTGAACAAGTCATCCACGATTTGTTAAGCAATGAATTCACACAATTATATATACAAAATTCAAACATAAAGTGGAAGTATATTCCGGTTGCCTCTCCTTGGTATGGTTCTATCTGGGAGAGGAATATACAAGCAGTAAAGAACTGCTTGAAGAAAGCAAATGGTAAAAAACAGATACACTTGTTTGAGTTGCTCACTCTCCTGGCTGAGATTGAGAACATCATTAACAATAGACCACTCACTTATGTAAGTGACAACATTAATGACCCGGAACCATTAACTCCAAATCATTTGATTCGGGGAGAACAAGTTAGTCTCCTGCCGGACTACTATATAGACTCTTCAGAAGACCCAAACTGGACTCAACGACATGATGAGCTCCAGACTAAGTTACAACATTTAACTAGAGTTAAAGCTCATTTCATTAAACAGCGGAAAACTGAGTACTTGATGGGTCTAAGGGAGAGACATAACCAAATGACTAAGAAGGATTGGTCTGACACAATTAAGGTAGGGGACCTTGTTCTCATACATGACAGTACTCCAAGACAATACTGGCCTCTGGCTAGAGTTTTAGAACTCAGACCAGGGGCAGACGGGGTAACAAGAGTGGTCAAATTAAGGACTTCAACGGGTGACACAACAAGAGACATTTCTCTTTTGTACCCCTTAGAGCCTGGACCCAAAACAATGGACTTTGGAGAACCTTCTCCACCGCCAGTAACAACTGGAGACACTGAACTTCCAGTAACTATTCCTTTGACAGTAGGAGTGGTAACGCATCCTACTACAACATTGACAGACACATGACCTCAGCGACAAACAGCATTAAAGGCGCGACTAGTTTTACAACAAAAAATAGATGCTGGGGAATTGTAATTTTATCTTCTAACTTTCACTTTTCCTTTTCTTATGGTAAAGACCATAGACAGTTTCATCTTATGGATGTATATTTTCTCTTCTAATTAAATGCTACATCTTCTCCATGAGATGGTGAGGATAGTCACTGTTAATCAGATTAACAGGCATTTACAGTCAAATAGTTAGCTAGTCTATACTCAGACATAAAAATTGGTGACATTGACACCAAAATTTTTATCTCCCGGGGCCCCCAGTATATGGAAAACTGATGTGTGGGTAGTTGGGATGTAACGAAAATGGTTCACTGAGTAGGTAGGTAGTTAATCGAACAATTATTAAATTCCTTTTATGTCAATAACTGGGTGGATGAAACCAATTGGTTGCTCACCAGAGTTATTCTCCACACTAGTATTTATATACTGTGTGACAAGAGCGTGCTCGGTAATAGATATACATTACCGATCAACCAACCAAAAAACCAAGAGGTCGCTGGTGGAAAAAGCCCAGCGAAAAGGTGGACAAGGGGGAACGAAAACGAGGAACGGGGCTACAAGACGGAACGAGGGAAGGGGGAAGAACAAACAACGGAAAAAAGATCCCCACCAGCAAGTACGCTCTCAACAATTAAACAAAAGGGGAAAAGGGTCTCTAATAACTAGTAGTAAGTGACTAATTGTGTTTTTAACCCAGTTAGAAGTAAACGCAGTAAATTAAGCTGGGTCAGACAAATTAGGCCTACATTGTGGCCTAAGACCTAGCATCAACTCATAGCGTAACAAAGGTGAAGGTAGATTGCCCTAACCTAATTTGGTGAGGAATCCTACTGTGGACCTCAATTTATCTGCCCGCTCTGGACCATTTCCGGAATCTCTAGGCTGACCCCTACAAGGCTAGACTTAATCTACTCTATAGTTAGACTGTGGATATAAGGGGTGGGTTAATTGTGGACCAATTGATACAGAGCATTTTTCACATAAGGTTTAAAATGAATGGTGAAGTAATTGAGGAAGTACAAGAGTTTAAGTAATTGGGTCAAACTATTACCAGCTCCTTGAGTGATGACTCGGATATAAGAAAACAGTCTCGAAGCCTGTATGCTAAAGCGAATATGACCATAAGGAGCTTTCGTTTCTGTACAAGTGAAGCTAAAGACACACTCTTTCGTACTTTCTGCAGTAATATATACGGTCTGCAGCTCTGGGTGAATTATAAAAAAGGTTCTGGCAGTACCCTAAATTTGCTGTACAACAGTTCTTTTAGACTCTTACATAAATTACCCCCGAGATGCTCAGCTTCGCAAATGTTTGCTACCCGCAATGTCCCGAGCTTCCCGGAGGTAACAAGACGTGCTCAACACATTCTAATGCAAAGAATTAAAAAATCAACCAACCCGATCATCCAAGCTATCCATGAGTCCTGCCATTTATCCTCTAAGGCCTAAGCTATGGACTTCTTGGTACGAAAACGTCTGTCTGTCTGTAGCTCCACTTAACTTCGACAGTGCAGTATTATTTCTAATCAATTGTATATATTTCTACCCTTAGTGTATGAACTGTCATTGTATTAATAATATTTGCCATATGGACTATAGTCTGCCAATAAACCTTTTCATTTTCATATAGCAAAATTGGGGTAGAGTTACCAGATGCTCTTATTACGAAATGTATTTAAATCAATATATTTAATTTAAATACTCTTAACACGTGTACATATATATGTAATAATAACAATAAGTCAATATTTAAATTTAACACATTGTGGTTTGTCAAGACCATAGTTCTGGTACGTTCTACGGTCACAATGACTGAAAGGACAGTGAAGCATGCTGATAATGACATGAAATCATCATAAGATCTAATACTTTTTGTCTAAGTATATGCAATTTGCAAACTCCTCTAAAGTGTATAATTATAATCAGTCGTGTGGTGGAATAAATCTTCAAACTACTTTTGCCGTGTATATATATATATATATATATCTTGTTTCATGTTTCATGATTATGCAAAGAAACTAGGCTGTGGCGGGGTTATCTAGCTATGTTGCTCGACATAATACTTAAATACTATTTAAATTCGGTTGTGATGTCCGTTACAATAAGGAAAACAATAAGAGAGAACTTTATAAATTTTAGACAATGAGGAAACCTGTAAACTGTGGAGAGACTTGCTTGGTACTATATACGATGCAGGCAGGAAGGAGGGGCCAATCGCGAATCTCCGAAACTATTGAAATTACACCTTTTTTGAAAAGACTGTGTAGTGTGTAAGATGCATGCGTGTGTAGTAAGGGATATAGTGAGAAGCGCGTGTTTGAGAGTATGCTGGACTGCTTACAGGGTAGACGTGACATGTAAAAAGGCCAGATGAAGAGGACAGTGATGGGAGAAACAGGGTTCAGGCACTTCCTGCCTTCTGCTGGAATGCCACATACAAACTCCTTATATATATATATATATATATATATATATTATTTATATATATTATATTTATTTAAATTCGACTCTTGTAAATATGCATAGCGGGTTATTATGAGTCAGAAGTTATAATGAGATCGATGTACAGTTCCCTCGAATGATCTGTTAAATAATTTTAAATTAAATATTAGGGCTCGCTTACGCCATTGCAGAATCGAATATCGCGTGATGATACAACTTTCAGTTTTACGTTTTTAATACAAGTGAAAAGCGTATGGTGCGTTCTATGAGTACATTATTATGATTGAAAGTATTTTTGTGGCCATTTGTACAGAAAATGATGTTTTTATACGAGATCTGATATCATAAAGTATTAAATTATAAGATTTTAAACGTTGTATAACGGTAGGCTTCAGTCTGTAAAGACATGATTGGTACAGCTAATGACAAAAACAATAAGCATGAACATTCTGTGTGATTGATGTAAACAGTGGCCTGACTGGTGTGAAAACAAATACGTTTATTATGAGAATTATGAGGAATTGTGAACAGCCGTTAAATTAGAGAAATGATAATTAAAGTAATGTGAATAGTCCTAACTATAACTACAAGTAGAAAGGTTCTTAATGAAAAATCTCTCAACTTTCAGTACCTATTTCCCGCTGCATCTATTTAAAAATGACAACCCACAAATTCGACATCCCGTTTTCTTTAATTGCATCTAATAAGAATTTTTTTACCCGAACCTACTTATTTGGATGTTATATATATATATATATATATATATATATATATATATATAATAATAATAATAATAATAATAGCAAGATTAGTATCAACTAATAGTCTTTAGAAGAAAGTTAAACTTAACAACTAACCTGAAAACAATTACTGAGAGAAATATATAGCAAGATTGGGGGTATAGTTGCCAGATGCTTTTATTACGAAGGGAATTGAAATCAATATATTTAATTTAAATACTCTTAACACGTGTACATATATATATATGTAATAATAACAATAAATCAATATTAGTAATAATATTTAAGTGGATGTTTAGAGGAGGAAAACATTTGTGCTTTAGTTTAAAGCTCGTTACGCAACTTGATGTTCTTTTTAACACATGCAATTTTATAACGAAATTTGATGAACGTAAAATTATTAATTCACATACCAGAAGATAGCATGTGAAAGTGAATGTAATGGTATATCGCGATGTAAATAACAGAAAACTACATATTTAAAAGTAAATAAACAAATATGCGTGTACTATATGTATATTTATTTGAAGGTCATCTCGTTTGAAAATAAGCCAGTTTCCCTTAAAAAAGAGAGAAATTAATTTATTTAAATTAAAATTAAATATTCATTTTATTTTTCATAATGCAGATCTTAAACAAAGAACTTGTATTCGGTTTAAAATATGATCACTCTGATTTTCATTTATGTATTGTTCGCAATTTGTTAACATTTGAAAATTGGATGTGTTGATGCGCAATGTGGTTAAGCTTATTAAATCCTTTCAGATATTCGTTTCCATTTCTACTGTCGCGGAATTTGCCTGAACAGGAAGTACTCGAATGTATGTATGTTTTTGCATGTTTGTTCTTGTTTGTCTCATTAAAGGACTTTTTCAAGAAGGAAGGCGAGGCTCAATCCTTTCTTAAATTTTTTTGAAGGAAGGTGAAGACGAATCATTTTTAAAATTTAATTTTTTAAATTTATTTTTTAAATTTATTTTTAAATTTATTTTTTATTTTTTTTCCCCTTTTTTTTCCCCTTTTTTTCCTTTTTTCCCCCTTTTTTTTTTTTTTTTTTTGAAGGACCATGAAGAACTCATAAAGGAGGGACCGCCATGAAGGACGGTGAGGGGGGGAAATTTTCAAATTGATCCATTGCTGTCCGACTTTTTGCGGCTATACTACTTAAGTCTCCTCTCTCACTTCCCTCACCACTTCCTCACGAATCTGGAACAAAATTTGGAAAATTTCCAGTTCATCTTCTTCCAGTTCATCCTCAACCATAGCTTCCATCTCCCGACACGACCACCGTGATCCTGCTTTCGTCCGACGTAAGCAGACATGCCAACCCTCCGCTTTTAAACAGGAGTCTCCTGTTTTTTTGTACCAAATTCAAAACTCCTGACAGGAGTCAAAAACCTCCTGGGTTTTTTTTTTACCCAATTTCCTGATATTGAAAAAATGAACTAGTTATGATGAAACCAGAAACAAGAGTTTTGAGAGGTGACTTAATTCAAGTGTATAAGCAGTGGCGGATATCCCTATAGGCTGCACAGGCTGAAGCCTAAGGCCCGGATGTCTTAGGGGCCCGCCAAAAATATGTGTATAAGTAAAAAAAAACAATCAAACAAAAGTATTTATTTCGGAAAATGAGATACATAAAAATTGAAATACATATATAATAATAGAAATATTTAAAATTGT
The DNA here is from genome assembly GCA_023014485.1 of Bathynomus jamesi. NCBI lineage: Eukaryota > Metazoa > Arthropoda > Malacostraca > Isopoda > Cirolanidae > Bathynomus > Bathynomus jamesi. Next base: position 264,091 of record JAJOZX010004650.1, read on the forward strand.
AATTTGCGACATTTTTTGCCTGCGAATTCATTAATAATATCCTGACAGTCAATTTTATGCAAATGCTCCCACTCGATGTGCATCAATTATGATATTTGTAGCCTAGCCACAAGTCACAGCGCTGTAAACACGTTCAACCACGTTCACACTTGTTTTGTGCGCTATTATGCATTACTCCCTCAATGAAAACTAAATTTTTATAGTATATGAATAAAAGGGCCCGATCATACATACTAAGCCTAAGGCCCAGAAAATGTTAATCTGCCCCTGTGTATAAGATGTTATAAGATGATATGGGCATCAGTACATTGTCAGACCTCATGGCCCAAAAAAGTGACACTCCAAAGCCAAGGACAGAAATGTTATGAAGCACAATTCAGTAATTCTTTATTGTTGAAAGCTCAAGGTGCATATTATACAAGCAATGAATATCGTATTTGAAGTATGGGAATAAAATTCATGAATATATATATATATATATATATATATATTTTTTTATTTTTTTTATTTTTTTTTTTAAAGCTATACTCCTGTTTATTTCTAGCATAGGGTTGGCATGTCCGCGTAAGGCTTGTTCGCTCGCATCGCCCTTTCCAGACGCAATAATTTTTCGTATAACCGCCTTTTTTCCATGTCGAAGCTGAGATTGGCGTTGGCTTCCTGCCACTTACACCCTTCGGTTCTTTCTTCTTACCCTCTACAATTGGATTTGGGTAGAAGGCACCTTCCCCTCCTGTTGGAAGGAAGCAGTGGTGCTCCCCTTCCCTAAACCCGGTAAGGATCCGACATCTCCCTTCAATTACCGTCCAATAGCCTCACTAGCTGCCTCTCGAGACTTTTGGAGATGGTTTCTCGGAGTCTGTTGTGGCACCTAGAACGCCACAATTTACTTTCTCCTCCACACAGAGAAAGTAGCGGCGTCACCTTTATGGTCTTTTTTTTTTTTATTGGATTACGGCCACCCTCTATGTCGACGACCTTGCCATATATTGTTCCGGTTCCCGACCTGTTTTCCTTGAACGTCTCCTCCAGCGGGCCCTGGATTCGGTCTCTAGATGGGCCACAGATCACGGGTTTCAATTTTTCTCTTCGAAAACGGTGGTGATGCATTTTTGTCGTCGCCGCCGCTGCATTGCCGTTCCTTCTCTCTCTTTTTATGGATCACCAGTCTCCGTTTTCTCCGTCACTAGATTTTTGAGTCTCCTCGATTCCCGCCTCTCCTGGATTTCCCACTTGAAGACTCTGAAGGCTTCGTGCCTTCAGACTTGTTCCCTTCTCAAGTTCCTCTCTCATACTGATTGGAGTGCTGACCCCATACCCTTTGGCCTTGCCTTTCGACCCTAACATACCTCTCCCGGCGTCGGACTTCACAGGGCTTTCCTGGAAGCACTCCTTCGGTGGTGGCAGCGTGATCGACGGTTAGAGATCGCTCTGATGGCCTACGCATCGGTCATACTCGTCTCAGGCATGTTGCCCCTTCCTGTCCTTACGGCATTCCTCTCTCACATTTGCTCTTGGTTTGTCCTGCCTTTGCCGTCGCTCGCTCCCAGTTCCTCCCTTTTTGCCCTTCAGGCTCCACTCTTACTCTATTGTTGGGTGACTCCCCGCCAATACCAAAGGGCACACTTTTCTCCTTTCTCCGTCAAACTGGCCTTCTGCTCTCCATTTAATATGACTCGGGTGTAATTTCTTCCTTCCTTTGCTGTTCATAGTGCCTTTACTCTTCTCTCTCACGACTTTCCTATAGCTGTTACTCCTTCAAAGTCCTTGTTAGCCCATCTCTTTGTGCTCTTTCTTTACTTTAGTTTCGGCGCGATATGACCTTAGCAGTTGAAGCGCCGGTGAAGCACTGCTATTTATTCATTCATTAATTTATTCTTAGAGTCGGAGATTACAGTAGTTTATAATATTTAGAGATTAGCTAGTTAAAGAAAATGTAAATTTATGGGCAACTTAACTTAAGTTTTGCCTTTTACGTGAATGTAAAATATTTTTTATATAATCCCACTTTGAAATGAGTATAAATTATCATAAATAATGTTTTTTGTCTGTTCAGTTTTCTATAAATATAGATTTTGTTTTGGAATGAAAATATTAAAATTTCAAAGAGTCGGTGAGCTAATCGGCTAAATTTGACCGATGCCGATTAACCGGTACACCACTAGTTTTAATTACTACTACACACTGTCTTTTGAAAAGTGAATATAACTTGACTAGCTCTTATTTTCTACTTCATTATTACCATTGATAAAAAAATTTCGTGAACTATCTTTAATATTCTTATCGTTGTAAACTTTTAAAAACATATCTTTAATTGGATACATATTCTAATTATTTCATATTTTTAAGCTTTTGTAATTTGTAGTCAGCGTGCAGATATTTTTGAAAACAAGCTATATATATGTGTGTGTTACGAGGAATTTGTGTAACTAGGGATTTCATGAAATCCCTAAAGTGTTGAGCGATTTCATGTAAGGTTAAGTCGTGATATTTTCGTTAAAACTAACGAAATATCACTACTTAACCTTGCATGAAATCCCTCAACATTTTAGGGATTTTATGAAATTCCTAGTTACACAGATACCCTGTAATATATATATATATTTTAACTGCAAACAACACAGTATAATTAATGTAAAGAACGATGCTTGTGTAGAAGAGCGTTCCGCACAAGATGAGGAGGGAGAACGAACAAATGAAAAATGAGGTATCTCCCGGGAATCGAACCCGGGATCATCCGATTGCCGGTCAGATATGCTATCCACTACACCAAGGACCTCGATCAATCAGAAGTCGCAATTCTCCTACATACGAGCAGAAACCAATGCCCTGAGGGGGCACCTTCGCATGCCGTACATATATACATTTTAACTGCAAACAACACACAGTATAATTAATGTAAAGAACGACGCTTGTGTAGAAGAGCGTTCTGCACAAGATGAGGAGGGAGAACGAACAAATGAAAAATGAGGTACCTCCTCGTATGTAGGAGAATTACGACTTCTGATTGATCGAGGTCCTTGGTGTAGTGGATAGCATATCTGACCGGCAATCGGATGATCCAGGGTTTGATTCCCGGGAGGTACCTCATTTTTCATTTGTTCGTTCTCCCTCCTCATCTTGTGCGGAACGCTCTTCTACACAAGCGTCGTACTTTACATTATATATATATATATATATATATATATATATATATATATATATATTAAACAGACCGTGCAGGGAACAAGGAACTCTTCTGGGAAATTACATCCACTATAGTTCGAATAAGTAATGACAAATACTATAGTTTTTTCTTTTTAATGATGGAAAGCCCAACGTGGGCACCGGGTTACTCGCAGAGGTCCAAAATATAGCTTCCCTCACCAGCTATCTGCAAAGCAGATAGGATCCAGCTTTGGGACAGGATCTAGGGTTTACAGCTTATACCTAGCCTACTACATTCAGAATCTCAATATACGCAAGAAACTCGTTGCATTCACGTCTGATTGAATACGGTACATCAAAGAAAATGGGGTAACTATTGTATTTTTAGCCAAAAAAACAAAACTTAAACCTCAACTGGGACATTGAGCGTCCACTTTTCAAGGCACATAACACGTATATTAAACGGACGTGTTATGTGTCTTGAAAAGTGGACGCTCAATGTCCCGGTTGAGGTTTAAGTTTTGTTTTTTTTGGCTAAAAATACAATAGTTACCCCTTTTTCTTTGATGTACCGTATTCAATCCGACGTGAATGCAACGAGTTTCTTGCGTATATTGAGGTTCTGAATGTAGTAGGCTAGGTATAAGCTGTAAACCCTAGATCCTGTCCTAAAGCTGGATCGTATCTGCTTTGCAGATAGCTGATGAGGGAAGCTATATTTTGGGCCTCTTTGCCAGTAACCCGGTGCCCACGTTGGGCTTTCCATCATGAAAAAGAAAAACTATATAGTATTTGTCATTTATCATTACTTATTCGAACTATAGTGGATGTAATTTCCCAGAAGAGTTCCTTGTTCCATGCACGGTCTGTGTTTAACATATGTTTCTCAGGGGACCATTCTGAGTATGTTATATATATATATATATATATATATATATATATATATATATATATATATATATATATATATATATGTGTGTGTGCGCCTCGGTGGTGGTGTGGTTAGCGTCGCTGACTACGAATCTATCGGCCCCGTACATATTAGATAAGCTGTATTTTGTCTTTTATGGTATTCTTATGAGTTATGTAGTAACCGAGGATAGAACCAATATTATATTAATAATATTAATAATAATTTTAACTTTATTTTTTTAACTTAAATAATAATTTTAAATTCATTGAGTATATTATTTACGCATGCAGTGCATGCCTTGCATTCATTAAGAAGCCGCCCCTGATTATATATATATATATATATATATATATAATATATATTTATTTTTTTTTTTTTTTTTTTTTTTTTTTTTCCAACATTGTAAAGTTGAGGGATCAGGTTCTTTATTGCAAATTTCGAAACCTTTATTAAAATAGTGTAATTGTAATGTGTGTGCGTGCGTGCGTCGCTGACTACAAATCCATCGGTCCCGGGGTCCAGACCCGTTGACGGCAGGCGGCGCGCAGCAAAACCCAGCTGTTCATCCTTCCACACAAAAATTGGTTGATAGATAAATGGATACCCTGGGTAGCTTAGTGGTTAAGACGCTGGGCTGCTGCTGGTGGGGCGTGGTTCGGATTCCACGTTAGACTTTAGGTCTAAGGTGGAGTGACAAGCTTGACCTTCATCAGAAGGGCGGAAACAAAACCAAAGTTATACCGCGGAGTGCCTTCTAGTTAGTTTTTTAACTCTCCTTATTTTCGAAAACGTGCTTTAATTTTTCAGACGTCATTGATCTGTTACGATGATTTGATGTGAGACACTTCCAAAAATATGAATTCCTTCTTTTGCGAAACACACACTGGATAAAAGTCCTTCGGAAATGATGACAGCTAGAGCAGTTGTTTAGTAGTTTGTTAAGCACAAAGAAGGTCCGCAAAATTAGTAAAAGCCATAAAGAGTAAACGAAGTATTTATTCGAAGATTTCCTCGAATACCGTAGATAATTGTTTTACTCATCCTGTTTTCTCCTGAGAACGCATTAGAATAATTCCTCAAACGCTTCGCGTATGTCGTGCATAGGAAGGCTCAAACTTGTAAATCAGACGGCGAATTACAGACATCCAAAACTTCACCAAATCCAGATTAACTGTTTCAGTCGGGTTTGACTTCGACTTGGGATTGTACAGCAGACTTCTTCAAATTTCATGCTTCTGGATTCAATCGCGGATCTCCTTTGAGAACCTCACCGGCACTAGTTAGCAGTGTTGTGACGGTTACACGTTTTTGGTAACTAACTACAGCCACTAGTCACTGCCTCGTATAATTAACTAGTTACAGTTACTAGTTACTTCAAAAGTTACTTTCGACAGTTTTCCTGGTTTCAGCGAGCATCTTATCCTGATAAAAGTACTTTCCCTGACGAGTGATACTCGCCAAGATTGTTCATTTGTTTCAAACTGATTGTGATTTAACGAATAAACAAGATGATTTTATTTAGCATTAGATATAGGTTGTCAATAAAGTTGCGCTGTGCACAATATGTAGATCGAGCGAGCCTTATGAAAAAAGTAGCTCCTAACTTTTTGCCCTCAGAAAAAAAGTAATTGGTAGAAATTACAAGTATTCATGAAATATTGATGACTAGTTAGTCGCAGTTATTCGGCCAGAAAATGTAACTAGTTACCGTTAGTTGCTCAAAAAGTAATGATTCTTGAGTATCTAGTTACATCACACCACTGCTAGTTAGGCATGGCTTCGGTTTAACAAGATGTATTTTGGGTTCTTGCGACAACCCACAATTCTTTTTACTTTTCAAAATTAAAATATTCTTTTCACTTGCAATAAGTTATCCGAGTTCACGAAACACTAAATAATTAAATGACTAGAGCCACGTTTGCGTGACACCAGAAGTTAACATTCTTTTCATCTAGGTAAATAAACTTAAATAAAAAAAATTGATAGGTCTGTAGCACTGTACCTAAAATAGTACGTATGTCTAATTTTCTTGGTGCCTTATAAATACACATTTGGCCATAGCTAATTAAAAACAAGAAGTCCTAACTACAATCTGTAGGTTCTCCATTGTTAAGAGTTACGCGCGGACCACTGTTTAGTAGACCCAATCTTATCGGTGTTATCATTAAAATAGTTATACAGGGTGTTTATAAAGTCCCTATCTATTTCAGTGAAAACGTAGCCAAAAGGGTAAAATTCAATAACAATATAATAGAAGGCATACATTTAATGAATACTTAAGCATATGATTCTACATGAGCACCATCAGTATTTCTACAGAGTTCGAATCTCTCAGCAGCATTGCGGAACACATTTTGGAGTATGACAGGGGTTATTTTTGTAACTGCTGTTACGATACGAGCACATAAATCTTGCAAATCTGTAGCCCTTCTTTGATAGAGGTTTGATTTGATAAAGCCCCATGCAAAGAAATCCAGGGGCGTTAAAGGTCAGGAGATCTAGCCGCCCAGGGCCTGTTGCCTCCGCGTCCGATCCACCGATTTGGAAATCGTTCATTCAGGTACTCCCGAACAATGTTTGCGTAATGACAAGGTGCCCCATCTTGTTGAAAGACGAAGGTTTTTAACCCTTTCATGCCCGAACTATGTTTAAGATTAAAACAATTTGGTACCTTATGTTATTCTCCATAAGGACTAAAATCTCGTAAAATTGTATGGTCAAATTTACAATCATGGGCATGAAAGAGTTAAAATGCCATCTGAATGAATCTGGGGTTCCACGAATTGCTGAAGCATGTCTAGATAAATAATCCCTGTAACTGTAGCTTTAGCAAAGAAAAAGGGCCCATAAATCTTACATTTGGTCATACAACCAGACAGTAACTTTAGGAGAATCTCATTAGTCCATATGCGGCAGTTATGGTGATTAACCTTTCCACACGTGTGGGAAGTTGCTTCATCACCGAAGAGAATGTGGTCCATTAAATTTTCATTCTGAATGTGTTCAACAAGATCGGCACACATTGAACTTCGCTTTGGATAATCCTCTTCATGTAAGTCATGAAGCACCTGAATGTGATAACTTCTCTTCTTCAACGTCGATTTCAAAATTTTGTGGACAGTTGATTTGGGTATCCCGAGTCTACGTGATGTGATGCGAATTGACATGCTTGGATGTTCATCGCTAACATTACGTACCGCATTTACAACATGCTCAGACACACTTGGACGTCCAGATCTTGACTCATCATGAACAGATCCCGTTCTTTTAAATTTATTAAGCAAATCACGAATTGTCTTGTCTGTAGGACCTGTGTAATGTTCTTTCAAACCTCTCTCTAATTTCTTTGCATTTCTTTCCTTTAATCCGAAGTGTCACCACCATCACCCGTTCTTGTACATTACAACAAAAATTTAAAAAAAAGTTAATTCAACGAAATAGATGAACTTTATAAACACCCTGTATTATTAATATTAAGAAGTAAAAAATGTTCACTCTTACTTTAGGTGTAACATACACAATTCGTTAAATGAGCAAAATGTTACGCCTCAGGTGTTACCGAGACATAATCGTTCACACCGCGTTACAAAGTGAACTGTGTACATTGATCCTTGGTGAAGAAAAGAAAAAAATGTGGCTTTCAACCGTCCAATTATAGAAAGATAAATATTTCGGTATCTGACTAGTAATCATTAACACGAATCCTCTGTAACATTACAGATGTTAACATTGTTTTATCGTAAGAGGCGTAGAACATCACCAGTTTGCAGAATCCTAATTAATTATCCGAATTTAACTTATTACGTGAGGCAGTTTGTCTCGCGTGTACTTAATTTATATTATCTTTTTATATTAATTTGTATTAACTTTTCGAAAAGTTTACAATTTTGTCCTTTCTTACAATTTAATATAGTAAATAATGACGTGGAATATATTGCAATTGTAAAGTGTAGAGATCGGAATTTGTGGGATCGGAGGGTGGAAGAGAGTTGAGTACGGGCAGAACTAAATAGACCACTCTTGCTAGCTAAAGTTTAAGAGTAGCTCTTTACTCCCAAAATGGTTGGACACCCTTCTGATCCAGGGTAATCTTTTTATTTTACTTTGTATATGAATGATTTCTGGCTCGGCGTTCGGTTGGATAATTACGTATACCGTTTGTGGGTATAAAATTGGTTTTGAAAAAGTTGTTAGGATACATTTTTAGTTTGTCACGCGGTTTGCTTCTGACTGAATTTTTCTTTCTGAATATTAAATTGCTAGTGAATGAAATAAGCTTTTATACCATCATTAATAATGAATATCACATTTTTAACATTCCAATAATGGAATAGGTATGGACCCAAATATTGTTAATCTCGAAGACCTTCACTGTAGATGAAATTAATCAATAAATCGCCTTGCTTTTTAATTAAGATTCGGTGACAACGGGGGCGGACTGAGCGGTCGGGCAATCGGGCATGGACCGAGAGCCCGGGCCATTAGGGGTCCCGGCGACCTCGGCCCGCAGTCATCATAATGTCTATTTGGTAATCTCAATTGGGTTAAGTGTCTAATCGAACTGTAATATGAAAAAATCGGATTTCAAGGGGCCCAGGTTGCTGTCAGTCCGCCCTTGGGTAACAAACAGTACCATCGGGAATCTGATACAATGTGAATTTAGATTGAATTATAACTGTATAGGCTGAGTATTTTAGTTTATGGAATTCGGTTGTGAGAGGTGACCGGATAAACGGGATTTTAATTGTAATTCGTGACAGAAATTACCATATAAGAATTTTGGATGAGTTTTAACTTACTGTAATGCTCTGTTTGGTGTGATTGCAGGGTAAAGATTCAGAATGTGGCTGCCAAAGGTGAGAGTGAACCTGAACGTAAGGAAACGCGAAGCAAAGTGGATGAGGACCGGAAGCACGAAATTGAAGCTGCCATTGTGCGAATTATGAAAGCACGAAGAAGGATGACCGTAAGAGAGTTTTTGTATTTTTATTTCGGTTGGTTGGTTGATATGTAGTTGCAAATGTCATCCATTTACAACTGGAGCACCTTTTGGGCTATGGGAAATAGATTGTGGTTGTAATTGTTTAGTTTTATTTATAAATTTATAACCTAAAAAAGAAAAAGATGGATTAAATTGTTGCATTTGTAAACGAGATTTAAATTTTTTTTCCCTATAGCATAACAACCTGGTAGCGGAAGTGACAGAGCTTTTAAAATCAAGATTCGTCCCAGTTCCACTATTGATTAAGAAGAGAATCGAAAGTCTTATTGAACGAGAATATTTAGCTAGAACACCGGAAGACAGGTTAGAAATACACCATTCTAGAATCAAAATCATTAAGCTTTATATCTATCACTTCGTGACAGACGAGCATCACCAAATCGGGGTTTTACCCCCTGAGCTATAAAACTTATCCCTCATCGGGTTTCGAACCCGAGCCTTCTGTCCCAGAGACCCGGACGTTGACCATTTGGCTACGACAGGATAAAAGTTATAACAACCTGGCGACATAAATTTTTATCCTGTCGTAGACGAATGGTCACTGCCCGGAGAGCCCGGATTCGAATCTTGATGAGGTATAATTTTGCTTTATATATATAGAAAACTCTGGTGAATGTTACCTTTTCCAGATCAGAAACAAAATTTCCCAGTTAACATTGGTTGACAAGGTAAAATACGTCTTGGAGAATTAGTGACACCAAGTCCCATATCATTATTAAAAGTATTGCAAATAATTAAAAAAAAGGCATAAAAAAGGGAACACTAAAAAAAAATACAATAACGCCTCGGGGCAACATTATCCACAGCCCAGCCCCGCAGACTTCTCCATGGTTTACCCAGACCGCTTCATGCACCCTAAGCCGGCACATTGCCAGCCCGTCGCCCCCGATATATCACATCGCTCCACTTTTTTCTATCAAGCTCGTATCTTTCACCTTCCCAGACGTCCAGGTCCCGCTGACACCCAAAGCCTCCCTCACACCATCCTTCCTTCTCGTCCTCGATCTACCCCTACCCCTTTCCTCCGCCTCCGACACGTAAATCCTCTTTAGCATCCTCTCCTCACTCATCCTTTCCATATGTCCAAACCATTTTAACACCCCCTCATCTGTTCTCCGCAAGACTCTTCGACTTCCACACCTCTGACGGATAACAGTGTTTCTCACATGATCAACTCTCCTCACCCAACAGATCGTCTTCAAGCATTTCATTTCCAGTACATCCACCCTTTTCCTTTCCTTCGCATTCGCCACCCATGCCTCACATCCATACAACACTGTTGGCACTACTATACCTTCATACATACATATCTTCGCACCCATAGACACTTCCTGAAGACTTCAAATTAGCTAACATAACTCCCATTTTTAAAAAAGGCGACCGCACAGTAGCTAGCAATTATAAGGCTATTAGCTTAACGCCAAGTGGCGGTAAACTTTTGGAATCCGTAGTTAGGGATCGTATCGTCGATCACTTAGAAAGTCGCGATTTGATTAATAGTAATCAGCATGGGTTTCGACGCCATAAATCTTGTTTAACTAATTTGTTAGTTTTATAACGAAATTGTGCGCGAATACGATAGGCGTAGAGCGGCTGACGTTATTTATTTAGACTTTAAAAAAGCGTTCGATACAGTTCCGCATAGAAGATTAATTGCGAAGGTTAAAGCGCACGGTATACGCAGTCAGGTAGCTAACTGGTTAGAGGAATGGCTTCGTGCCTGAAAACAGAGGGTCGTTGTTAATGGTAGGGAATCGGGGTGGTTGGATGTAGGTAGCGGTGTCCCGCAGGGTTCAGTGTTAGGCCCATTGCTATTCGTAATCTACATTAACGACATAGATGTCGGTTTGACCAGTAACGTGTTAAAATTCGCGGACGATACTAAAATAAGCAGTAAAGTTCTTAACGTGGACGATGGAAATAGGCTCCAAGACGATGTAAATAAGATTATGGAGTGGACGGATAAGTGGCAGATGCAATTTAACGTAGACAAATGTAAAGTTTTGCATATAGGTTCTCGTAACAACAATTACACGTACGCGATGCATGATAGATAGACAGCGAGCGTTAACGAGGAAGTAGATTTAGGCGTACGCGTATCTAAGGATTTAAAAGTTAGGAACCAGTGCCTGGAGTCTTGCGCAAAAACTAATAGGGTGTTAGGCTTCATAGCGCGTAATTTCGAATTTAAATCGAAGAATATTATATTGCCCCTTTACAAGTCCCTAGTCAGGCCTCACTTAGAATATGCCGTTCAATTTTGGTGCCCGTATTTGCGTGAGGATATTGATAGGTTGGAAAGGGTTCAGCGACGCGCCACGAAACTAATTCCGGTACTACACAACTAGTCTTCCGAAGATAGGATTAAAGAGTTAGACTTGCATTCACTCGAGACTAGGAGATTAAGGGGGGAGCTTATTGAAGTTTTCACTATCGTTAATAAAATCGATAACGTAAATTTTGGCATTGTTCATTTTCGATAATAGCAATACTCGTAATAACGGATTTAAATTACGTGGCAGACGTTTCATTACTAGTGTCGCTAAAAACTTTTTTACGTTTAAAGTAATTGATAAATGGAATAATCTTCCCGCGTCCGTCGTGAACTCTACCAGCGTTAATATGTTTAAAAATCATTTAGATAGGTATTTTAAAAATATTAACGTCGTTTAAAATAATAAAACAATTAGCAGCAGGAGCTCTGGGGGTAATGGTCGAGGTTTGAGTCTGTTGACGATTAATGCCAGCGTGTGATATGCCAGCAACAAAATTATATTAAAAAAAAAAATTAGACTAACACGAACTTAGATGTAGCTCGTAGCGTAAACTAACCCACTTTGTTATACTCTTCCGACTTTTTTTTTTCTTTTCTTCTCTCTTTACTTGCATGTCTGTAGTTTGCATGGTATGACAGTGTTTGAGTTAAGACTGTGTTTGCATGGTTTGTGAGCGTTCTTATTTTACTTCTTTTCATCTTTCACCCCTTTCCTATTCTCTTCGACTATTTTCCTGTCTTGTCGGTAGTGGCCAGCGGATGATGATGGTGAGTCTTTCTCTCTCTCTTTCTGAATGAATGTTAACCCACGAATGATTGGTTTTGTTACTTACTTAACCCCTTATTCTCTTCTTTTAACCCCCTACTCTTCTTTCTCTCGGGCTAACCTTAGAGTGGATCTTAGGGTCTTTGTTAGCATTAGCTTCTGTAGATCTCTCCTTCCAAACACTTCTTAAGGCACCAAGTACCTTTGCCCCTTCCTTCACCCTGTGCCCCACCTCTGCCTCCATAGTCCCATTCCTTGCCACATCCACCCCCAAGTACCTGAAACATGCCACTTCTTCCATTTCCTCTCCATACAAACTTACACTTAGTCGCTCACGAACCTCCCTTTTACAACACCACATAACCTTACTCTTAGCTTCCTTCTGTCACACCCCTCCTGAACTCAGTTACCAGTCTCTGTATCTTTTCTCTTAAGTTCGCCACCAGAGCCGTATCATCCGCATACAACAACTGATTCACTTCCCAAAAACCTTCCCCCGCAGCATGCTTCACCCCTGCTCCCTTCCCCATGACCTTTGCATTCACCTCTTTCATCACCCCGTCTATAAACACATTAAACAACCATGGAGACATCACACAACTCTGCCGTAGACCCACTTTCACTGGAAACCACTCACCCTCCTCTCTTCCCACACGCACACGGGCTCTCCTCTCGATAAAAGCTTTTCACCACATTTAACAACGACCCATGTACTCCATACAGCTGCAGCACTTGGCACAACGCCTTTTTGTCAACCCTATCATACGCTTTTTCAAGATCCATGAACGCCACATACAAATCCCTTTCTTTCTCCAAGTATTTCTCTCTCAGCATTTTCAATCCAAACACCCTCTACCTCTTTTAAAAAACCCTTGCTCCTCCCCAATCTGTTGCTCCGTGCAAGCCTCCACCCTTTCACTCACCACTCTCCCATACACCTTACCTGGCACACTCAACAGACTAATTCCTCCATAATCCTTCAATTCCTTTATACAGGATGACGATACATGCATTCCGCCAGTCCTGAGGCAGCTCGCCTCTGTCCATACACACATTAAACAGACGCACCAACCAATCAACATTACACTCACCGCCTTTTTTTCAAGAGCTCCACAACGATCCCATTCACTCCTATCGTTTTTCCACCTTTCATCCTGCCCAGGATCTCCACCACCACCACCTACGGACCAACCCATTCGCCACAACTCTCCTACTCCGAACGAACCCCCTCCCTGCCCAAACACACCACATCTGCTTCCCTATTTTCCGACATGTTCAATAGTTCCTCAAAATACTCACTCCACCTTGTCTTCACATCATCTCTCTCTCTGTGTCATCACTTCCCCATCGACTCGCTTCACAGTCATGCTCATCTGCTCTTTCATTTTTCTTACACTATTCACTTCTCTCCAAAACATCTCCCTGAAATTTTCTGACACTCTTATACCCCATCTATCATTTGCTCGCTCTTTCAGCTCTCGCACTTCAATCTTTACTTGTCTCTTCCTCTTATATTCTTCCCAATCTGTAAGTACCGAGCATATACTTGCCTCATTTGCTTCAACATTTCAGCCTCCACATTCCACCATTCACTACCCTGTCATTTATGTCCAACCCCAATCTTCTGTACACCACACACTTCAATTGCACACTTCAGCACCGCTTCACTAAATATCTGCACCCTGCACCATTCCTCATTCAGTCTCTCCTGATACATCTGTTCACAATCCCTTTTCCTCAGTTCACTCGCTTTACTTCTCTCACAGGCACATTACCCATTCTTTCTTCTTGCTTACCACAAACCTTCACTTTCGTCTCCACCAAGAAGTGATCAGACATTACATCTGCCACTCCTCTCAACACACTCGCATCTAACAACCTCCCCCTAGCAAATCTCTTCATCAACACATAATCCATTAGTGCCCTATCACCTCGGACACTACTCACACACGTGTACTTATATACATCGTTTACGAAACCATGTATTCCCAATCATCAATTCTCTTTCAGCATACAACTCATTTAACCTTTCCCCACTTCCATTCACACCAGGCACCCCATGCGCCCCAACTATACCCTCAATTGGCACATCCCCCCACTCTCGCATTCAAGTCCCCTAGCATGACAACTCGGTTTCTCGCATTAAAACTACCCAAACACTCACCTAGTTCGTCCCAGAACGCATTCTGTATCTCTCCGCTCTTCTCACTACCCAGGTCCATACGTACTAAAAATCACCCCTCTCTCTTGGCCCACTTTCATTCTAACCCACATCAGCCTTGAACTCACTTCCTGACACTCTTTCACACATTCCCATAGCCCATCGCGTATCAGAAGCGCAACCCCCTCCTTTGCCCTCGCCCTCTCACCAACCCCGGGCTTTACCCCCCCGAACATTCCCAAACCACTCCACACCCTTACCCTTCAGCTTTGTTTCACTCGAGGCCAGGACCTCCAGGCCTCTCTCACGAAACAGAGCACCAATCTCTCCCTTCTCATCATCCTGACCACATCCACGCACATTCAGACACCCCAGCCTGAGCCGTCGCGGGAAAACCCCTGCTATGCCCCCTCTCTGATTGTTCCTGTTTGTGGAAATTTACATTCAGGTGGGAGGGGTTTTCCAGCCCCCCCCCGCACCCCTCCTCTATTTTTAGTTGCCTTTTACGACACGCAGGGAGCACGTGGGAAGAATTCTTTAAATCCCTTGTGAGAGTTGCCAATTTAGCGACTTTTGATGAGTTTTGGCTACGTTTTTTAGCGTTTAGCCTTAGCCTAATTTTTGCTACTTTTTGTCGAGCTGCCAGTCTCGTCCATTCCTTTGGGTTGTATGGCCTTATATATTTGTGCCACTATCAGTATAGCATTTTTTTACATAAATGTAGTAATGAGCAAGAAATATAGTCAACGTTTTCGAGTGGAATGGCTCCACATCTCCACATCTGGCGACTTTCTGGCTTCTTTTTGAAGTGATTTGGCTACTCCATTTTGGCTACTATACTCGAAATTTTAGCTACTCCACATCTGGCGACATTTTGTGAGCTTGGGTCGGCAACCCTGTCCCCTATCTCCGGAGAATTATATATATATATATATATATACACAACAGGGCGTCCCAAAAAAATGTATACACACTTTAAATAATTATAAAGGCAGTGTTTATTAAAATACATTTCATTTTCAAAATGTAATAGAATCTACAGACATTATTTAATTGTTTTGTCAACGCCTGTTTTCAAACTGACGTCCGTTCTGGTCCAGGCACTGCTGATAACGCGAAGCAATGGAATCGCAAACATCACGAAACATTTCG
This sequence comes from Bathynomus jamesi, assembly GCA_023014485.1. NCBI lineage: Eukaryota > Metazoa > Arthropoda > Malacostraca > Isopoda > Cirolanidae > Bathynomus > Bathynomus jamesi. Next base: position 279,507 of record JAJOZX010004650.1, read on the forward strand.
TTTGGTATTTGTGTGCATTCTCGTTCAATGGCTGCTCTCAATTCAGCGACTGTTGCAGGTTTTATAGCGTAGACTTTGTCTTTTAAGTATCCCCATAAAAAAAAGTCTAGTGGTGTGAGGTCTGGTGAACGCGGAGGGTATTCTACGAAACCCCTTCGTCCAATCCACATCCACATCGTGCCAAGTACCACTCGCAATACTCCACTCTTCGGTCCGGATCATCTTCATTAATAGCATGGACTAATCTTGGAATGTAACTTTTCCATTGGCAGCGCTTCAAAATGCGTTGGACAGACGATTCTGAAATTCCTACCTCACGACTCGCTTGCCGCACAGATTTTCTTGGACTTTGGTGGTACGTTTCCAGTACTCTTTCTTGCTTTGTGGGGCTTGTCGATGTCCGTGGTCTTCCGGAACGCTTCTTGTGGACATTCTGAACAGTTCCATCGGCTTCAAACTTATCTCTAATTCGATTGATGGTAAGTCGCGTTGGTGGATCCGTTTGAAACTCACTCCTAAACTGTGTTTGCACTTCAACTGCGTTTTCACACTTCCAGTAGCATTTTAGAATGAATTTCCTTTGTTCAAAGCTTAGTCTGACTGCCATTATTAATTCTAATGGGTTTAACTTGGAAAGAAAGAAACATCAATTGAGCTATCAGCTGTTAAAGTGTGTGTACATTTTTTTGGGACGCCCTATATATATAATAAAAAAAAACACTTCGCTGTCAGAATTACCATCAGCCATTAAAACGTGTGTATATATATATATATATATATATATATACACATTTAAACTGCAAACACGCAGTATAATTAACGTAAAGAACGACGCTTGTATAGGAGAATATTCCGCGCAAGATGAGAGAGAGAGAACGAAACAAATGAAAAAATGAGGTAACCACCCGGGAATCGAACCCGGGATCTTCCGATTGCCGGTCAGATATGATAACCATTACACCATGGGCCTCACTCAATCAAATGCCGTAATTCTAATTTTTTCATTTGTTTCGTTCTCTCTCTCTCTCATCTTGGGCGGAATATTCTCCTATACAAGCGTCGTTCTTTATATATATATATATATATAATGAAAAAACATCACTTATCGCTGTCAGAATTACCATCAGCCATTAAAACTTTTGACCATTAAATTATCAATTAGATGCGCACCTTTATATAAATTCAAACACAAAATGAGACTGATTGGAAGTGTTTAAGACTGTTATGTTCCTATTGCAGAAAAGTTTACACCTACGTTGCTTGATGATTCTGAACGGAAACTGATCTCGGCTGTGACACACCGAAGGGACGCAACTTCGGCTCTCGAAGCCAATACTCTACAGGCATAGAAGGATCCTTTAAACTGTAGACATGGAAATAAACTTTGTGTCTCTCGTTATAAGAGGGGGGAATTTACCACCTCAAATAGTAGTACTCTTTATGGAAAACAATCTGCATGAGTATAACTGCGAAATATTAAAAAAAATTCAAATTTTTAGCAATTAGAAATTATATATTTTTCTGAAAACATTTGTCATTATTATTATTATTATTATTATTATTATTATTATTATCATCATTATCATCATCATCATCATCATTATCATCATTATTTATTAATTAAATTAATTAGAAGAGTGTCTCTATCAAGAAAGGACTTTCTCTCCTAGTTGAGAAAGGCTTTTGGAAATAAATTCTACAAGAACGAGATGGATTGAATAAAGTTGACATGTCGTGGTGGGTGTGTTTTCAAGTGTTAAAAAAAATTCCTGACAGGACATTCCTCTCCGATGGTGAATCATATTGAATCATTATGAATAGATCAGATGCGCATACACAGTCATACCAAAGACAGGCAAGATCTAAATTATAAATCTCCCGACTCGTTTTAGTACTGAAGATTTTCTTGATTTTTTTAAATTCATTTTCAAACAGAAATGAAAAAAATTTTCGTTTTCTGTGTTTGATATACTTTCTTTTAATGAAATTACTTGCAAATGGCGGAACTTATCAGCTGTGGTGTAATTAGGACTTAATAAAAGACTTTATATAAAAGAAACTACAGCAGTGTAGTGAAAGGGAAAAAATTGAAGATATGTATATAGTACATTAAGGTAAATTATTGAAGTGCTAGCTAGCATTGTTTTTATTAATTTGATAATTTATTGATAACTGCTTCCCATTTCCATTGAAATTTGTTAATTATGTATTTAACAATTAAATTTATGTTAAATCTGTTTTCTTGTTTTATTACTCCCTCTGGCTCGTCGCACCTTTATTATTGTCATTTAAGGAGTCATCACACGCGCCGAATACACGCAGCTGTCATATGAACAGTTAACCTAGTCTAACCTTCAGTATTATTATTATTATTTACTTTTTTTAATAAAGAAAAAATTAAAAAACTGACGGCACGGCTAATATCGTTACACTCGCGTTGGTGTCGCGGTGAGTTCGGTGTGTAGCCTAAAGATTGGGTTTCGTAAGCTATCCAAGAATGCACTCGCACACATGTTTGCACTAGTAGTAGTAGTAGTAGTGTCGGTAATTAGAGATGTTGACCGGGTGGTAGGTCCATTAGATCAGTGACCGTTTTCTTCAGTTCGTTCTATTGCGAGATGATTTATTCTAGCAATATGGTAGTCTTTAGCATGCAGCGTTGAATGAGTTTTTGTTTAAAACAAATTGCATGGTATAGATCAAACTACGTGGTCTAGGGTTTCATGCTATCCTTTATTTTAGACTTTCCTGCAATGAGTAATTGAGTACACAAAATAGGTGTATGTATGATGTGAAAGAAAGCTGAAGTTATTCGTTTTCATTCCAACAACTCTTACCAATTTATTTATATTTGCTCTGTCCTCTCGCTGTTTTTCTAGGTTTTTTAATTGAATTGAATAACCTTTATTAATAATAAAATAAATACATTGGTTTTACAATTTACAAACATATAAATAATTGTGAAGCTGGACTATTTATTTTATTTAATTTGGCCCTTAAGCTTTAGGCTTTACTTTAGCTTCTGTCTTGGGACTAGCCGAGGGTGGATCTTCGGTTTTTGTAAGCCTCTAACTTTGAACACACACACACACACACACACACACACACACACACACACACTTTTTTGTTGCTATTATGTGATTATCATTAAACTTTAATAGACACTCTTGGTATCAGTAGTTTTCACTTCCCATTCAACTCTACTGCAGCTAAATTTCCCCAAAAGTTTGGCTAGCTACCCGTATCTAATGTGACCATCTTATTTATGAAGATAGGGATGTAGTTCCCAATCTTGAAAAGAATATAGGTATCGAAACAGGTACTAAACTTAAAGTTCCTCCTCGAAGTCGCTCGTGCTGGTGTAACCGCTATAAAAAATTTAATCTTTCTACTTCAAACCAAAATGGCTGTTACAGAGCTATCTATACGTCAGATTGCCTGGATTCTGAAGCCGATCGGTTCCCGCCTACCCCATCATCCAAACTCTGTTTACCCTTACACTGAAAATAGTAAATATTTAAATGAATTTACTGTTCTTTCTCTATTTTTGCTTCTCGCTAAAATGCACCCGTCGCCGATGAATGAAGACTCGTCCCAGATAAATAAGTGCTCCAAATTTAGAAATTTACTATTGTATTTCTTTCACAGTAATTATTATTATTATTATTATTATTTGTATTTAATTTATTTTTGCTCATGGCTAGGCTCCCCCCCCCCCCCGGGGGTGACCACCTTGTGGCGGGAAGCTTCCGCGTTCTGACCCAGTTGGCTACGTCGGCGAGGGCTCAGCCCCTGGACTGGAAGGGTTATCCATGCCGGACAAGCTACTTGGGAGACCGGACTAAGAGCCACCAAGGTGTTTGGCTCCCAGTACGGGTCTCTGGAGGTCAGGGTTGGCACTAGTGGGCCCAGCCCGAAAAAAACCACCCGGGTTTTTTTTAAAAAAAAAACCACTTGAAAAAACCCACTATTTTACCCACTTGTGGGTTTTTTCATGAAACTTAAGAAGTGCATATGCAATTATTTTTAAAAATTGTCATATAGGCGCCTATAATGATTTTACATGCAAAGCAAGCAAACATGAGTCAACAAATAGACCTACAGGTATAACTCTTTGGGTGAGGTAGCAGGTTATAGAGTGTAGACATCAGCCAATCAGGGTGTTATACATCCTGATTCTTCAGTCAACTGCATCTTCAAGGAATTTTCTACTTCTTCATGGATTGTATTTAAAAGTGGACCAGACAAATTTCGACGGGAAGGTGGAGTGTAGCCTGGTCTTAGAGTCTCTATCATTTCAATAAAATACTTAGACTCTGCACATAGAAATGGAATATTATTTGCATAAAAGAATTTGGCTATTTTGTTATCAATGACATTTTTCTGCAAAGTTGTTGTTGTCAGGCCAAAATCGCTTACTTTCTTTTGAATTTTTCTTTTTTTCATCTGTAATTGTGTCAGTGGTGGTGAGGATGAGTCTGGATCATCTGAGAGGTCTATGTCATGGCAGTATGAAGATGATGTACTAGCAGTATTGTCAGTCTTGTTCTTGATTCCATGTGTTTCAACATTTCATTAAATGCATTTTTATTTGCTCTATTTTATTACTTATTTCATTACTGCAATGTTTGCATCTACCTTTACTAGTCCCATCAATAATATTGACTTCACTCCATTCATGCCCTGATTTTCTTCCTGATTCAAAGGTCTTTGGCATTATTTAATGCAGTTATAACTTCAAACAGACTAATTCTGTAGGCTAGCAGTAAAGATAAATATGCTGTTGCCAGTTTGTTTTATTTAACTGTGAAATAAAAGAAAAAATATTCAGTAATATGAATTAAATAGATATAACTAGCTGAATTAAGTTCCCTTTGGGAGCTGTAATTCATCTACTTCCAGCAGAAGACACAGGGGCCTGTCTTCCATAGGAAGTATAGCCTAACAAATAGGATAATTTACCACACCAAATTTAGTTCAAATTGGTCCATGTTTTCCAAATTTTGTTGTGAAGCTATATCTGAGAAAATAATAACTTTTTATGCTTAATTGCCTGGAAGGCAACCTTTTTGCTAAAAACAAGACAAATGTTATATTAATAGTGTACGGTACAGTACAGTATTATTATAAAAATAAGAATAGGTAGGTCTAATATGAACTACCATATGGACATATGAAAAAACCCAATTTTACCCGGGTTTTTTCGGGTTTTAGGTGAAAAAACCCGAAAAAACCCACCTGGGGTGGGCTTTTTCAAAAAAAGTGGGTTTCTTGCCAACCCTGCTGGAGGTGGCGTCCAAAGGGCGTCACCGTGTTGACTGGTTGGGTGTCCGGGCAGATGGGATCGGCTTCCAGGAAGCTGCAGCCCTCCGTGGCGGTACAGCCGTTTTCGTCCGATCTTGCGTGCCGTCTACTCCCCTTCTCATCTGCACCCCTCTCCAGGCTGTAGCCGCCCGGGTTTTCCTTTACCTTTATATTCAGTGTGTTCTCTACATCTTCCCCCCCCGTCACAGGAACTTTTTTATTTTTCTGCTCCTTTTGCAGCTTCCTCTACCCTTCCTCCTACTGGGATGCTTCAAAGCGTTCCATCTTTTGTGGGGTGATACTGTCGCCAATCAGTTGGGTGGCGTTGTGGTCTCCCTTCTCTCAACTACTTTTGTCTGTCTCAACACCGGCCAGCCCACAGCTTTTTACCTCCAGACCAATACGTTTTCTCCTATAGATCTTTCGCTTAGCTCTCCTTCCGCCTTCCCTGATTTCTCTTGGTTTGTCACTCCAGACCTTCACTGCAGTGACCATTTCACCCTCCTCCGTACGCCCCGGACCCTCGGCTCCTCCACTCTTCCTACCCGATGGTCTCACGCTAAAGCTGACTGGCCTCTTTTCTACTGTGAAAGTCAAACCTCCGCAGTTTTGAGCATCTTCCCGACGGTTGATGCCTCCACCTACCTCGCCGATCACACCACTTGTGCCGTTCTGTCCTCCATTCCCAAATCAACATTTCACGCAACTCTGCCCCTTCGGTTCCATGGTGGACCCCGACATGCGCTCTGGCCGTTCAAGCTAAGAAGAAGAAGTCGGCCTTTCGCCGTCTCCAGCGCAATCCATCCCTCGCAAATTCAATAGCTTTTAAACGTGCCACGGTCCGTGAAGTCCGCCGCTTTCCTTGGCGGGATTACGTCTCCTTCATTCCTTCCTCTCGAATCTGAAACAAGATTCGCAAAATTTCTGGGAAGATGACCGTGAAAAATTGGAGCAAGTAATATGGAAGAACAAGGTGGTGTTCAGTAAGGGTGATAGCGATGCAAGACGTGCTGCTTTTACTTCACATAAGATAGAGTTGTATGATTATACGTCATTATGTCAACGTCCGAGATGATTTGATCGGGAAACTAGCTTCGAGATAAAACGCCAGTGTAAGGAATTATGTATGCTTGATATAATTGAACCTAGTAAGTCTGCATGGAGTTTGCCTGTGGTGGTGCTGCTGCTGCTGCTGCCTGTGCGAAAGAAGGATGGGTCGGTTAGATGGTGGTTCAGTTTTTATGCAGGGAGGAGGGGCCGAGGGCGAACGCCCGCAAAAGTGCCCCCTCCCCCAAAGGTACCCCTTCCCCCAAAAGTGCCCCCACTCCCATAAAAGAAGAAGAGAACCAAAATCAAGGTCCGGGGTTTTCCAGATGCCTAGACACACACTGGGTTTGAAAGATTGGAGGTCACAGACGGGTAAAGATGGATTGAGGAAGATTGTTCCAGAGTTGACCGGTTGAGTAGATAAAAGACTGGAAATACTAATTAACCCTTGCGTTAGAGGGTTGGACAGAAAAGGAATGAGAAAGTGTAGAAAGTCTGGTGCTGCGTGCTCTCCTTAAAGGAGGAGGCATGCAGTTAGAGTGTTCAGAAGAGCAATATCCGTTATAATAGCGATAGTAAAGTGAACGAGGCAACATTGCGGCGAAGAGAAAGAGATTGAACGCCAGTGGCGTATTAAGAATTTTTGGACCCTGGGACCAAAATATTCTTGGGCCTATCAACGAGACAAATCTTCGATTCGTAAATTAATAAAACCATTTCTAAACAAAACCATTTATTTCTAAATCAAATAATGTAAGTTTTACATATTATATACCAAGCTGCTACAATTACACCAAACCAATTACACGACTACCAGTCCACTACTAATATACAAAAGTTGATCACAAAATCACCCACCACCAGTCTACAGAAGTTTTTTGCGCGGCTTCATATCACTAAATTTTCCAATCACAAGCTTTGTATTTAAATTCTGCAAAATATCGTTTTTCATGTATAACAATGACAGACTTTGCAATTTCTTTTGGGTTAGCATTTGACGTTTAACATTTTTAATCATGCTCAAATGAGAAAAAGAACACTCCGCAGTTGCATTTGACATCATCAAACACAAATAAATGCGATAAGCGAGTAAAGCATTTGGGAAAACAGCCCTCAGTTTGTGAATTTCCTGTAGTACTACTAATGGGCGAGCGTCAGATAAAGCGTTTTTGTTTGACAAACAGTACAAAATACTGGAACTCAAATGGGAAGCTGTCCTCAAAATCATTTGGGTAATGGACTAGCCAGATTTTTTGCTGCTTTTGATGCTTCCTCTGAAGTTATTTGAGATATTGTTGAGCATTCCAAATTTATCATTGATATCATTATAAACATTGGCCCTAAAACAGCTGCACCCTGGGGCCTGCCCCCCTTAATGCGCTACTGTTGAAGACAGTAAGAGGCGGGGAAGTGATGAGACTAAAAGCTTTTGATTCCATCCGGTCAAGTACGGCTGTGTGGGTTAAGCCACCCAACACCTGAGAAGCATACTCCATACAGGGGCGGACAAGACCCCTTCACAGAGACAGCAACTGAGCGGGGGTGAAGAAACTGCGGAGCCGGTGGTACAGCACACCCAAACTCTTGGAAGCTGTTTTGGAAAGAGAGTATATGTGATCTTTCCAGGAAAGATCACGAGAAAAGGAAACGCCAACAATGTTAAGAGAAGAGAAGAGGAAGGATTGACTTGCGTGTTGTTGAAGGTAAGGGGATAGTCGTGTAGAAGATTGTGACAAGTAGACTGATGGAGGAACTGAGTTTTTGAGGCATTGTATGGAAAAACTATACGCACTCACAACATGGTATCATATGTGGTACATTTATTTCATAATTAAATATAAATTATTAATTAATTGAATTAAATATCGATACAAAAATGCCTCGGGATTGGCGACATAGCCTATTGGGAATGAAATAATTGAATTGCCATACGTACAAAGAACCTGTATGTATGAATCAGCCTCACATAGCAACAAGAAAACTCAATTTATTGTTTAGTCTACCACAGGAGTAGACCAAACAAAAATTTTGCTAGTTCGGCAAATAATACACCAGAACCAAGGAACGGCTCTCAGGGCTGTTTATGTTACAGCGAAGCTTTAAACAGGGAGGATGTCTTTGTCCCCCCTAAAGTTCTGAGTGAATTCCTTATAATATAAAACCTAGTGACTATAAAAGGATAGGCCTATTCCTTCAGGGGTTTATATAGTGACTGCCTATATTAATTACCTTAAGTAAATTCGCCGCGTAACTCCATCGTGGCGGCCCTACACCGAAAATGATCGTAACGCCCTACATCGAAGCAAACCAAGGACCCAGCAAAATTAAGGTGAGGCAATTTCAGTTTTCATTAACATAAGGCTTCCCAAATCCCGGCGCTGAAATTACCGTAATCACTTAAATATAAAAAGGTTCTTTTAACAACCTACATATTTATAACTCTCTAACGAAAAAGACATAGGGCTTTTGTCGGTAACCCTCCACTGAAGTCTGTTGGCAATTTCCAACGGATGAGGGCACAGGCAATCAACCCATAGCCCAATATAGTTTTTTCATATGGTGGCCCTGTGTATGGGGAACTAACCCCTCTACAATTTACACTGACACGCAGTGGCTAGGCTTAGCTCATTAGGCCTAACCCCAATTTCAACCGTAACCCCACTATAGTTTTTTCATATGGTGGCCTAAAACTGGGAACCGATCCCTTTACCTTTACACTAACCGAAAACAAAGGCTTGTTCATTTAACAAGCATAACTCAATTTAGGTCCTATAAAAAAATAGGCCCACAACATTAAGCCTATTTAATAGGTCCTACTCTTCAAACTCAAAACTAAGCCTTGTTAATTTAACAGGCTTAACTCATTTGAGGTCCTATAAAATAATAGGCCCAAACATAAGCCTACTCGGTAGGCCCAACAAATAGGCCTATTTAGTAGGCCCACCTAACTTTACCTTACATAATAGGCCTACCTCTTAAAGTAGGCCTTACTCTTTACACTCAAGGCCTATCCTAATTAAAAACACTAAATTTATAATTGAACCTGTGGTGTAGGTTATAAAATTTATTTCAGCAATTTAACTTACTCATAAGACTCATTAACATCACAAAATTCGACTCAGACCTGTAACATCACAAAATTCGACTCAGAACTGTAACATCACAAAATTCGACTCGAACTGTAACATCACAAAATTCGACTCGAACTGTAACATCACAAAATTCGACTCGGATCTGTAACATCGCAAAGACCTAAAGCAATTGCACAAATTCAAACCTACACCCACCTAACACCTATTCGTGACCCTATTCCAACCTATTCCAAGTCCTATTTGACATAGGCCCAACCTATTCCAAGTCCTATTTGACATAGGCCCAACCTATTCCGAAGTCCTATTTGACATATAGGCCCAACCTATTCCGAAGTCCTATTTGACATATAGGCCCAACCTATTTCAAGTCCTATTTGACATATAGGCCCAACCTATTCCGAAGTCCTATTTGACATATAGGCCCAACCTATTTCAAGTCCTACTTGACATATAGGCCCAACCTATTCCGAAGTCCTATTTGACATATAGGCATACCAAGTCCTATTTGACATATAGGCCCAACCTATTCCGAAGTCCTATTTGACATATAGGCCCAACCTATTTCAAGTCCTATTTGACATATAGGCACAACCTATTACAGACAAGGCTTGATATAAGGGTCTCAAATGCAACGTTTGAGGGTCTTTACTCAGCCAAATTGGTTAACCTAACCCAAAACCCAAAAATAAAACCCTATAACAAAATACACATTTACACACATACGTACGGTACAGTATATAAATATATACATACGACTTCAAACATCCAATTCTTCTTTTAAAAGAAGAAACACAACAGATTTCATTAACAGACACAAACATTCCTCGCAAACAGATTGGATTCCTTCAAAACCCCAAACCTTCCAGACCTACCTGTAGGATACACAACATTTACTCATTCATAACTACGGGTATTAATTTCATTGGAGTGGTGAATCCAAGTTTTGAAGACCAACTGGATTCGGAGGAATGACACACACACACACACACACACACACACACACACTACTCTTTCAATGTGTCTCAAACACAACAACCTGTCTAAACATAACCAAGGATCGGAGAGTAAAAGCTTTTATTGCTGCGCTCTGATTCTGTGCACATAATTTTGTGCCAAAAATTATATGGTTAGACAGTGACACGTACAAACAAACTACTCTACTCCAAAGGGTTGATGGACTACCCTTGGCCATAGCCCAACAAATTCATCAAAGGGCTGATGGCCTACCCTTGGCCATAGCCCAACAAATTCATCAAAGGGCTGATGGCCTACCTTGGCCATAGCCCAACAAATTCATCAAACGGCTGATGGCCTACCCTTGACCATAGCCCAACAAATTCATCAAAGGGCTGATGGCCTACCCTTGGCCATAGCCCAACAAATTCATCAAAGGGCTGATGGCCTACCCTTGGCCATAGCCCAACAAATCATCAAAGGGCCTTGGCCTACCTTGGCCATAGCCCAACAAATTCATCAAAAGGGATGATGGCCTACCTTGGCCATAGCCCAACAAATTCATCAAACGGCTGATGGCCTACCTCGGCCATAGCCCAACCTATTCATCAAGGGGCTGATGGTCTCACTCGGCCATAGCCCAACCTATTCAACAAGGGGCTGATGGTCTCACTTGGCCATAGCCCAACATATTCATCAAGGGTCTTGTGGCCTCCTTTGGCCAGAGACCAAACAACAAGGGTCTTGTGGCCTCCCTTGGCCAGAGACCAAACAACATTGGTCTTGTGGCCTCCCTTGGCCAGAGACCAAACAACATTGGTCTTGTGGCCTCCCTTGGCCAGAGACCAAACAACAAGGTCTTGTGGCCTCCTTTGGCCAGAGACCAAACAAAAAGGGTCTTGTGGCCTCCCTTGGCCATAGGCCAAACAACACAAAAACAGTACAGGATTCAAAGCCCCAAGCCCTCCAGATCTACCTGTGGAGGAGTAAATTTACTCCACTAAAACTACGGGTATTGACTAGTCTGAAGTGGTAGGAGGTTTGAATACAGTACAAACTCTTTCTAATTCTCCTAAATTAAATGAACAAATAACAAAAGACAACAATGGGAACATTGAACCAAACAATTACACGAAAACACTTGGAATGCTTTGGTTTTTTAAAACAGAATTCCGAACACGATGACACTCTTTGCACAAAGAGTTATAACTTAAATCCAAATGCCGATACAAAAAGACAAGTGCTTTCAGAATCATCCAAAATTTTCGACCCCATTGGATTATATTTACCAGCAACCATAAGATCCAAAATCCTTTTGCAAGACTTATGGAAAAAGAAAATTGATTGGGATGAACCACTTTCAGTGGAAGACCAACTTCATTGGAAAAAATTAGCCACAGACTTGAACAAAGTTCAAGACATCTACGTACCAAGATGTGCTGGCTACAGATTGAAATCTCAAACACTACACATTTTTACAGAAGCCAGCACACAAGCTTACGGGTGTTGTGCCTATTTAACAAGTGAAAATGAAAGTAACTTGGTTTATTCAAAGGCAAAAGTGGCACCCTTAAACCAAAAGAAAACTGTACCACAACTTGAATTATTAGCTGTCTCATTGGGAGTTAAAACAGCAGACTTTCTTTCACAAGTGTATAAAGAAGTTGACATAACAAACATTTACTTAAGGACAGACAGTCAAATTTGTCTAACATGGGTGACCAACACAGATACAACTTCTTGCAAAAACATATTTGTGAAAAACAGACTAACAGAAATCAAAACTGCAAACACAAACCTTGGTATCAAATTTAGGTACATAAAACAAAAAGAATCCTGCAGACTTTTTGACAAGAGGGCTCTCTTACAAGCTGTTGAAAACAAATAAAATCTGGTATGAAGGGCCCGAATGGCTAACATGTGAGGATCTTTGGCCAGCCAAAGTAGTTAACCTCACACTCAACTCTACAACAACTGAAAAGATCACTGAGGACAAACCTATATTTGACTCTCACCTTTATTCAGACCTCAACAAACTCTTGAGAATTACAGTCTATTGCTGCAAGTTTGTCAATAGCTACCTTCTCAAACACTGTCCTCAGAAGGCCTTTTCTAACTTAACAGAAACTGCAACAAAATACTGGCTCCAACAGATACAAGCTTCAGAATTTGACAAGGAGTTGAAGTATCTTAGGTCCAGTAACACATTAAACAAAGGAATTCCTTCATTTGTCATGGATCTAAATCTGTACCTGGATACAGAGGGTCTGATAAGGTGTAAAGGAAGGCTTAACAAGTCAACTTTGACTTACAACTCTAAGCACCCAATTCTTCTTCCAAGGAGAAATCACTTCACAAATCTCATCATCAGGGATACCCACAACAAAATACACCACATGGGGGTCCCACTAAACCAGACAGGCCTCAAAGAAAGACTGCTTTGAAAGCCAGAAAACTTTTACAAGAAAAAATTAAGACTGGTGACTTATAAACCTTACACAAACTGAGCAAAGTTAAAATGCTTAATAACTTTACTTTAATTCCATAAATTTCCTATACCTAAAGGGAGTCAAACTGATTGACATAACTTTAACTAAACGTGAGAAGTTGGCCTCTTGAACTTTTATATTTAAATAGGTCTTGAGTAACCTCTCTCTTCCTAAATTCCTATTTCATTCTTTTCAATCCATTTCACATGGTTTAAAACACAGTTTATCAAAAAATTTGATCTACAACATACAAATTTTTCTCCGGCCCCCCCCAGTATATGGAAAAACTATACGCACTCACAACATGGTATCATATGTGGTACATTTATTTCATAATTAAATATAAATTATTAATTAATTGAATTAAATATCTATACAAAAATGCCTCGGGATTGGCGACATAGCCTATTGGGAATGAAATAATTGAATTGCCATACGTACAAAGAACCTGTATGTATGAATCAACCTCGCATAGCAACAAGAAAACTCAATTTATTGTTTAGTCTACCACAGGAGTAGACCAAACAAAAATTTTGCTAGTTCGGCAAATAATACACCAGAACCAAGGAACGGCTCTAAGGGCTGTTTATGTTACAGCGAAGCTTTAAACAGGGAGGATGTCTTTGTCCCCCCTAAAGTTCTGAGTGAATTCCTTATAATATAAAACCTAGTGACTATAAAAGGATAGGCCTATTCCTTCAGGGGTTTATATAGTGACTGCCTATATTAATTACCTTAAGTAAATTCGCCGCGTAACTCCATCGTGGCGGCCCTACACCGAAAATGATCGTAACGCCCTACATCGAAGCAAACCAAGGACCCAGCAAAATTAAGGTGAGGCAATTTCAGTTTTCATTAACATAATGCTTCCCAAATCCCGGCGCTGAAATTACCGTAATCACTTAAATATAAAAAGGTTCTTTTAACAACCTACATATTTATAACTCTCTAACGAAAAAGCATAGGGCTTTTGTCGGTAACCCTCTACTGAAGTCTGTTGGAAATTTCCAACGGATGAGGGCACAGGCAATCAACCCATAGCCCTATATAGTTTTTTCACACATTGAAAGCCATAAGATTTTCTCTGCCCCAATCAGATATAGCAGAAAGATCAAAGGTCAGGTGCACCATAGTCGTCCTCCGTGAACCATGCAGTGACTGTTGAGAGAGACGCTTTGGGAAGTGGGTGGAGAAGTAAAGAGTGGATCATCGGCATATGAGTGAATAGAACAGGAAATGCGAATTAAAAGATCGTTAATAGATGAAAGAAAAAAAGTGCGGGACAGGACAGAACCCTGAGGAACACCACTGTTAATAGCTTCAGGAGTAGAACAGTGGCCATCTACAACCGCAGCTATAGATCGGCCAGAAAGGAAATTAAGAGATGAAGGCACAAATAGAAGGATAGAAACCGAAAGAGGGCAGTTTGGAAATTAAGGATTTGTGCCAGACTCTATCAACAGCTTTTGATATGTCTAGCGCAATAGCAAAAGTTTCACCAAAATCTCGAAAGGATGATGACCAAGAGTCGGAGAGATATGCAAGAAGAACACCAGTTGAGCGTCCTTTGCGGAACCCGTGCTAACGATCTGAAAGAAGATTGTGTGAAGAGAGGTGTTTAAGAATCTTCCTCTTAACGAATGCAGTAGACCCAAAGTTTGATGCGGGAGTATGCTGTTCTGAAACTGGCTACAGGTATGTTTGTAACACGTGATGTATCTGTAGCCAATTCGGTTATGTTGTACTTTATTATGTAAGTATTACCCACCTTCAGGATCTCTATGACCTCTATGGAAAACTGATGAGTGGGTAGTTGGGAGGTAACGAAAATGGTTCACTGAGTAGGTAGGTAGTTAATCTAACAATTATTAAATTCCTTTTATGTCAATAACTGGGTGGATGAAACCAATTGGTTGCTCACCAGAGTTATTCTCCACACTAGTATTTATATACTGTGTGACAAGAGCGTGCTCGGTAATAGATATACATTACCGATCAACCAACCGAAATAAACCAAGACCACGCTGGTGGAAAAAGCCCCGCAAAAAGGAGAACAAAGGAGAACGAAAACGAGGAACGGGGCGAGAGGACGCAACGGGAGAGGGGACGAGAACAGACACCGAAGAAAGATCCCCACCAGCAAGTACGCTCTTAACAACAAAACAAGACGGGATAAGGGACTCTCTAATAACTAGCAGTAAGTGACTAATTGTGTTTTTAACCCAGGTTTACATAGATTCATTAAATTAAGCTGGGTCAGACAACTTAGGCCTACGTTGTGGCCTAAGACCTAGCATCATCTCATAGCTTAACAAAGGTGAAGGTAGATTGCCCTAACCTAATTTGGTGAGGAATCCTACTGTGGACCTCAATTTATCTGCCCGCTCTGGACCATTTCCGGAATCTCTAGGCTGACCCCTCTAGGCTAGACTTGATCTACTCTATAGCTAGACTGGAGATATAAGGGGTGGGTTAATTGTGGACCAATTCATACAGAGCATTTTTCGCAACCTCTTTATCGGGAGCGTTGGCGTAATCCCACACCTCTTTATAACTCTGGGCTAAGTGGACGTTCCCCTTGTCTGTATTCTGAGCAAATTTTCCCCAAAGACTATTTAGGTACAACTTTAGCTTTGCCAGGGTTCTTCGCAATTTGGTACCGTTCAAGTTGTATCCCTTCACGATCACGGTAGCGTTCAATATACGCCAATTTTTCATTTTCTGTCTCGACTCCTCAAGGGTACCCTGATGCTTCTACCTTATCCTTCAAAAAGGTGTTTATATATGGTGTGAAAAGGTTGGGGAGCTTCTGAAACCTCCCCACCACATATATCTTCAATATTCTGTGACCGTGATGAACGGCGAGGGACAGCTCAGGACTTGTGTATACGCCTCTGATCTTCCTCTGGTTGGTTGTGTGATAACACACCCCATTGTTCTTCCCTGCGCACTTCACGCACATGGGAAACATGAGCTTGTGATCTATAACGACGGTTAAGATTCGCATCCATAAATCGCGTCGCGAGGGGGAGCACATCTACGAAAGAAAGTCCGAAATAGTTCTCGTTCAAATTAGCTGAGAACTCTTCGATGGTAGGCAGGGCGAGACCCACCAGTTTTTCAGGTGCGCCTACGGGGTACGGATTGTTCTTCATCACGTAGGGGTATAAAGAACAGAAGTCAATAATGGAGTTTCACGCCCTCCGTAGGTGGAAAGTATAGTTTGAATGGGTTTGTGCGCCCGCCAAACAAACTATCGCCGCGTTTGAGAGGATCCAGCACCATTGAACGCTTAATGATATTTATTTCTTCGCGGTACTGTCCATCTATCTCTATCCGTGCATCATATTCGTGCTCCCACAAAACCTTGTGAGTGAACTGGGAGATTATAAGTTGGTCACGGGTGTGGGTCCATGCGAGACTGTCGGCAGGAGATCTACCATTGATATCTCCTACGATTCCACACTGAGGACGCTGACATCCATGCCACCAGCATCCGTTAAAGGAGTATGCAGTCTTCTCACCAGTGGCACGGTCTTCTCTTAGACCATCTACCCAAAAAACGCGACCGTTGACCTTAATGGCCACTTCCCTCGTGTTGTGGGCATGTTTTATGTATACACAGGTCTGTTGTTGCAGATGTGTGAGCCAGTAAACAGCTTTATGCTCATAACTCCGTGGGTTGTTTGTGTGAATGATGGCCAGTGTGTCTTTAGGCATGTAGTTGTTCTTGAACACGGTAAAGCACAATGAGGCGATTGTGGTTGCGGCTTATAGCGGATCGCAGTTGAATCAGACTATATCCATCATTCTAAAGGCCTTGAAACATACTCTAAGTACGCGTACGTTATTCACACAACGCTCTCATTCATCCCCTATATTGTAGGGATTATCTTCATTAAAACTGTTGTATTACCTCTCAAAATCCTCACGCTCACTATCACTCATGTTGGCATAGTTAAAGTAATGTTTGGGGAGTGGCAGTCCTACGTAATTTAAAGTTTCGCTAGTGAGGAAAGTTTAAGGGAAATACCCTTTTGAAACTTCGGCGGCTACGCCGATCACCTTGGGTAGCATAGCTAATTTACAAGGTGTGAATAACAAAATGTCCTTAAACTGAACATTACCTCTTATTTGCATCTGTATAAGCTTGTTTCCTCTTTTCAAGGGATCGCCTGTAAATATCTCTGATGATTCGTGTTCAAGCAGTTCCTTACAAAGAAATTGTGTGTCGAATTTTGCGCCGTTATGGGCAATATACAGTCATTTTTTTGAAATTGTCCGCTAACTTGACAATATAGGGCACAGAGTTTCACGGGGTTGTCGTGTGCGTTCCTTTTAAAAACGTTTGTTCGTTTACAACATTTGTGATGCTCGTCACACTCGACGTTCATGCACTCGTCGCAGATAGTCTGGCTTACAAGTAGATGTGGGATAACCTCTTTGGTTTCAGCATTACAGTTATTATTGAAAAATGTGCGTCTACACACTACAGTCCCTCGTCTCAGCTTCAACTACACGACTTTCACATTTGGAGCTTTTACACTGCTCACATACCATGTGGCAATCCTTACAATGCTTCACTATATCATCCGAAAACTTGAGGCAACCCTTGCACAAATCGTGATGCCTTCCATATTTTTGGCTTTTATCATAACTTGCCTAAAGAGTCATCATATTGCGGATGGGGAGATACGTTGTCCCTGACAGCCCTAAAATAAGTAGAGGTCTTGTACGTTCTCTCACACTGCTTTTAAAAACATACAGTACTACGACGATCATCCATTCTAAATACGGCTATACGAACATTCATTTCCTGCTTTACCCTTCTCAGCTTTTCAAGCCCCATATTACAGTCAAACTCGAGCTTGCAGTCTGCGGCCAGTTTACGGGCACGCTGCACAACCGTAGGCAGCCAAATTTTTTGGGGTCACCGTATTTAGTACAGTAAACATATGAGCCAAGACACTGCTATAAAGCTGCAACCACGCTCGGTGTTTATATGCCGTCTGTAAATAGCCTAAGAATTAAAGTTAAGAGTATAAGGTGTGTCCGTATGTCCCGCAACACGGAATATGTGGTCAATATCTATCATGAAGTTGTCTATGTTGAATGCGATGCTACTTTGAGAGGCCTGCATTATACGACCCAGAATGTAGTCCATATCCACACCAGCCAAGCGTCTGTAGGGTATTATTACCCAAAAGTCATCTATATATCCGTCATCTGACCCGAACCCGGAGGACAGTCGCGTCCTGGCTTCACGTTCCTCACTGTTCTGAAGTGCACAATACGTTCGACTACACGTCGTAGTCCGTGTTCAACGCTGCTGCTATACATGGTTCGCTGGTCGACCCTGACTACATACCGGTCTCTTGTCAGGGCTGGGATGCGTGTGACGGTACGCACCAGCTCGAATGTCTACAGAATGAGCTGCTGCTGCTGCTGTGGAGGGTACGGGCGGTATTGAATAGGAATAAGGGGCACAGTTTTATTTTTAGAAGGAACTAATGTGGGGGCTGTGTCGTAAGACGTAGAGAGTTGGTGCTCTATTACTGTGGGTTTAACAACCGACGCACTCCTGGCGCGCTTTACACCTGACGTGAAAGGCGAATCATCAACTTCGTCATGCCCCCGTTTTCTTGGTGAGTTGTCGCATGGGGATGGTACAGTTGGCGTTGCTGGGAGTTCGCTAGCGGGGGTAGTGGGGTACTCTGTTGCCTCAATAACAACTACACTGTCATCGGTATCGCCTGCAATATCTATGATGGGGATATGCTACTGGCACAGTACTTCATCCTCGTCATCATTCACGGTTCTGGGAAAGAAGAAGAAAAACAAGACTGTAGAATATAAGGAGCATCACTTAAAATTTTATTATATTTTGTAAATGTTTCACTTAGGAGTGTGACGGGTTAGAGATGGATTCTGTGGAAAAATTCAGGTTCACGAGCCCGTCCACATGCATTATATCTGGCCCTACAGGATTTGGTAAAACTGTGTTTATGCTTAAAATCATTAAAGATAAGGGGGAGATGTTCTCATAATTTTTTCATAACGTCATATGGTGCTATTCGACATACCAGTCAGTATTCAACGAGTACCAAGAAGGTATTTTGTTCCACAGAGGTGTATATGATGTTAGTTCGTTAAAGGGTAATGAGCATACGGTCATTGTAATTGACGATCTCATGTTAGAAATGGATAAAACGTTTGCCGAGACATTTACAGTGTTCTTCCACCATCTTAACATAAGCGTATTCTTCATCAATCAGAATCTATTTTTTAAAAAAGAATAGATATATGCGCGATGTGTAGCTAAATACACACTATCTAGTCTTATTCGCACAACGTAGAGATGTGTCACAAATTGGGGTATTAGCCAATCAAATGTTCCGGAATCAGCAGGAGTTTTTGGAAGTTTATAAAGAAGCTACAAGCCAACGTTACGGATATTTGGTTTGTGACCTTCACCCGCGAAACACGTTTAGGGTGCTTCTAAGAACGAATATATTCCCAAACGAGGCTGAAATGGTGTACATCCCAGAATGACAAAGGTTAAAGAAATACCGTGAATTGATAAAAATCTATCATCGGTTGCCATGGGCGCTGCAACAGTTGTTTGTTAAAAATATCGACTCCAACCTTTTAAAATGCATCTGTGAAATCTGTCTTAATGTTATAAAATGTAATGTACCAATGAAAACCCCTCAGAAGGCTGGCCTACGTCGTTACAAGAATATAATATGCACACTCATAAAAGTCAAACTCGGGGGAAGAAAAGGCGAATTATTGTACAAAGAGAGAGTTCATTTCTACCCATCGTATTTTCAGTTTTGGGACCTTTACTGACGTTTAATATAATGAAGAAAGTAGTCGTGATTCCACACGAGGTGTATGCTTCACTACAAAGTTCAGAGAGTTCAGATACGATTCTAGAACTCGGTAAAAGCAGGCTTGAAAGAATGGAAAGCGAATTGTTAGACCTATTAAACAGTGAAAAGTCCGATGACAGAAGAATCTTATACCAAGAAGCTCTGCAGAAATTTCTTCATGAGTACGAAAATCATAAGAATCCTACAGAGGTTCCCCTAGTTATTAGGCATAGCGCGGACGACGTTCATCGTGGAGGCATAGGACCTGGGGCCGAGGCTAGAGACGAACAAAGAACAACGGAGCGACCCCGTAACATATCGAGCATTTATTAAAAAGCAGTCTCCACATACGTATATTGAGGAGTAAAGGTTTAACTCTTTATAATCTATTGAGTGAGGATCCCATTATACAGTAGACCGATACAGGTGAGGTTGTGAAGGAACAAAGGTACAGGGTTCGAATATCATTGACATTGTACATGACTTGGTGCGAAAGTGGGATAGGCCCTCACCAGCAGGATGGGAACATAATAAAGCAAGACTACAGGAAATAAACATCCCAAAAACATTGATAGGTAATCTGAAGAGGTTGAAAGACTTGGGGCAAGCCTCGCATGTACCACAGCTGAACACGCCTTCACCTCCTCTGAAGAGGAGTAGGAAGAGACCAAACAGCAACGACCAATCCTATCCGAGCGCCTCTAAAATACGCAAATGGCTAGCATATTAAGAAAACGTCATTATGACATTTCTAGCCCAGCCTCCTACTCTGGCGTTAATAGACAGTACAAAGGCGTTTATAATGAAGGAGTAGGGAAAAAAGATGTTGAGAGGTTTTTGCGGGAGCAGGATGCTTAAACAATATACACTTCATAAGCCGGTGAGAAAGAGGTTTAAAACAGCCAACACAACAGCAGCCTCTTGATTCTATTTGGCAGGTGAATTTAACAGACATGCAGAAATATTCAGTGTATAATGGAGGCTACCGCTACATCCTATTCATAATAGAGGTATTCTCTAGATATTTGTGCTAATTCCCCTGAAAAATAAATCGCCTGAAACAGTTGCTAAAGCCACCAAAACGTTGATGTTGAAAGAAAACAGGATTCCTGGCTATTTTTGTACGGACATGGGGAAAGAATTTATAGGTCGAGCTTTGCAGAACATGTTGACAGAGTTTAATATCAGTTATTACACTAGCAATTTTATACATAAGGCATCTTTAGCTGAAAGAGTTCAACGTACCATAAAGGAACGCATGCATCGTTATTTCGCACAAAAACACACAGATATATATAGACTTTCTGGAATCGCTGGCCTTATCCTACAACCGTTCACATCACCGAGCAATTGGAACAACACCTAACGAAATTTTAGAAAGAGGTACGCATACAGAACGTGAGGTGAGAAAAGATATTCGTAGAGCGCCATCACGCTCTGCGCGTTTCAAAATCAATGATTATGTAAGGCTGTCGCGTTCAGGAAATAAATTCGCGAAGGGCTTTGAGCAAGGTTGGACACGTGAGATTTTTAAAATTAGGGGTATAAATCCAAAAGACGAGATAATGCTGTATTAGGTTGAAGATTTGAATGGGGAAAAAATTGCAGGGGGCTTTTACAGCGAGGAGCTGCAGAAAGTGACATTTAAATGAGGAAAAAGTTTAAAATTGAAAAAAATTTAGGCAGCAAATGTTCAGGAAAGAGAAAAATGTACCTGGTGAAATGGCTAGTGTACCCATAAACCTTCAACACCTATATAAATGCTGATGCAATAATGAAACTTAAATAGTATGCAACATGGCACCTTATCACTTCTACGTCACACTCCCGTCCTCCTCTTCTCTGCCTGTACATCCTAACAACACCCTGGCCAACTTTCTAACAAAATTCCATAGGCCCCTTGAATTAGGCCGTGAATCATATGAGGTAGATATATGCGAATTTCAATTGGCTACCAAGTTTTTAATATTTGATAATAAAGAAACCGTTTTTACGGTTCTTAGAAACCGTGATGAGTATGAAAAGCCGGAGTAACTCGAGACGCTACAATGCGCCCCGCCCGGAGTGGGGAGGCGCAGTACTATACTACAGAAGTAACACTAGGACTGGGTCAATATGATACAGCCGACGATGTTGGGAGAGACTTAAATGGTAGTTTGAAAAGTTCGAATCTTACGTCTGATTTAGTATACGAAATCGTAAACAAAGATACCCTGCCATATACTTTGACTCTAAAATCAAAGGCTAGCAGAAATATTAAAGACAAAGGGCTGTTCAAAATTATAACCTAGGGCAGATATGGGGCAGCGATCCAAAGAGGCTTTTCACGAATCACAACATGACTTGCGCAGCTTATTGTATCAGTAGGTTGTGTCAGTTTTAGGGAGCAAAGTGAAATCTTTAGATCTTCAAAGACTACTAGTGACCAGATGATGCATTTTTGTGCTAAATCGAAATATGGCTTTAAAATCCAGATTTGACCACTCCTAGTTACTTATATTTGAAGTTGAAGTTTACGAAAAAGCAATTTTTGTAAGTATTTTTTTTATTGTATATAACTACATTTTACATACAGTCAAAATGTCTTTAATTTTATGTAATGTATTTCAATATTAAAACTTAGAAATATAGATAGGTTTCTTGAACTTTGCCAAGGATACCATGTCTGCCTTGCTCTTGTTCCTGGACATGAGCTTCCTACTGGCCACCTGGCCACTGTTGTACGCCTCTCTCCTCTCTTGTGAGTAAACATGTTGTGCTGCTTCAGTTGTCATCCTTACACACCTTTCTACTGACTGTGTGTGAGGGCCATGCAGGAACTTCCATTGGTCTATCCAGAAATTCCTTAATTGCAGCAGTGGTGAGGGAGCAGGTCAGAGGAGGTTCAGTCACGCCAGAGTTCCAGTCAATAAACTCTGAGAGTTTGGTGGTATCTGGGTTGATGTCAGGAGTCTTCCTGCTGACACTGCAGTCTCCTACCTGTGTGTCCTCATCTCCTTCACCTCTGATTTCCAGTATCCTCTTCACTGCCTCCCTCCTCTCCTCCTCCACCTCACTGCACAGCATGGCCTGGAGCACAGCCTCAGAGTGTGCATACCAGGCTGATCTCTTCACTGTAGGCATCACTATTCCTATCACCTCCTTCTGACTTCTGAGCAGTTCCAGCTGGTACGGTACATGCCTGGGACCCTCCACCCAGCTGTGATTTAACTTGATGTTGAACCAGTTTGGCATGTAGACTCCCACTATGAATTCCACAATTATCCTCAGATTTCAGGTTCCTACCCTTCAGCCCATGTTTGGAAATCCACAATCTGCAGAACCTTAGAGCCGTGGCGACCCACCCACTGTGACAGACTGGCCCAATCTCCAGGAGAGCTAGACTCTGAGGTACCTCCCGATCTGATGGCATTGATGATTCTGTAGCCATATGATTGGTCTGTGCTGAGGTCCTTGACTACCTCCTGACTGAGATGGGTTAGAGGAGGACCAACAGTGATCCTCGTGAAGTTTGGGTTAATCTCCAGCTCAGTGGCAGTGTCTAACATCCCTAGGGGCCCAGACCACTTGTTGTTGCTCAATGTCTTGCCATCCAGTGCAGTCACCAGGTGTCTGAGACTCAGCTTCACAGTGTGCAAGTCACAGACAATCCACACCAACTTCCTGCTAAGTTTGGCTTCCACATAATGCATTACTCCTCCCTCCCAGCCAGTATTCACATTGGTACTGTCACCTCCTATGGCCAAAAGGATCTGGTCTGCTCCTCTCTCCCTTAGCCAGTTCACCAGATGATCAGCAATGACCTCAGCATGACTTCTCTCCTCTGCAGCTTCCTCTGGTACAAAATGCCACAAATATTTCCCACCTGGTTCATTGCACATTGTGTAGTGTTCTTCCTTAATGAGGCTAGGAAACTGCCTGTCACTGCCCTCAGCTTCCATCGTCACTTTGGTGTCATCTCTTTTCCCATCAAAGAAGATACAGGTGATGCCATTTTCCCTAATCTCTTCATCAAACTTCTTGACTAGCTCCTTAGTCAGTCTCTCCTGAGCCCTCCTCACCTTGTTGTGGTCAATCACCAGTGCTGTGTCAAACTCTGTGATAAGACCAGCATCAATCCAGGCAGCAGTGGCAATCTCTGCAGTCTCTCTCAGCCCAGTGTGATGTCTCAAGCTAGCCAGAGCTATGTTGGTGATATCTTCAGTGTTGTATTTCTTCTTCTTAGCCACAGGCAAGGAAGAAGTTGTCGCAGCCTCTGGTATGAAGTCTTCGTCCTCCTCTCTCCTCCCTGCCTCCTCCAGTATATCTCCAGTCTCCCCCAACTCCATCTCCAGCAGTGACTTCTCCCTCAACTCTTCTTTCTTGGCTGACTCCTCTGCCTTCCTTCTCTGCTCCTGTCTCCTGATCTCAGGGTGATCAGCTAGACCCATCTGGTGTGCCCCCACACTGCCCACCTTTTCTCTCTGACCTTTAATGAAGGCAAGCTCCTGCGCTGGTATCTTCTGCTCGCTCCTGCAGTTGCAGTCAATGTGAACCTCATTGTTGCAGACAGGGTTGCACCCAAGCTCACTGCAGCTCCTGATCACACAGTGACAGGTCAGGATGTCCACCAATTTGTCCAGTTTCATCATGAACCTATCTTTGACCTCTAGCTTCACATTGCCAATGGACACCTTCACTGCCTCATCCCACAGTGCCTTCACTTTAGCCCTTATCCTGACCTCAGTGTTGATTACAGGTCCTGTGAATAGAGCGTTGGCCTTTCTCCACTGAGCCAGTAGCCCTGGAACAATGCCGTTGTTAATCAGGTCATTAACTGGGTAATTCCTCCTGTCTTCCTCACTCATCTCTCTCCTCAACAAACCATACCTCAGCAGATCTCTGGCTGTGGGCAGCTCAGCAGGGGGAAGTTCCCTCCCAGCCCCCACCGAATGACTTAGGTGACAACTTGATTTACTTCGGGTTCTGATTTCTTTCTGACTCATCCTGTGGACCTGTGAACAAAAGAAATGTCATTAAAATTTGGATAGGCCTGCTGATTATGATTACATAAAATTAAGTTAATTGAAATTCTTGATATCTTCCTACAAGCTCAGATAAAAGGTTGTGTTGTTATAGGTACAAGACTTAATTATTCAAAGTAATGACAATTTCATATATCTATCATATCAAAATATACAGAAAGTTTGGGTCACACATAACATTTCGAATAATTTGAATTACACAATATTTACATTACGAAGTAATCAAAATTGTCAAAAAGGAGGGAAAACACACATTCACAATCAAAACTCCAGCATTTGTGACTATGTGAAACTTAGAAACCATGCTGCACACCAAAAATAACCAAAGTTGATCACACATATCAATGGCACATTGATATATGATGCTAGTCATATTTAGGTTATATTTCAAACCTTTATGGTTTTTTTAAACAACACTAAAGATATTTCTAAGTTTGCTAGATAATTTAACATCATT
This sequence comes from Bathynomus jamesi, assembly GCA_023014485.1. NCBI lineage: Eukaryota > Metazoa > Arthropoda > Malacostraca > Isopoda > Cirolanidae > Bathynomus > Bathynomus jamesi. Next base: position 304,749 of record JAJOZX010004650.1, read on the forward strand.
TGAGCATTAGTAGTTTTTGAATTGTTGACTTTACTAAAATTGACACACCCCTGAATTGGAGAAATTGAGCGATGGAGACCCTCCCCCGGACAAGTGCTATAATTACAGCAATATCGTGGATCATCAGTTTGTTAGGGATACCCAGGCGCACCTGCTGCGCATCGCCCACATTCCCAATCATAGAGAAAGGAGCTTAGGCATCACATACAAGCCTTATTATGTAAAAGTAGGCTGACCATACGTACCGTTTTGAACGGGACAGTACCGTTTGTTTTATATTTCCTGGCCGTCCCGTCGTTTTAATAAAAATGTCAATTTTGTCCCGGTTTATGTACTTTTTCATGAATACAGAATATTACATAACCCCCGTCCCTTTTTTGCCATCCCAATGTCCCGTTTTTGTCTCAAGGAAATATGGTCAGCCTATGTAAAAGTCGCAGCAAATCTACTAACCAGTATTTCAATATATATAAGAACGATTGAAGGGAAAAAGTTTCCATTCGGTGATGGGAGCTTAACAGTGAAGCTGCACTTCCGTCGCACTGTGATAAAATGATCCGAAGGCCGTTCACAGTCTATCGAGGGGTGAGATACCAGCGCGGGAGTGGGATTGGTTCCATTTATTCAACCATACTGCGTACGGCTGTCGCATTGCTGAAGAGTGGTGCCAGATATCTCTGCATGAAAACGTTACAGTCAGGTCTTAACACTGTAGAAGGCATAATGGCCGGGGCTAAGCCTAAAGCTCTAAAAAAAGCACTTAAAGCGTACACGGGACGAAATCATCAAAGATGCAAAGAGAAAATGCGTGGTGGTGGGAAGAAATAGCGGCCTGTACGGAAGAAGAAGGGGTTACCAGCACGTGGCGTTAAACGTAAAAGGACATCAAAAAAGAAATGTTCTAAGCGCATGAAACTTGTGGTTGACCACTTTTTTAACTGATATAAGCTAAGGACGTTGCTCTCATGAATCATAGGCTGATTACTACCTGTCGAGAGAGGTGCCCCTATTTCTGATACGCCATGGCACGTTTCATCCATCCGTGTAGTTCACAATGTTGTAAATCGGAGCTGGCCCTCTTTGACATGCCCCCCGACAAAAGTATCTGTAGAGCACAGTGACTTTATCACAATTAATCCGCTAAACACCATTACCTCGCTGGGTGCTCCTATAAAATTCGTGATCCCAAGCTCAGGCCCTTACTTTTTTCACCCAAGTTGTGTGCATATGTACGCTAAACTACGGATAGCCTATACCGATGGAACGGAATGCGAAAAGATTACGTTGTATACCCAGAGACCAACTTTCTACACCATATCCAGCCAGTGTGACGTGTATTTAAATCAGATCAACGTCTCGGCAGGTTCTGGCTACTATCACCTACGAGCCTATCTGGAAAATGTCCTCAACTTTTCAAGAGGGAAGGATACTTTTTTAACTGCTGAAGGTTATTATGAAGCTAAAGCTGAAAGTATGAAGGCCAAATTTAAAAATTCTAAAATGAAGATACATGAAAGCTTCAGGCACACAGATTTCACATTCCAGGAGAAGCTGCTTGTGAATGGGGTCGATATGAAAGTAATGTTCACCCGTACGAGCCCTGAGATTTGCTTAAATTTGGGTGCTGACCAAGAAAAGAGCTCGAAGCCTGTGGTGATTCATATTATGGAAACATCTCCGTGTGCGTCGTGTGAAATTAAGCTCTGCTAAACAACTAGAAATTGAAAAGAATTTACTATACGCCACTGTAAAATATCCAATTAATAGAGTCCAACTCAAGTTGTATACAGTGCCCTCAGGGCTAACATCGAAGCAGATAGAAAATGTTGCTCTTGGAGCTTCACCTAAAAGGATATTAATTGGAATGCAGGAGCACGCTTCTGTTAATGGAAAATAAAAAAAGACCACATTTAAGTTCGAAAATTTCGGCCTTAAAAATATAACCCTGTACGTCAATGGGGTGGCCTTAGGTGGGACATTGAAGACGAATTATTCTACAGATGACGAGTTTCCACTTTGCTCGAGAGCGTATAGCATCCTTGCACATATTGCCGGTACTTGCAGCGAATTAGGAATTGGCGTAACGCAGAAGGAATTCGTTGAGAGGGGGTTAATATGTACCTCTTTGACCTCCCCCGACTTATCTGCGCGTATAAACACAAGCCCACATCAGAGTGGGAACATTCACTCAGATTGGAATTCGCCAAGCCGCTAGACTTGGCGAATTTTATCGCCAATTTTATCGCCAACTACTACTATCAGTAGTAGTTTACCTGAAGTTGCAAGCCCTAATCGAAATTGACAGGTTTAGGGGTGTAGTCATAGACTTTTAAAAATGGGTACGAATACACTCGAGAGAGTGATGAAGAGTGATAGACTCACACGTACCAAATTTATCGGCGTGTTTGCGAAGAATTAAACGTTGAAATTACCAACTACGAGAGACTACGGCGCACTTATTCTAAATACGGATGTTAGTGGTGGAGAAGGGATTCAATGAATAGCCGTTTATCTGAAAAATAGAAGCGAATGTACTATTTTAATTCACTGGGCGAACATCCATGAAATGATGCTACTATTGTAAAATTTCTCGAACAGCTTCAAATTCCCCAAACAGTGTGGAATCCTTACCGATTCCAGAGCCATTACAGCAATGTATGTGGCATGTACAGCTTGTACTTTCTCATGGATATGGCTCGTGGCGGAAGTTTTACAATTTTTTTAAAATTATTCGACTTGTGTGACACTGAACGGAATGACAAACTGGTATGCATTTAGATAAAAAAAACGGTTCCCGTTTGTAGGCACTCGATGTATTGTGTGATGTTATATGTGTATACAGTATATATATTTATATATAATTGTAACTTGATCAGTTAATTATTTTAATTTGTAATATGCGCAGTATAGCTTTTATTATTATATTGAATAAATTAGAAAATGTATCCCTAATACTAATAATCGTGTTCTGCAACTATTTTAAGATGTGATAGATGTTAATTCTGTAACTAGTTTATAAAATGTATCTCCTAATACTAATAATTTGTGTAATGCTTAAGGACGGAGATTATGTTTCGTAACTTATTTAAAATTTATTGGCTGTTAATTCTGTAACTAATTTAATTTGATATATATATATATATATATATATATATATATATATATATATATATATATATAATTGTATAAAACGAGATTATTGTCACTCCTATTTGTATATATGCGAAAACAAACAAAATTATTTATTTATAAAATGACCGTCATAGTTTTATCATTTAATAAAATGTTGAAAATAAATGGCTTATTCTTACCCGACACACACACACCACACACACACACACGAAAAAAGAAAAACTCGCATTGTTTCCTCGATGATAATGCATTCGGTCTGCGTCTCCTGGTCGTAGGACCGAATGTCCTGTATAACTTCTAGCCCCGTATTCAAATCATCGTCGCCGAGTTGAATTACTTCAAGGCTATTACGAAACGTTTTTGCAATACGATCCAGCTCCCCTCACCTCCTTTAAGAGAGAAAAAAGGGCAATTGTAAAAAGATTTTTTTTATTTTTATGGGCACAATTAAGTTCATATATTTTTTGAGGAAAGTTTCCTTGCCTCTGAGTTATATAAATTAATACGTAAAATCAGTAAATTTTCACTATTTTATGGGTACATTCATGCTAGAAAGCATACTTTAAAAAGTAGAAATTTTGAATGCCCATTTAAGAGAAAAAAAAATGAGCAGTATTGCACTTCAAATTGAGTTTACGTATAAGCATTCTACTCCTCCATTCGTTTTAACCCCCTTGTTTAAAATTGTACAGTGTCTCGGACATGTAGCACAAATTACGCTTCAGAGGGAACAATAAACTACAGAAATGGGTTCTGGTAACCAACAATTTTAACATGGTGCCAATACTGACGGGGTTTCTTGAATGATATATGTAAGACCGTACTAAACGATGAGTTGAAATACACATGCTATATATACACACATATATATATATCTATATATATATATATATATAGAGAGAGAGAGAGAGAGAAAAGCATTCGGTTTAAAATCGCATTTCATAGGAAAATAAACTATGCGTCAAATATAATCACTGTTCATGCATATCATGGTTGCCTAGTTGATTTTGGAATCTACGATCTAAAATGAAAGGTGTGATACACCTTAGGCCTACAGACGAATGCATAGTGATTGCTGTCCCCTTTTACCGCGTCTTAAAGAATTATTTAACGAATTTTGTCTTTACACACAAATATGCTTTTTAAGCATATGAATATTCACTCAACCCTGTGTTAGCACTAGAATATTTATTTATATAAAAAAGCAATGGTTGAAATTCGGGGATATAATTTTCTACTTATATTTCGTGTATGTGACAGTCCATTGTCTCAGCCTGTACAGCTTCACAAAAGTTGGTCACACCTTGCGATGAAAATGATTCTCCCCTGTCAACAGCTGTGAAGAGTAGCCTAGACGCTTCAGCCCCGTAGAACATCAGAATAAAATCACTATCGTGTGTGTGTGTGTGTGTATATGTATATATATATAGAGAGAGAGAGAGAGAGTGCTACTTAAGAAATAAATTTATTGGAAATTATATTTTGAGGTTTGTATTTAGGTAAATCTTGAAAAATACTTTTAGTAGACGGATAAGAGCGAATTTGCCCTTCATGATGGAGACGTTAGATAGAAAAATTTTTGGAGCCAAAAACCCGTGGTGGGCCATAATATGATATTCTCTTAGAGCTGTGAAATTACTTTCGTAAAACAGGCGCTTGGAATTTGGGTTAACCTGAAAATTTCAAAATGCAGGAATCATGTTTAAACGAATAAACTGAAGTAATGGTTTATTATTTTACCCATGATAATATATATATATATATATAATATATATAAGCAAACAACCACAGGGAAAAGGAAAAAGAAACACGAAATCCGAGCGCTTTCGTGATATATTCACATGTAGTAATGCCTAGTTAAGAATATTAATTTTTGTTTAGTTAAGATTATAATGTTTAATATAAATTTACTAATAATTGTGAAATTACGATAAAGTATGTTTGTTAGATTGTAAAAAATGGGAAGAGTTGGCAATCCTGAACAGAGGCCGACAGAGCGGACTACCCCCAAAGGAGTCAGTCTTTGGCAGCGCGATAAGCGTGAGGTTGGCGCCATGTAACGTAAAATTTAATTAATTGTTTTGTGCCCCTCTCCTCTCCGACGTAAAATATTATAGTAAAATTCCTACTCGCATCCCCTAAATTAACTAAACCATTTTCGGAATTAAATAAAATTTAACAAGTGTTAAAAGAGTGTTAATGAACCCCCTCCTTTGTTTTGTAACGGCTTTCATAGTCTCGGCGTGGCTACCATGAATCTATACGGTACAGTGAAAACGAGTGTAGAGAAAGCAAGCGATAAATGAAATAAGAGCCGATAGAAGAGTAAATAATGAAGAAAGTAAATAATAAAAGTTCACGATATTTGGTGGCAGCTAACCTTATTAAATTGTTATCAATTTAATAATACGAACCCATGCACTCCGTTAGGCTTATGCATTATTTTTTCGTTTCTGATAAATAGGAATTCAAAATTTGTGCGTGTGTTCTTTCGACTAATCACGATCGTTTTCACGTTCTCCGTATAAAGAAAATTAGTAGATATTCTGTTTCGCTACCCGTTTTAGAGTAATTATCAAATTAAACAAAAATTCATTGCAAATTCAAAATGGCGCCCATTATTTTCCAAATTATTCTGAGTCACGTCGCTTCAAAAACTTTTGCGCGTCAAAATTTGTTGTTTGAGATTGAGTCTAGACTCAAAACTTATTTTAGTCGTTACAGAGTCGGTTTTCCGTTTGTCAAAACATTTGAGTCTAACATTAAATTTCAGAGTCGTTTGTTTCCTAATTCGTTAGCTTTCGTTCAGCCCGTCGGAGAGGTATATTTCAAATCGTTCGTTGCTGCCGAGACTCAATTTTTTTCACTTCATTTCGTTCACCTTTTCTCCTGTCCTCAAACCTACCTACGTTTGTCTTTTTTGTGTTTAAAACTTTTGGAATTAGAAATTATAATAATAAGAATAACGATTAATTAATAAATTTTACTGAATTTGTACGTAAGTAAATTATGTTAGTTTAAATACAGTGTGATACACATTTTATGCGGCCTTTAAAATGTTTCAGCGAAAATTTGTACCGCATTTCTAGGTATATATACATATATAGTATTGTAAGACATTTCATGAACATGTAAAATTTTCTGGGATTCATTAGTAGATTTTTGATTATATTTCGATTGGTTGTAGATAATGATTGTTTATATAGGTTTACGGGCTTTTTGCTTCGCTTCGCTTCGCGCTATATAGGATTAAGTTACATTTTAAGGGACAGTCGAAAAATAATCTTAAACATATTAATTTGTCAGATTATAGGCTGGCCGTATAGGATTGTGTTAGACTTCAAAATAAGCTAAATTCGTTTAACTGAAATAGAGAAATTGTGTTGTGAAATTTTCTATAAATTTTTTTTGGATTTTTTTATATATTCATTAATTATACACTTACATATTAACTTATACGTATATATTAGTTATATATATAATTTTATATATTTATACACTCGTAAAATTTGGTAGGTAGGCTGATTATCTATTTTTCTCCATTCCTTTCGTTCATTTTCACGACAATTCCGACATATTTTGTAAAATGGCTATTGTATTGTACTAAAGAAAGATTTCTTGTAGGCCTATCGTTAAATATTGTTCGGATATTGACCGTCACTACGGTATATGTCTATCGAGTATTAAATTCTTAGTTATTTAACAAAATTTTAATTGGTTTAACATAAATAATCATAGGATTTTCCTTTAATAAGCACAAATGTTATACATTAAATTCTAAATTGTTCTTTCCGCGCATAGCATGGAATTTATTAATTATAGGCCTAAAAGTGCGGCAGTAAATTTTATTTTTATTTTGGCGGCCAATGTGAGTTACGGTACACATATTTTACGAAAGCTGGATATTATTATTATTTTTGAATTACAGAAATTGGTGTAGAAAATTTTCATATAGTTTCTTTACGTTTTATAAATGCATTCAATTTTATTTTTATAGGTAGGCCGATTTTTATTTTTCTTTCTTCCAGTTCAATGACAATGGTAAAATTTTTATTTGGAATTTAGATTGTATTGTAAAAAGGATGTTTTGATTTGATATTTTAATTTGGGTATTAGAAATGAAAAATGTCTTTTTTTTTAGTTCGAGCGTTTGCATGAAAATTACAAAATTATGTTAGGATATAATGCAATTTCATTCGGTTAGGGATATTTGTATAGAGGTTCGCTTACAAACAAAGCGACCGCTCTGAATTATGCAATGTTTTGTTTTTGTTTACAGTAGGTTGCGTGTATTTGTGAGTGCATATTATCTATTCTTATTTAGTATAACGATGCAAATTTTTAGTTTCACTTGGAAACGATAAATTACTGGGATTTTTGTGATTTGCAAACCATACTGGGGTTTCTGTTGAAGGAGAGAGTTGTCTCTCAGATGTAATTTGCGAATTGCGAGTTCAATTCATATGAAATTTGACGTTTCAAGTTGAACATTACTGTATTAAAATAATTTTCGGTAGTAATATTTAAATTTTTTTAACTTTTTAATAACTGTTTGGGCAAATTATTGTTGTTTAAACCTTCAGTCGGATACTAATGCATTTGAAACATTGGCTCGAGTGTTCCCTCGGAAATGGAGCCTTCTAGATAGCCAGTAACGTTTTTGTGGCGTCTTCGTGTGCTCCTCCTCAAAGGGCAAGAGGGTTCATGATTGTCAGAGAAGTGATGACATGAAGTTTCTGGGGTTCATTTTGTCTTTTGTATTTAAAAGTATTGATGTGATTTCTGACGGTAGTTTGAACAATAATATTTCTTAAATTATACTAACAGTTACTATGTATGGGCGCTTTTATATTTATACTGTACAATTTTGTTTCGTACGTTTTATGACCTTTTTTTATCTTCTCCGCTGTAACTGCCATAAGTGACCTTATTGGTAGCTAGATGTGATTAAATTTTTGCGAAATTTTGAGATGTGTAATTTTTTTTTCCGTGAATTTGGCCAGAGCAAATGTGTAGTTATTGTTTCGAAGTGAACTGTCGAGAAAATTCGGTAAATTAAATATTAAATAAATGATAAGCAGTACAGAAACACGTTTCGAATAAACTTTTTTTTCAAAATTTCAAAAGGCTCGGTTTGGAGGCAACCAAGTTGAATCCGAGTTCCATCCATTGAGTTTAGTCGACCGGATAGGTGATCGATCACCAATGATGAGAGAGAAGAGAAACCAACTGCGCAGGGACTTGGCGCAGGATGGTTTCGGAAGAGAAGAGATAGAAGAGAGGAACCGAATGCGCAGGGACTTGGCGCAGGACAGTTTCGGAAGAGAAGAGAAGAGAAATTTACGTGTGCAGGGTCTTGGCACACGAAAGTTTCGATCGAAGATGGTCTACTGGTATTTTTCGGGCAGTAGCTGGTCACGCTGCTCGAATGCTTCGCTAAATATGTGTCGTAGCACGCGGTAGGCAAGCCACGAGAGCTTGAACGGGTGTTTACGACTGTACTGTCCATACAGACATACAGTAGGTTCGTTGGGAAACGGCCTACGGCGGAGTGATCGTTTGATTGTTGCCAGTGAAGAGTCTTTCAGCTGGACGTAGGAAGAGCAGCGTTCACCGACAAAAGTGGAGATGAGACAAGGCGAGTTTCTTCATCGACTTCTAGAATTGCAAATTCCGTCCAATTCCAGCGCGTGGTCCCGCTTTCAGTATATCTCCCCCCCTGATCCTTTTAGAATTGGACGTCTCTCTTGTTTTTTTTTTTTCGCCATTTGGAGAGAGAGCGGAACCATTATAGCGTGCTGCCCTGTTGCATGTTGATTGATGCAATCCCTTGCATTCTAGCGAAGTGAGCAGGAGAGCTGCGATTGAAAATTGAAGTCCGTTGTCAGCGTGCGGATTGTGATCTAAACAACGTCCAGCAAATTAATGTACTGATTATTATGTAATGAAATTATAAGTGAAAGGGTGCGATTATTGCCCATATTTGTTGTGTTTTTCGTGAAATAGTATGTGCGCTCTTGGTCAGTATTTTATGTAAACTTTTTCTTATTTTTTCTAGGTTGCCCTGATAGTAACTGTATAACTATACAAATAATTGTTTCAAATGTAAAGCGATCTTTGATGAGAAATCGCTGGAATAGATTGTGAACTTGAAATTTGTGTAACCAATGTAAGAAAATTTTCGTTATTTTTTTTGGCATGTGTAGATTAGTTACAGGTTGTAATTTAATTATTAGTGTGAAATGTTATTTTATGCAAATGTGAAAATTATAAAGGTTTCGGTTTTTATAATATGATACAAAATATGTGTGGAATTTGTCATTCTAATTATTTCTTGTCTATCAACTTTGAATTTGTTAAAGAAAAAAAAAAAAAAAAATTGCAAAATATATAAATTTGTTGAATAAATTTACTAAATTTGTTAAACGATATTAATAAGTTTTCCTAATGAAAAACTTATTTTCAAGGGGGTGATGCGAGTGTAGTAATGCCTAGTTAAGAATATTAATTTTTGTTTAGTTAAGATTATAATGTTTAATATAAATTTACTAATAATTGTGAAATTACGATAAAGTATGTTTGTTAGATTGTAATTGTTTAAAATGGGAAGAGTTGGCAATCCTGAACAGAGGCCGACAGAGCGGACTACCCCCAAAAAGAGTCAGTCCTTTGGCAGCGCGATAAGCGTGAGGTTGGCGCCATGTAACGTAAAATTTAATTAATTGTTTTGTGCCCCTCTTCCTCTCCGACGTAAAATATTATAGTAAAATTCCCTACTCGCATTCCCCTAAATTAACTAAACCATTTTCGGAAGCGATAAATGAAATAAAGAGCCGATAGAAGAGTAAATAATGAAGAAAGTAAATAAATAAAAGTAATCACGACACACATCTTCAGGGAAAAGAGAGAAATTTCTCTCTTTTCCCTGAAGATGTGAATATATCACGAAAGCGCTCGGATTTCGTGTTTCTTTTTCCTTTCCTCTGTGGTTGTTTGCTTATTAATAAGATCACGTGTTATTCTGTGATTTTACTGCATATATATATATATTAGAAGTTATACAGTGTGTGTGTGTGTTTTATCGAGATTTACTTTAACTGAAAATATTTGTCGTACTTATAAATTTCTAAAAACTTTATTAAAAAATAATAATAATAAGTAATAATAATAGCAATAATAATAATAATTCATGAAGAAAAATTTTGGCTTTGTTTTTCATAAGAAACGCATCAGTGAAAGGATTCCTCTACTCCTGTTGTTTAAGATACCTACGCACCTACATGCATATATATACTTTTGTGGGCCTGAGCTGCCCAGTTAGGTTACCCTTGGAGTTCACAGATATACAGTACTGTGCAAAAGCATGAGTCCACTGTCAGTCTGATAACTATTAGATAATCTGTCGTATGAAAATTGGTTTTGATACTAAAATACACATTAACTAGAACCTCTGGTTCATATTAACGTATAACTAAGTTATTACTTAAGTGTATAAAGTTGTATTAGCTGGATGACCCTCTAGTCTGCATAAATTGGACTTGAGGGTTGATTTATTATATTACTTATAACGCATGTGTTTAAAGATCTAGCTAACTATTGATGATGAATCTGCAGTAAATGCTCCTAAGCAATTGTTATATCAGTATTTACAATTAGAAGTATTGACATATTCACTTAAATTCTGAAAAACAAATTTATCCAAAACGTTTCTCATAATTATAATTCATGCTGTTTTTTTCTTTCACAGGCTTAAGAAATGACGAAAAGTACAATTTCTGATGAGATTAGCTATAAAATAATACATATGCATGTTGAGGGACTGAGTCAAAGAAAAATAAGTGAATCTACAGGTGTTTCCAAAACTGGTGTAAAAACAATCTTGGCTCGTCAGAGATCAAATAGGACCCCCAGTTGGTCGTCCTAGATTAGAGAGGACTTCTAAGCTTCCTCCATCTGATCTACAATATCTAAAAATTGCTTCCCTTCGAGACAGACGCAAATCCAGCACTTCACTTGCAGCAGATCTCGAAAAAAACAGGTGTCTCAGATGATCCCTCTACTGTACGATGGAAGCTTAACTCAGTAGGTCTCAGCTGTCCAATACTTGTGTTCCAAAGCATATTTTCTTCTCTTTTTATTTCCATTCCTTGAAAGTGGCTTTTTTGCTGCAACACATCCTTTAAGACCTACTGTACTGAGTTAAGCTTCCTTCTGACGAGCCAAGATTGTTTTTACACCAGTTTTGGAAACACCTGTAGATTTACTTATTTTTCTTTGACTCAGTCTCTCACCATGCAGATGTATTATTTTATACCTAATCTCATCAGAAATTGTGCTTTTCGTCATTTCTTAAGCCTGTGAAAGAAAAAACAGCATGAATTAGGATTATAATGAGAAACGTTTTGGATAAATTTGTTTTTCAGAATTTAAGTGAATATGTCAATACTTCTAATTGTAAATACTGATATAACAATTGCTAGGAGCATTTACTGCAGATCCATCATCAATAGTTAGCTAGATCTTTAAACACATGCGTTATAAGTAATATAATAAATCAACCCTCAAGTCAAATTTATGCAGACTAGAGGGTCATCCAGCTAATACAACTTTATACACTTAAGTAACGGCTTAGTTATACGTTAATATGAACCAGAGGTTCTAGTTAATGTGTATTTTAGTATCAAAACCAATTTTCATACGACAGAATATCTAATAGTTATCAGATTGACAGTGGACTCATACTTTTGAACGGTACGGTATATATATATATATATATATATATATATATATATATGTAAAGAACGACGCTTGTGTAGAAGAGCGTTCCGCACAAGATATCTGACCGGCAATCGGATGATCCCGGGTTCGATTCCCGGGTGGTACCTCTTTTAAATGGTTCGTTCTCCCTCATCTTGTGCGGAACGCTCTTCTACACAAGCGTCGTTCTTTACATTAATTATACTGTGTTGTTTGCAGTTAAAATGTGTATATATATGTATATATATAATTTGTTTTTCTTTAGGGGGGGGGGGGGGTTCAAAACACTCATCGTGTTGCGTGCAATGTTGCAAGATACAATGTTCCTATGTTGCATTGCAAATGCACTCTACCTTTTTGCAGCAATACTACTAACAATAACAATTTTTATCTTATTAACGCAATCAGGTGGGCTAAAAAATTCCTAGCTGAAGTTTTTCACAAAAGTACGAGCGTGGCTTCAGAGTCACCTCGTTTTCGCTACTTCTGTAATCATGGGAAGTAGCACATGAAGATCGAACACAACTTAAAGAAATAATGGTGCAAAAATAAATGATATGTTTCTTAAAAATCTCTCTCTCTCTCTCTCTCTCTCTCTCTCTCTCTCTCTCATATATATATATATATATATATATATATATTATATCGTAAAGAACGACGCTTGTATAGGAGATATTCCGCGCAAGACGAGAGAGAGAGAACGAAACAAATGAAAAAATGAGGTAACCACCTGGGAATCGAACCCGGGATCTTCCGATTGCCGGTCAGACGCGATACCATTACACCATGGGCCTCACTCTTCCAAATGCCGTAATTCTTCTACATACTCGCAGAAACCAATGCCCCAAGGGGGCACCTCCCGCATGCCGTAACATTATATACATTCAACTGCAAAGAACACGCAGTATAAATAACGTAAAGAACGACGCTTGTATAGGAGATATTCCGCGCAAGACGAGAGAGAGAGAACGAAACAAATGAAAAAATGAGGTAACCACCTGGGAATCGAACCCGGGATCTTCCGATTGCCGGTCAGACGCGATACCATTACACCATGGGCCTCACTCTTCCAAATGCCGTAATTCTTCTACATACTCGCAGAAACCAATGCCCCAAGGGGGCACCTCCCGCATGCCGTAACATTATATACATTCAACTGCAAAGAACACGCAGTATAAATAACGTAAAGAACGACGCTTGTATAGGAGATATTCCGCGCAAGACGAGAGAGAGAGAACGAAACAAATGAAAAAATGAGGTAACCACCTGGGAATCGAACCCGGGATCTTCCGATTGCCGGTCAGACGCGATACCATTACACCATGGGCCTCACTCTTCCAAATGCCGTAATTCTTCTACATACTCGCAGAAACCAATGCCCCAAGGGGGCACCTCCCGCATGCCGTAACATTATATACATTCAACTGCAAAGAACACGCAGTATAAATAACGTAAAGAACGACGCTTGTGTAGGAGATATTCCGTGCAAGACGAGAGAGAGAGAACGAAACAAATGAAAAAGAAAAACTATGGTATTTGTCATTTACCTTTACTTATTCGGACTATAGTGGATTTAATTTTCCCAGAAGAGTTCCTTGTTCCATGCACGGTCTGTGTTTAACATATATATATATATATATATATATATATACAGGGTGTTTCACAACCGGTCTGCCATACTTTGGGGGGTGATATTGAGTAAAAAAGTTAATACAACATAGGTGCTATTTCCAACCGTTGAGGAGCTACGGACGTTTTAAGATATGCAAACAACAAATCCCTACTTGTGTGTAATTTGATAGATGGCAGCACTAGTGGTAGTTTTGGTTAACGAAGTTACCACTACTTATCCTCAGTTTTTTTCTTTCAGTTGGTTCTGATCTGTAGTACGAGACACTGTGTTGCGCTAAGGTGAACAATCAAAATGAATCAACAGTTCATACCCGCTGAATACGTTGATATCCATTTCATTTATGGATTCTCTGATGGTAACAGCAGAGCGGCAGTTGAGGAATATCGAAGGCGTTTTCCGAACCGCCGAATACCAAACAGGCAAGTGTTTAGTGACACACACACACACACCAGAGCTTAAGGGAAACAGGGACAATTGTTCCACGTAACCAAGAACATGTAGCACGACGGCCCGTTGCTGTGGAGGAGTGGATACTGGACCTAGTACAACGTAGCCCAACTACCAGTGTTCGAAGGATTTCTAGACGAATTGGTGAAACCGCATCGCGTGTATGGCGAACCATACATAATGAGGGTTTGTATCCCTATTATTTGCAACGTGTGCAAGCTCTTCAACCGGATGATTACGATAAACGTGTTCAATTTTGCCAGTGGATGGTTATGCATCGCCAAATTCTTAATCGCATACTGCTTAGTAATGAAGCACAATTCATTCGGGATGGAATTCCCACTTGTGGTCCGCCGATAATCCCTAAGGTGGTAAGGTGTAATTAGAAATCAGCTGATTGGACCGTTCGTTTAGGAACAACGATTAACTGCTGATATTTATCTGAACTTCCTGACGAACGAATTGCCGCTTTTGATGGAGGACGTGCCCTTGGAGACAAGGCGCAGTATGTTCTTTCAGCACGATGGGTCGCCACCACATTTTGGTCGTTATGTTATGGATTACTTGAATCAGCGGTACGGGAATCGTTGGATTGGTTGTGCTGGTCCAATATCATGGCCCACGAGATCTCCGGACGTAACCCCGTTAGATTTCTTTTTATGGAGCCTTATGAAAGAGATGGTCTACAAGACCAAAGTACAAACGAGAGAGGAACTCTTGCGTCAGATAACACTGGGGAACAAATTTCAATTTTTTTCTATTGAATTAGATTTGACAGTTAGTTCTAGGTAATTTGGGTGCGCTGAGCACCAATTTTTACTCGGTTTTGCTCTATCAGGTCCTGATTTTGCTCAACACCCCTCCTCTTTCGTCGTATTCATAAAAATGTTTTTTTTCTCAATACTCGCTGTCTTTTTGCAGTTACACATTATGCAACTAGGTTTTTATCTAGGTATTTGTACCTATTGTTATGGTATTGTTGTATTATGTATATTTTTATATGTAACACCCTAAAATATTTTTAATTTTGTCATTTTTAACCCATTTTAATATTAGTAAATTAAGCTAAAAATATCATAGAATTCTAAAATTTTCTCGAGCGTTCCTGTTCTCTGTAGAGTATTCTAGAGGGACAACTAAAATATATAAAAGCGACTCGTTTCCAGAGTTAATCAGTCAATTCAATCAGTCAGTCAGTCAGTCAGTCAGTTGAGTTAGTTAATTAAGTTTGGGCATTAACATAATTTTGAATTGGCATATGATTTAGTGAGTAATTTTGTCATCGTGATTTAATATAGTTGATTTAATTAGACGTAATTTATATTGTACCTACTCATCCGTGTTTCTAGTTTAATTTCATAGATTGTAAGTACCTATTTCATAATAAGTACCTATTTAAACTAATTTTTGTGTTTATATTTCAGATTTTCTTAAATTTATATGAATTAAGGGCTTTAAATACCTTTACAAATTGGCAGAACAATCAAGCAATATGTCATCAAGCACTAGAAAGTTCAAATGCAAAACAACCCTGATTCCTTCTGTTATATATGTGGAAATTTTACACTTCCACATCAACGAGCAAATATAACTGACTTCGTAAAAAGAGCTTACTTAGCTTATTTTGGCATAAAACTGGGGGACCAAGATAAATCGTGGGCTCCACATAAAGCCTGCACTATATGCATTGAAAGACTGCGACATTGGACGAAGGGTTCGGATTCAAAAATACCTTTTGGAGTTCCGATGGTAAGTTTATGATTTCATAAAACTACGTAATTTAATCACTAGTATACTGTAACTTACCTAAATGTAATTGTAACTTAGGTACATAAAAAAAATTTACAGAAAATGTTTATAAGAATCTCAAATATTGCATAAGGTTGAAACACATAGAAATGTTAAATGTTTGGGTGATAACTTTTGATAAAATTCATAAAAACAAGTCTCTCGTCGCTTTTGTTAACGCTTTACAATTTTTTTTCCATATCAGGTGTGGCGAGAGCCTACTAACCACGAGACCGATTGCTACCTTTGCTTTGTCAAGACTTCGGGCTTCACTAAGAAAAATAAACATTGTATCGAGTACCCAAATTTCGACACCGCGATACGACCCGTGCTACATTCAAATGAGATCCCCATTCCAAAATTTAAGGGTCTGCCAACTCAAGAATTAGTTGAAGATGTTCCTGAAAATATTGTTATGCACTTTGAGGAGTCAGACACCGATTTGACCCCAGCGTATTTGAAAGTCAAAACGATCCGCAAAAGTTTAACCAGGCCGAGTTGAATGATCTTGTAAGGGATCTAAATTTGCCAAAAAAGGCTGCGGAAATTTTAGCTTCAAGACTTAAAGAGAAAAACTTGCTTACTTCAAACACATACATTTCATTTTACAGAAAAAGAGAAGAAGAACTTGTTAAATATTTTAGAACAGAGGATAGTTTAGTATATTGCTGCGACATAGTTGGTTTGTTAAAGAAGATGGGGGTTGAGTCTTACGATGCAAATGATTGGCGCTTGTTTTTAGACAGTTCGAAAAGAAGTCTTAAGTGTGTGTTGTTGCATAATGGCAATCTATACGGCTCGATACCGATTGGGCACTCAACAAAATTAAAAGAAAAGTATGAACATATAGAAAAGGTTTTAAATCTTATCAAATATAGGGAGCACGAGTGGATCATATGTGTTGACTTAAAAATGGTTAATTTTCTGCTAGGACAACAAGGAGGGTATACTAAATATCCCTGCTTCCTTTGCTTATGGGACAGCAGAGCCAAGGAAGAACATTATTTCAAACAAATCTGGCCAGCACGAACATCACTTACTGTCGGAGAAAAAAACGTAATTAATCCACCTTTAGTGAGCAGAGATAAAATCATATTTCCTCCTCTGCATATAAAACTAGGCCTCATTAAACAATATGTAAAAGCTTTAGATACGAACGGCGAGTGTTTCAAATACATAACTTCAAAATTTCCAAGTTTAAGTTATGAAAAAATCAAGGCGGGAATTTTCGACGGTCCACAAATAAGAACAATGATTAAAGACAGCAATTTTCCTAATGTCATGAATGAACGCGAAAAAAATGGCTGGTTCTCATTCGTGGACTTGATAGAAAACTTTTTAGGCAATTATAGGGCAGATAACTACGAAGAAATCGTAAAAAAAACTTTTAAGGGACTACAAAGAGTTAGGTTGCAATATGAGCATAAAAATGCATTTTTTGAATAGCCATCTTGACCAATTTCCAAGTAATTTAGGTGATGTAAGTGACGAACAAGGGGAGAGATTCCACCAAGATATAAAAATTATGGAGGAACGGTACCAAGGCCGCTGGGATTCCCACATGATGGCTGATTACTGCTGGTGCTTGAAAAGAGACCTGCCATCAACAAGCAAATACGCTAGAAAGTCTTACAAAAGAAAATTTTTGCCACAGTGAAAGCTTCATATCTGTTTGTTTTTTTATTTTAAGTCATTTCTATCGTTATAATGTAATTTTACTGTAGTTTGAACTGCTTGTATTCATGAAACTTGAAAAAAAATTTAACACATGACTTAATTTTTTAGTCCTAATTTGAAAAATCTGGAAAATGGCACATAGGCTGTCGACAAGAATCAGGACCTGATAGAGCCAAACCGAGTTGAAATTCGTATTCAGCGCACCCAAATTACCTAGAATCAAGTGTCAGATATCATTCAATAAAATACGTGTTGCCCAGTGTAATGGATGCCACTACCTTACATACGAGAACACCCCGAAATGATTCAGTGGGCAGTGGACTCTTCTTTGGAACGAACAATGCTGTGCATTGAAAATCGAGGCGGACATTTTGAACATTTATAAGGCGTTTCTCATAAAATGTAGCAATAAATACATCAGATTAATACTCCCGTTTTTTTTTTCCGTGCAATTTAATTAAAACGTCCGTACCTCCACAACGGTTTGAAATTGCACCGATGTTATATTAACTTTTTTACTCGATATCACCCCCCAAAGTATGGCAGACCGGTTGTGAAACACCCTGTATAAACTCTCTCTCTCTCTCTCTCTCTTCTCTCTCTCTATATATATATATATATATATATATATATATATATATATATATATATAGAGGTACAAGGAAAAGAAGTACCTCAAAAGGCCTTGCGGCCCATACCGAGGAGGTACCAATGGCAACAGTGCCAGGGAAAATTTTCTACACCCTCAAATAGTGTGCAAGATTTGGTCTAACCTTTTCTTGAAATGATCCACAGAGGAACTGTTCACAACTTCTGAAGGTAACCTGTTCCACGTGTCACAGATCTCATACGTAAAGTAAGTCCCACACACACTAGTCCTAAACCGTTTCAAATCCAACTTCCAATCATTGTTGCGAGTTGGGTTATCATTTAAACTAAACATGCTTCTAAAATCGACATTGTTGAACCCGCGTAAGAGCTTGAAAACCTCGATCAGTTGACCGCGCAGCCTCCGAGTTTCCAGCGAAAACAAGTTCAGGGCGCGTAACCGTCGATTGTAGCCCATATGCCTAACGGAAGGGATTAACTTTGTGGCCCTCGCCTGCACTCGCTCCAGCATCTCAATATCTTTCCTGAGGGTGGATGACCAGAACTGCACAGCATACTCCAGGTGCGGCCGAACCAGGGAATTGTACAGAGAGAGCACAATCTCCTTGTTCCGAAACTGAAATTGCCTCCTGATATAACCTAACAGCTTCTGGGCTTTCTTTTCCACCTCTACGCACTGTTTCGTAAACTTAAGGTCGCTGCTAATTAGCACACCCAAGTCCTTTTCCAAATCAGTCGCCTCGATATTACTCCCCAACATCGAGTAGTCCGACTTGGGATTGGCGTAGCCAATATGCATCACCTTGCATTTCCCCAAGTTAAACGGCATTTGCCATTTTTCGGACCACTCTCCTATCCTACCTATGTTCGCACGCAATTGCTCGATCGCTTCGGGCGTCCCAACATTGGCCCCAAGCTTGGTGTCATCAGCGAATTTGGCGATCCGACTGACGATACCACCGTTTATATCATTTATGTAAATGATAAACAACAGCGGCCCCAAAACGGAACCATGAGGAACCCCGCTAGTGACCGAGGCCCAACCCGAACTAGCCCCTTTAATTACAACCAGTGGTGGGCACCGTTAACCAAAAAGTTAACTTCGTTAACCGCTAATCCGTTAACCAAAAAGTTAACTTCGTTAACCGTTAATCCGTTAATTCGTTAAACATGTAACGGAAGTTACCGATAAACCGTTAACGTTAACTTTTATTATAAAAAAAATGAAAAACACAATATATATATAATTTAATTTTCCCTCTTCTTCTCGTTCTCCATTTTGTCCATGAGATTCATGTTGCCCTTCATGAAAATTAGCATATCAAAGTTTTCATCAGACAGGGATGATCTCTTGGCCGTCAGGATGTCCTTGCCCATAGAGAACAAACGCTCCACTGCAGCACTGGAGGGGATGGCTGTGTTGAACTTGATGAACAAGTCCACCAACACTTGCTCACCCAAGAAGGCAGCATCTGTCAGCAAGTCCTTGGAGTTGGTCTCCAGCCAGGTCTTGACCAAGTTCTGGGCCTTGCCCTTAGTGACCTGTGGCTTCTGCTGCTCTCTTTTGTCTGGATGACAGCACTGAAGAAGTCATCCTCCTCCTCCTCCTCGTTGTTGCTGCCTCCACTGTTGCTGCCCACTTCGTTGGACTGCTGCTTCATGGCCTCCTCGACTGTACCCTCCATGCTTTTCCTCACCCTGGCGACCTTGGTGTTGTCATACTTGTCCAACCAGATGAGGCGAAACCTGGGATGGAAGGCAGCAGCCAGCTGGCATTCGTCATCCTCCAGGAGGGGCCCAAACCTTTTGTCGATGCCTGCCAAAAGTGCGTCGACCAAGGCGCTGCAGTAGACGAGGCCCTTGGACTTCAAGTCCTTAAGCCTGAAGATTGTCGCAGCAACTGTTGGCAGCATCGTCCCAAGGTAGGCTTGTTCCTCCCCCTGGATCTTGTCGAGTGCTTTGGCCACAGGTGACATGATCTGGAAATAAAACAATGGAGAATTAGTAAATTGTAGAAATTCAAATTTGTATTATTCTGCAATATTATTCTACTGTATTTTACTCAATAATATAACGATAATTGAATGAGCAAAACTAAAACGTATCAACTGGCTGGTGTTAAGAAAAATATAACTTTATGCAATAAATAAATATAGTTGGAATAATTGTATTCTTAAACGTTTACGTAAACAACGCTATTATTGTATCAAGGTCCTGCATTTAATTGTAACCAGAAAAAAAATAAATCGTGGAATTTCCACGAGTCCCGCTAGTTTATTATTAATTTATAAATATATTACCTTGACATACTGTATCAAGGAGACTACTAATAAGGTACTCACAGACATATTATAAATATACATGACTTACTTGACAACGATTATTTTTAAATATTCACTAGCACAAACATGTTGCGCAAGACAGACTGCAAATGAAACGAATGTAGTTATTTGTTGTAATTGTTACATATATATTATTGAAAGTGCCTTAAAATGCTCGTGATATTTCTTGAAAGAAGTTGAAACATTCAACTCAAATGGCACAATCTTTCCGCCTGATTTTACAGTCGACCATGTTTTGCTCAAACCAATGCCATAAATAACTACCATATTTGGTAAGACAAAATTGTGGCGACGGAAACAAATATATCGCCTGATTTTGCACTGCGGAAATGGAAATTCGTTCATCACTATTAACAGTGGCGGATTAATTGCGCACCTGCTCAGCACTGAAAATAATAGAAACTTTTAAACGTTTATTTATGAATTTTTTGGGTTAACGGACTTGAGTTAACGGAAGTTAAATGTAACGGAAGTTAATTAGTCCGATAATGATTTTCAAAGTTAACTTAAAAGTTAAATCGTTAACGTAAAAGTTAACTTCCTTAATTAACGATTAACGGATTAACGGTTTGTGCCCAGCTTTGGTAATTGAACTGCAGATCTGTTAACCTCAACTTCACAAACATTGGTTGTTGAGGGATTTGTTTCATTATTAGACCTGGTATCTAGCTGTACTAAGCTGCTAACCTCTTTTGCTCTGTGGCACGCTTTAATTATGTCATCAATAATCTCTTCAAAGTAAATTATTTCATTTTCCTTTTCATCATCTTCGATAAGAGCCTCAATTTTAACATTTACTTCGTTTAGAGCAGTGGTTCTTAACCTTTTTACTACCATGCCCCCTCTAGGAATTGGTCATTCCCTCCACGCCCCCCTTCAATCAAAATAACATTCTCAATAACTTCTCAATATTAGCCCATGCTCTCGTTAAGAGAATAACAAATACAATTAGAGAAATTCCTGTTTCTAGGGGGGCGCGCCCCCCCGGTTAAGAACCACTGGTTTAGAGCAACCTTTTTAGTTTCTATTATGGAAGCTGCGCAGTCACTAAGCTTAAATCCTCTTGCTCTATGGCAGAATCTATAATGGCAATGACCTTTGTAATTAGACCTTTGTAGGCGCTTCTCTTTTTTCTAAACTTGTCCAATTCAGCTGCAATCATTTTCAATGCAAACAAACAACTGGGCTCATTGCCAAATAAGCTGAATTTGCCAAAATACTTAATGATACTGATCAAACTCAAATTTTGCCGTTTGTCAAATAAGCTGAATTGCTTGGTTGGGGTACTGACCAACAACCAGTATGGAATATTAAATTTTCCACCCAAGTAACTGCCGCACTGAAGTCTGCAACCTTCGCCTACGAACAATAAAACTAAAATTAACCAAACTGATAAAAATGTAGGCCCAAAACAACGACAGACTAGCGGCCAAGTCTCGAATTGGGCGACCAAACTTTCTACCCTGGGACCTTAACTCAATTATGCTCAACCCGTCTAGGCCTAACTTGGGCTACAATTTGCACAATCAGAACTTTGCCGAAAAATAGTCACTGACTATAAAGTTCCATCATAAATAAGATTCCACTTTTTGTTATTACGTTTATTGACCAATATCCAAAACGATAAACAATGATGGAACTCTCAAAAATACAAACAAAACATAAACACATATATGAAAAATAAAGGCATCAACATGAAGACACTATTTAATAATAATGAATATTCTCTAATTCCCAGAAAGTATTTTGAGTACAAGCCTCGGTAATTGAACTGCAGATCTGTTAACCTCAACTTCACAAACATTGGTTGTTGAGGGATTTGTTTCATTATTAGACCTGGTCTCTAGCTGTACTAAGCTGCTAACCTCTTTTGCTCTGTGGCACGCTTTAATTATGTCATCAATAATCTCTTCAAAGTAAATTATTTCCTTTTCCTTTTCATCATCTTCGATAAGAGCCTCAATTTTAACATTTACTTCGTTTAGAGCAACCTTTTTAGTTTCTAATATGGAAGCTGCGCAGTCACTAAGCTTAAATCCTCTTGCTCTATGGCAGAATCTATAATGGCAATGACCTTTGTAATTAGACCTTTGTACGCGCTTCTCTTTTTTCTAAACTTGACCAATTCAGTTGCAATCATTTTCAATGCAAACAAACAACTGGGCTCATTGCCAAATAAGCTGAATTTGAAAAAATACTTAACGATACTGATCAAACTCAAATTTTTCCCGTTTGTCAAATAAGCTGAATTGCTTGGTTGGGGTACTGACCAACAACCAGTATGGAATATTAAATTTTCCACCCAAGTAACTGTCGCAGTGAAGTCTGCAACCTTCGCCTACGAACAATAAAACCAAAATTAACCGAACTGGTAAAATTGTATGCCCAAAACAACGACAGACTAGCGGCCATGTTTCGAATTGGGCGACCAAACTTTCTACCCTGGGACCTTAACTCAATTATGCTCAACCCGTCTAGGCCTAACTTGGGCTACAATTTGCACAATCAGAACTTTGCCGAAAAATAGTCACTGACTATAAAGTTCCATCATAAATAAGATTCCACTTTTTGTTATTACGTTTATTGACCAATATCCATAACGATAAACAATGATGGAACTCTCAAAAATACAAACAAAATGTCGTGATAATGTAATAATTATCACTGACCATTACTGCTTCCTTATTATTAATATTGCATATGTGTTTCAGTGTTTGCTTCCACTAATTTTGTTTTCTGCTTTTCAGATGTATGTTATGTTTTGAGTTGAATAAAGCCTTGTTTACGGGTCTATTCTTTTCATATCAATTTATTCAACTCATTCAATGATTCAGTCATTTAGAGAAGTCATTTAGATTCAGCTGAGACTCAGCCATTCAGAGAGTCGATTAGCTTTGACACATTAGTTTAAAGTCACTTAGTCAGTTTTTGAAAATCAAAATATGGAACGTATATTATGCCCGGAAAAAACTAGTCATTGATCCAAACGTTCCAAATGCGGAAAAAGAATTTAAGCACTGGCGAAGAACTTTTGAAAATTTCATCACAGAATGCGGAGATCAGGCCCCTGATAGAAATCGTTGTTTAGCAAGATATGTATCGGCTGATATATATGAGCACATTGCCGACGAGACGACTTATGGTGCCGCCATGGCGGTGCTTGAGAAACTATATGTAAAGAAAAAGAATGTAATATTCGCTTGGCATCTTCTCGCCACAAGACGACAACAGGTGTCTAAATCGTTGGACGAATTTCTCCAGGAATTGCACAGACTCAGCAAGCATTGCGATCTGAAACCTGTATCGGCGGAACAATACAGAGTTGAACTTGTTCGTGACGCCTTTATCAACGGACTCTCCTCTGCGGTGATCCGGCAGCGTCTTTTGGAGAATGAAACCCTGACTTTCACGCAGGCATACGACCGGGCTAGAGCTCTTGACCTTGCGCAACGTAACTCAGAATCATACCAATCGGTTGGTCAATTCACTGCGGTCACAGAACTCTACCAGCCGTCTGGGGACACAACCACGTCAGCCTCTCAGCAAAATGATCAGACTGAGCGTTCTACGATTGCTGTTGCTACCGTAAAAAAGCAACGGTGTTGGTTCTGTGGGGGTGGTATCCATCCCCGAGCCAAGTGTCCAGCCAAGAACTCTGATTGTTCATCATGTGGCAAAGTGGGTCACTGGGCGAAGGTCTGTCAGTCCAAGACAACTAAAGAATTACCGCATCTATCTTTTCCCCCTCCCTCTGCTCAATCATAGCTGCAGTTCCACAGAGCCTGCGTTGCTCTTGCATCACGGTTACGATCAATGGGCATCCAGTTCCAGCCCTTGTCGACTCAGCAAGCATAACAGCTTTATAAATGAAAAGGTCGCTCGTCGACTGCAGCTTTGTATTGAACCAGTACAGCAAGATATTACCAAAGCTATGACTTCAGTAGTCGCTCCCGTGACTGGGATCTGCATTACGGATTTGCAATTGAGCAATTGCGATTACCGGAGAACGCGTCTTGGAGTAGTGAGAGATCTATGCGGTGATATCATAATTGGCATAGACTTCCAGAAGCAGCATTCTTCGGTGACAATTGACTATGGTGGAGAGAAGCCTGAGCTCCGAATTTCCAATCAAAATAATGCCACCTGTTGTTTGATTGCAGCGGACATACAAGAGCCTCTCCTATTCGCTAACATGAAGAGGGACGCTAAACCAATAGCCACAAAGTCTAGGGGCTTTGGCTCGACGGACCAAGAATTCATCGCCCAGGAGATCCGCAACCTCCTCTCCGAAGGTATTATCGAGCCTAGCACATCGCCCTGGAGAGCGCAGATAGTCATCGCAAAGGATGAGACAGAGCGCCACAGGAAGCGACTCTGTATCGACTACTCATGTACTGTCAATATCTATACTGACCTCGACGCCTACCCGCTTCCTAGAATTCAAAACATGATCAATGATTTAACAAAGTATAAAGTTTTCTCGACGTTTGATTTGAAGAGTGCATATTATCAATACGTATCCATGATTCGGATAAGCCTTTTACTGCATTTGAAGCAAACGGAAAATTGTACCAGTTCACCCGGGTACCATTCGGCGTTACTAATGGAGTTGCAGTTTCCAAAGGGTCATCGACAAATTCGTTGAGGAAGAGGGTCTCTGTGGCGCATTTCCTTACCTAGATAATATCACTATCGCTGGACGGGACCAAAAGGAACACGACACTAATCTTGCAAACTTCATTGCGGCGGCTAGACGAAGGAATCTGACCTTCAACAAGTCAAAATCGGTAATATCAGCGCCATCAATCAACATACTTGGCTATCAACTAGAAAACGGTCTGATCAAACCGGATCTGGACAGGTTAAAACCACTTCAGGACCTCTTACCTCCTACTAATTCTTCAGCGCTTCAGCGGATCCTTGGCATGTTTGCGTATTATGCGAAATGGATTCCTGAATTCTCCGATAAGGCTCGACCACTGTATCAAGCAAAAACGTTTCCTTTAAACCCCGAAGCCATCACAGCTTTTAATACCTTAAAGAAACTGCTCGGAACTGCCGCTCTTAGTAGCATTGATGACACGATTCCATTCGTTGTGGAGTGTGACGCTTCCGACGTGGCTGTGTCGGCCACCTTGAACCAGAATGTCGCCGGTCGCCTTTATGTCTAGAACATTAAATGTGAGCGAAACGCACTATCCTCCCGTGGAGAAAGAAGCAACAGCCATAATCGAGGCTGTTAGAAAATGGTCTCACCTTCTATCTGGTCGACATTTCACCATCGTTACTGACCAGCGCTCTGTGGCTTTTATGTTGGACAATCGGAAAAGGACGAAGATCAAAAATGATAAAATACAAGGATGGAGACTCGAACTAGCTTTTCAGTTACTCTATTCGTTATCGGCCAGGTAAAGATAACGTCGCTCCAGATGCACTTACTCGAGCCTTCTGTGCTTCGCTTTCCCCATCAAGCCGCCTCACGGACATACATATTGGTCTATGTCACCCGGGTGTCACTAGGATGTTGCATTTTGTTCGGTCGAAAAACCTACCATTCTCTACCAGTGACGTAAGAAGTGTGTGCTCGTCTTGTCGTGTATGTGCGGAAATAAAGCCAAAGTTCTTCAGGCCGGCGAAAAGTACCCTTATC
Source organism: Bathynomus jamesi (assembly GCA_023014485.1). NCBI lineage: Eukaryota > Metazoa > Arthropoda > Malacostraca > Isopoda > Cirolanidae > Bathynomus > Bathynomus jamesi. The sequence continues at coordinate 330,784 of JAJOZX010004650.1, forward strand.
AAGGCGACCCATCCCATGGAGAGATTAAGTATTGATTTTAAGGGGCCGGTCCCATCCCGTACCAGAAACAAGTACTTATTCACTGCGGTGGATGAGTACTCTCGATTCCCTTTCGCCATTCCCTGCCATGACATGACGTCCCAGACTGTCGTGAGGTGCCTCGACACTATTTTTTCTCTTTGTGGTATGCCAAACTTTATTCACTCTGATCGAGGACAAGCGTTTCTGTCACGTGAGGTGCAGGAATATCTCACTAGTCGTGGAGTGGCGACCAGCAAGACAACCCCATACCATCCTATAGGAAATAGCCAGATTGAACGTTACAATGGCATAATCTGGAAATCCGTGTGTTTGGCCGTGAAGTCTTATGACATACCTGAAGACGAATGGGAGTTGGTTCTGCCTCAGGCCCTCCATTCTGTTCGCTCTTTGCTATCCACCTCTACCAACATGACCCCGCATGAAAGGTTCTTTGGCTTTACAAGAAAGTCATGTCAGGGCACATCGCTACCGACCTGGTTGATGACTCCTGGTCCTGTTCTCCTGCGTCGATTTGTCAGATCCCACAAGAGTGAGCCACTGGTGGAGGAAGTCGAGCTCTTGCAGGCTAACCCGACATACGCACACATTAAGTACCCAGATGGCCGTGAGTCTTCAGTGTCCCTACGGGATTTGTCACCCTGTCCTACTATTTCACCGCCTGCACCAGGCCCCACCACCGCATCACCTATACATCGGAGTGACAATATGCCCCGGGATGCACCTCCTAGTTTTCCTACAGATGCAGCAGATATGCCAGACAACATCGCCCTTCCTTCTGCTCATCCGGACGAACCAGTATTGCGACGTTCCACTCGAGAGCGTCGAGAGCCCCAACGTTATGGATGGTGATTTCTCTGCTAGGCGGGGAGAATGTCGTGATAATGTAATAATTATCACTGACCATTACTGCTTCCTTATATTATTAATATTGCATATGTGTTTCAGTGTTTGCTTCCACTAATTTTGTTTTCTGCTTTTCAGATGTATGTTATGTTTTGAGTTGAATAAAGCCTTGTTTACGGGTCTATTCTTTTCATATCACAAAACATAAACACATATATGAAAAATAAAGGCATCAACATGAAGACACTAATTAATAATAATGAATATTCTCTAATTCCCAGAAAATATTTTGAGTACAAGCCTCGGTAATTGAACTGCAGATCTGTTAACCTCAACTTCACAAACATTGGTTGGTTGTTGAGGGATTTGTTTCATTATTAGACCTGGTCTCTAGCTGTACTAAGCTGCTAACCTCTTTTGCTCTGTGGCACGCTTTAGTTATGTCATCAATAATCTCTTCAAAGTAAATTATTTCATTTTCCATTTCATCATCTTCGATAAGAGCCTCAATTTTAACATTTACTTCGTTTAGAGCAACCTTTTTAGTTTCTATTATGGAAGCTGCGCAGTCACTAAGCTTAAATCCTCTTGCTTTATGCAGGGCCGGATTAAGACCTTTAGAGGCCCTAAGCACTTAAAAGATTTTGATGCCCCATATATATGTAATTCAAAATATAAACAAAAATAAACCATAAAATAAAATTTTATTTTTTGAAATGAAACAAAACTTACAGTAAGATGGAAAATAATGTTTATTTTTGTATACTTCCACTTCATTTATATTTGAAAAGTTTTCTCCTACTTTTTTTAATTGCAAAGTCTTTGATCAGATCCTCAAAACTAATCTTACGTAACACATGTGCTTCTATACTTAGTAGAGATAAAGCATCCAGCCTGCCTTGTTGCATAGTTGTTCTGTTGGTATTTTTAATATACTTCAACTGAGAAAATGAACGCTCAGCTCAGCAATTTGTGACCATTAATGTTAAAAATATACGAAAGGCAATTTCTACATTTGGGAAGGCACACTCAATATTGTCTTCTACAATTATTTTATAAAGTTCAGCATGACAATCTTGTTTTTACATTTACTATAGCACACGAAAATATTTAATCTATATGTATTTTTAATATGGCGCTCAAAGATTTGATATAAACAAAATAATAACGCAAAGCGTAAAGTGTGTGATTACAACGAAATATATTTATTCTCTCAAAAGGATTGTTGTTCACTACAAATTCAAACAATGAAAAAAAATAAATACTATATATGAATATATATAATTCAGTTTTCAACAGCTTATAGGCTATAAGCCGCGATTATAATAGTATAATAAATCCATGGTAAATCCGACAATGGAAAATTTCTGTGGTGCCCCCCTTCCCTTGATGCCCTAAGCACGGGCTTATTTTGCTTAATGGTTAATCCGGCCCTGGCTCTATGGCAGAATCTAAAATGGCAATGACCTTTGTAATTAAACCTTTGTAGGCGCTTCTCTTTTTTCTAAACTTGTCCAATTCAGCTGCAATCATTTTCAATGCAAACAAACAACTGGGCTCATTGCCAAATAAGCTGAATTTGCCAAAATACTTAATGATACTGATCAAACTCAAATTTTGCCGTTTGTCAAATAAGCTGAATTGCTTGGTTGGGGTACTGACCAACAACCAGTATGGAATATTAAATTTTCCACCCAAGTAAGTGCCGCACTGAAGTCTGCAACCTTCGCCTACGAACAATAAAACCAAAATTAACCAAACTGGTAAAAATGTAGGCCCAAAACAACGACAGACTAGCGGCCAAGTCTCGAATTGGGCGACCAAACTTTCTACCCTGGGACATTAACTCAATTATGCTCAACCCGTCTAGGCCTAACTTGGGCTACAATTTGCACAATCAGAACTTTGCAGAAAAATAGTCACTGACTATAAAGTTCCATCATTCCACTTTTTGTTATTACGTTTATTGACCAATATCCATAACGATAAACAATGATGGAACTCTCAAAAATACAAACAAAACATAAACACATATATGAAAAATAAAGGCATCAACATGAAGACACTATTTAATAATAATGAATATTCTCTAATTCCCAGAAAATATTTTGAGTACAAGCCTCGGTAATTGACAGTGGTGGGCACCGTTAACCAAAAAGTTAACTTCGTTAACCGCTAATCCGTAAACCAAAAAGTTAACTTCGTTAACCGTTAATACGTTAATTCGTTAAACATGTAACGGAAGTTACCGATAAACCGTTAACGTTAACTTTTATTATAAAAAAAATGAAAAACACAATATATATATAATTTAATTTTCCCTCTTCTTCTCGTTCTCCATTTTGTCCATGAGATTCATGTTGCCCTTCATGAAAATTAGCATATCAAAGTTTTCATCAGACAGGGATGATCTCTTGGCCGTCAGGATGTCCTTGCCCATAGAGAACAAACGCTCCACTGCAGCACTGGAGGGGATGGCTGTGTTGAACTTGATGAACAAGTCCACCACACTTGCTCACCCAAGAAGGCAGCATCTGTCAGCAAGTCCTTGGAGTTGGTCTCCAGCCAGGTCTTGACCAAGTTCTGGGCCTTGCCCTTAAGTGACCTGTGGCTTCTGCTGCTCTCTTTTGTCTGGATGACAGCACTGAAGAAGTCATCCTCCTCCTCCTCCTCGTTGTTGCTGCCTCCACTGTTGCTGCCCACTTCGTTGGACTGCTGCTTCATGGCCTCCTCGACTGTACCCTCCATGCTTTTCCTCACCCTGGCGACCTTGGTGTTGTCATACTTGTCCAACCAGATGAGGCGAAACCTGGGATGGAAGGCAGCAGCCAGCTGGCATTCGTCATCCTCCAGGAGGGGCCCAAACCTTTTGTCGATGCCTGCCAAAAGTGCGTCGACCAAGGCGCTGCAGTAGACGAGGCCCTTGGACTTCAAGTCCTTAAGCCTGAAGATTGTCGCAGCAACTGTTGGCAGCATCGTCCCAAGGTAGGCTTGTTCCTCCCCCTGGATCTTGTCGAGTGCTTTGGCCACAGGTGACATGATCTGGAAATAAAACAATGGAGAATTAGTAAATTGTAGAAATTCAAATTTGTATTATTCTGCAAATTATTCTACTGTATTTTACTCAATAATATAACGATAATTGAATGAGCAAAACTAAAACGTATCTACTGGCTGGTGTTAAGAAAAATATAACTTTATTGCAATAAATAAATATAGTTGGAATAATTGTATTCTTAAACGTTTACGTAAACAACGCTATTATTGTATCAAGGTCCTGCATTTAATTGTAACCAGAAAAAAAATAAATCGTGGAATTTCCACGAGTCCCGCTAGTTTATTATTAATTTATAAATATATTACCTTGACATACTGTATCAAGGAGACTACTAATAAGGTACTCACAGACATATTATAAATATACATGACTTACTTGACAACGATTATTTTTAAATATTCACTAGCACAAACATGTTGCGCAAGAGACAGACTGCAAATGAAACGAATGTAGTTATTTGTTGTAATTGTTACATATATATTATTGAAAGTGCCGTAAAATGCTCGTGATATTTCTTGAAAGAAGTTGAAACATTCAACTCAAATGGCAAATCTTTCCGCCTGATTTTACAGTCGACCATGTTTTGCTCAAACCAATGCCATAAATAACTGCCATATTTGGTAAGACACAAATTGTGGCGACGGAAACAAATATATCGCCTGATTTTGCACTGCGGAAATGGAAATTCGTTTATCACTATTAACAGTGGCGGATTAATTGCGCACCTGCTCAGCACTGAAAATAATAGAAACTTTTAAACGTTTATTTATTAATTTTTTGGGTTAACGGACTTGAGTTAACGGAAGTTAAATGTAACGGAAGTTAATTAGTCCGATAATGATTTTCAAAGTTAACTTAAAAGTTAAATCGTTAACGTAAAAGTTAACTTCGTTAATTAACGATTAACGGATTAACGGTTTGTGCCCAGCTTTGGTAATTGAACTGCAGATCTGTTAACCTCAACTTCACAAACATTGGTTGTTGAGGGATTTGTTTCATTATTAGACCTGGTCTTTAGCTGTACTAAGCTGCTAACCTCTTTTGCTCTGTGGCACGCTTTAATTATGTCATCAATAATCTCTTCAAAGTAAATTATTTCATTTTCCTTTTCATCATCTTCGATAAGAGCCTCAATTTTAACATTTACTTCGTTTAGAGCAACCTTTTTAGTTTCTAATATGGAAGCTGCGCAGTCACTAAGCTTAAATCCTCTTGCTCTATGGCAGAATCTATAATGGCAATGACCTTTGTAACTAGACCTTTGTACGCGCTTCTCTTTTTTCTAAACTTGTCCAATTCAGTTGCAATCATTTTCAATGCAAACAAACAACTGGGCTCATTGCCAAATAAGCTGAATTTGAAAAAATACTTAACGATACTGATCAAACTCAAATTTTTCCCGTTTGTCAAATAAGCTGAATTGCTTGGTTGGGGTACTGACCAACAACCAGTATGGAATATTAAATTTTCCACACAAGTAACTGTCGCAGTGAAGTCTGCAACCTTCGCCTACGAACAATAAAATCAAATTAACCGAACTGGTAAAATTGTATGCCCAAACAACGACAGACTAGCGGCCATGTTTCGAATTGGGCAACCAAACTTTCTACCCTGGGACCTTAACTCAATTATGCTCAACCCGTCTAGGCCTAACTTGGGCTACAATTTGCACAATCAGAACTTTGCCGAAAAATAGTCACTGACTATAAAGTTCCATCATAAATAAGATTCCACTTTTTGTTATTACGTTTATTGACCAATATCCATAACGATAAACAATGATGGAACTCTCAAAAATACAAACAAAATGTCGTGATAATGTAATAATTATCACTGACCATTACTGCTTCCTTATATTATTAATATTGCATATGTGTTTCAGTGTTTGCTTCCACTAATTTTGTTTTCTGCTTTTCAGATGTATGTTATGTTTTGAGTTGAATAAAGCCTTGTTTACGGGTCTATTCTTTTCATATCAATTTATTCAACTCATTCAATGATTCAGTCATTTAGAGAAGTCATTTAGATTCAGATGAGACTCAGCCATTCAGAGAGTCGATTAGCTTTGACATATTAGTTTAAAGTCACTTAGTCAGTTTTTGAAAATCAAAATATGGAACGTATATTATGCCCGGAAAAACTAGTCATTGATCCAAACGTTCCAAATGCGGAAAAAGAATTTAAGCACTGGCGAAGAACTTTTGAAAATTTCATCACAGAATGCGGAGATCAGGCCCCTGATAGAAATCGTTGTTTAGCAAGATATGTATCGGCTGATATATATGAGCACATTGCCGACGAGACGACTTATGGTGCCGCCATGGCGGTGCTTGAGAAACTATATGTAAAGAAAAAGAATGTAATATTCGCTAGGCATCTTCTCGCCACAAGACGACAACAGGTGTCTGAATCGTTGGACGAATTTCTCCAGGAATTGCACAGACTCAGCAAGCATTGCGATCTGAAACCTGTATCGGCGGAAGAATACAGAGTGGAACTTGTTCGTGACGCCTTTATCAACGGACTCTCCTCTGCGGTGATCCGGCAGCGTCTTTTGGAGAATGAAACCCTGACTCTCACGCAGGCATACGACCGGGCTAGAGCTCTTGACCTTGCGCAACGTAACTCAGAATCATACCAATCGGTTGGTCAATTCACTGCGGTCACAGAACTCTACCAGCCGTCTGGGGACACAACCACGTCAGCCTCTCAGCAAAATGATCAGACTGAGCGTTCTACGATTGCTGTTGCTACCGTAAAAAAGCAACAGTGTTGGTTCTGTGGGGGTGGTATCCATCCCCGAGCCAAGTGTCCAGCCAAGAACTCTGATTGTTCATCATGTGGCAAAGTGGGTCACTGGGCGAAGGTCTGTCAGTCCAAGACAACTAAAAGAATTACCGCATCTATCTTTTCCCCCTCCCTCTGCTCAATCATAGCTGCAGTTCCACAGAGCCTGCGTTACTCTTGCATCACGGTTACGATCAATGGGCATCCATTCCAGCCCTTGTCGACTCAGCAAGCACTAACAGCTTTATAAATGAAAAGGTCGCTCGTCGACTGCAGCTTTGTATTGAACCAGTACAGCAAGATATTACCCTAGCTATGACTTCAGTAGTCGCTCCCGTGACTGGGATCTGCATTACGGATTTGCAATTGAGCAATTGCGATTACCCGAGAACGCGTCTTGGAGTAGTGAGAGATCTATGCGGTGATATCATACTTGGCATAGACTTCCAGAAGCAGCATTCTTCGGTGACAATTGACTATGGTGGAGAGAAGCCTGAGCTCCGAATTTCCAATCAAAATAATGCCACCTGTTGTTTGATTGCAGCGGACATACCAGAGCCTCTCCTATTCGCTAACATGAAGAGGGACGCTAAACCAATAGCCACAAAGTCTAGGGGCTTTGGCTCGACGGACCGAGAATTCATCGCCCAGGAGATCCGCAACCTCCTCTCCGAAGGTATTATCGAGCCTAGCACATCGCCCTGGAGAGCGCAGATAGTCATCGCAAAGGATGAGACAGAGCGCCACAGGAAGCGACTCTGTATCGACTACTCATGTACGGTCAATATCTATACTGACCTCGACGCCTACCCGCTTCCTAGAATTCAAAACATGATCAATGATTTAGCAAAGTATAAAGTTTTCTCGACGTTTGATTTGAAGAGTGCATATTATCAAATACGTATCCATGATTCGGATAAGCCTTTTACTGCATTTGAAGCAAACGGAAAATTGTACCAGTTCACCCGGGTACCATTCGGCGTTACTAATGGAGTTGCAGTCTTCCAAAGGGTCATCGACAAATTCGTTGAGGAAGAGGGTCTCTGTGGCGCATTTCCTTACCTAGATAATATCACTATCGCTGGACGGGACCAAAAGGAACACGACACTAATCTTGCAAACTTCATTGCGGCGGCTAGACGAAGGAATCTGACCTTCAACAAGTCAAAATCGGTAATATCAGCGCCATCAATCAACATACTTGGCTATCAACTAGAAAACGGTCTGATCAAACCGGATCCGGACAGGTTAAAACCACTTCAGGACCTCTTACCTCCTACTAATTCTTCAGCGCTTCAGCGGATCCTTGGCATGTTTGCGTATTATGCGAAATGGATTCCTGAATTCTCCGATAAGGCTCGACCACTGTATCAAGCAAAAACGTTTCCTTTAAACCCCGAAGCCATCACAGCTTTTAATACCTTAAAGAAACTGCTCGGAACTGCCGCTCTTAGTAGCATTGATGACACGATTCCATTCGTTGTGGAGTGTGACGCTTCCGACGTGGCTGTGTCGGCCACCTTGAACCAGGATGGTCGCCCGGTCGCCTTTATGTCTAGAACATTAAATGTGAGCGAAACGCACTATCCTCCCGTGGAGAAAGAAGCAACAGCCATAATCGAGGCTGTTAGAAAATGGTCTCACCTTCTATCTGGTCGACATTTCACCATCGTTACTGACCAGCGCTCTGTGGCTTTTATGTTGGACAATCGGAAAAGGACGAAGATCAAAAATGATAAAATACAAGGATGGAGACTCGAACTAGCTTCTTTCAGTTACTCGATTCGTTATCGGCCAGGTAAAGATAACGTCGCTCCAGATGCACTTACTCGAGCCTTCTGTGCTTCGCTTTCCCCATCAAGCCGCCTCACGGACATACATATTGGTCTATGTCACCCGGGTGTCACTAGGATGTTGCATTTTGTTCGGTCGAAAAACCTACCATTCTCTACCAGTGACGTAAGAAGTGTGTGCTCGTCTTGTCGTGTATGTGCGGAAATAAAGCCAAAGTTCTTCAGGCCGGCGAAAAGTACCCTTATCAAGGCGACCCATCCCATGGAGAGATTAAGTATTGATTTTAAGGGGCCGGTCCCATCCCGTACCAGAAACAAGTACTTATTCACTGCGGTGGATGAGTACTCTCGATTCCCTTTCGCCATTCCCTGCCATGACATGACGTCCCAGACTGTCGTGAGGTGCCTCGACACTATTTTTTCTCTTTGTGGTATGCCAAACTTTATTCACTCTGATCGAGGACAAGCGTTTCTGTCACGTGAGGTGCAGGAATATCTCACTAGTCGTGGAGTGGCGACCAGCAAGACAACCCCATACCATCCTATAGGAAATAGCCAGATTGACCGTTGCAATGGCATAATCTGGAAATCCGTGTGTTTGGCCGTGAAGTCTTATGACATACCTGAAGACGAAAGGGAGTTGGTTCTGCCTCAGGCCCTCCATTCTGTTCGCTCTTTGCTATCCACCTCTACCAACATGACCCCGCATGAAAGGTTCTTTGGCTTTACAAGAAAGTCATGTCAGGGCACTAGTCCAGGCAATCTAGAGCAAAAATAGCTTCAACCTGGGCAAAATTGCTTCAGAAGCTTTCTAAACTGTTTCCAGCTCAGGAACCATTGCAGAATAACATATCCAAAATCCGACAAAATTGGACCCCGGGAACACCCCCAAAAATGAAATTCAAAATGGCGGACTGGCAGTTTCCTACGAAATACAATAAATTTTAATTTCGCTTTGTAGAGAGAGTTATGACGTTTTTCTTGATCAGTAAAATGTTTTAAAACACATTTTCGTTTCTAAATTAACCTATATGACACTAAAAATTGTATTAGGCGGCTAGTATTAAACTATGACGTCACGTAATGTAAATAAAATATACTGTATGGAGTGTATGTGAGAATGGACATTGCTACATCTTTATAAACTTATATTATATACAACTCTTTAATTCCTACTACCCACTGGCAAATCTGCGTATTTGTGCTTGTCATTTTCTTTAAAACTGTTATTATGTACTCCTTTTAAATACTGCAACACAGTTTATTAATTTGTATTTTCTGTTTCAGACTGACTCGGTGTACGGCTGACTCGGTGTGCGTCCGCCTTCAAGAATGCAGACCCCTGAAGAATTGTGCGTGATTTGTAAGGAGAAATTGGACAGCGGACAGGAAGTGGTTCACATCTCGCAAAAAGGAGCAGATGGTATAAATGCATCCAGCCGCAGCCGTGGAAGCGATGTTGTTGCAACAGCTGGAATAAGTGTTCACGTTGTATGTAGGAAAAGGTTTACGGATAAAAAGACCATTGAAATAAAGAAGCGACAGACCGCAGCCGAGGCAATACCAAGGAAAAGTGCTCGTTTTCATGAATACGCATTTTCCAGTGCTACTCACTGTTTGTTTTGTGATACCTTTGTGGACTTTTTTTCCAAACACAAACCAAAATCAGAGCATGTCAAAATAAGAACTACAGAGTTCTCCGAAACCATAAGAAAGTGCTGTGAAAGCCGCTGCGATGAATGGTCGTTTAATGTAAAAGGCCGTCTGGAGTATTATCTTCGTGATCTTCCTGATGCAGATTGTGTCTACCATCACACCTGCAGCGTAAATTTTCGAAGTGGAAAAAACATTCCTCGCGCATACTCCTCCGACGATCATGATTCGAAGAAAGGGAGACCAACTAATGAAGAGCAACACCAAGCATTCCTTCAGACCTGTGCTTACCTGGAAGAGAATGATGATGAACAACTGTTGATTGGAGACCTAATTTCCAAAATGGAGGAATATCTTCAAGGAAGTCAGAGCTCTGTCTACGAACGCAGGCACATGAAGAGAAAGCTTTTAGAACGTTACGGAGACAAGATCATAATATCAGGTGAAAGTGGGAAGGCAGATGTAGTAACACTACGAGAGACAGCTAATGAAATTCTTATAGATTATCACAAAAAGTCGAAAGAATGTGATATAGATATAGAGCTACAGAAGATTTATCTAGTAGAAGCTGCTGCAAAAATAATCAGAAGTGATATCAAGTCTGTCGACTCGCCTAGAAAAGATGTGTATCCATCTCCAAATGACATCACTGCAGAAAGTGCTCTTGATTACATTCCCAACAGTCTGAAATTGCTATTATCAAAAGCATTTGCGGGACAGGATGCTTCAAGAAAAATAGGTGCAATTGGGCAGAGCATTATGCAAGCAACCCGTCCTAGAGGATTACTATGTCCACTACAGATCGGTTTGTCGGTTCAGCTACACCACAACTTTAGTTAGGTCAAGGTACCTTATTGACGTTCTCCATCAGCTGGGTTACTGTTCGTCGTATGCAGAAGTAACAAGATTCGAAAGAAACGCGGCGCTGGCAAGTGGTCTGGCTCTTTTACTGTTGATGAAACACTGCAGTCCTTCTAGCAGCAGATAACGTCGATCATGATGTCTGCACTTTGGATGGGAAGAATACCTTTCATGGAATGGGTATGATTGCCGCAATAACTCCGAAGATCAAGATCCACCCTTCTATTCACAGGCGTAATGTTGATGACAATGACATTAAGAAGATTGCAACCGTTGACATTAGGGAATATAGACACGCGAGAAGCATGTTGAGGGACATCTCATTCCGCGAACTTCCAGTACCCACTGCCACCATAAGTCGACTTAGTCTTCTCTGGCAGATATCTTCAGCAGAAAGATCAGGTCTAAGTTGGTCCGGAACAATGCAGGCAATTCACGGTGGATCAAGTGTCTCACATCCAGGTGTGGCGTCGATCACGTTCCTTCCCATCATAGATATGTCGCCAACTGACATGACCTGCATATTTTCGACATTACTATATTTGAGCAAGATAGCACGCGATCAAAAAGTCCCATGCATTATTACCTTTGATCAGCCTTTGTTCTGGAAAGTTTCCCAAATCATCAATGAACAGAGAGACCTGCAGGACATTGTTTTAATGCTGGGATCATTTCACACTCTGATGAATCTTTTGGGAGCAGTCGGTACTCATGAATGGTTCAGGATTGTCTGAAGTACTTCAAGAAATATACGGACCAAATGCCGTGCAACACATGATGTCTGGAAAAGCTGTTTCAAGAGCGATACGTGGTCATATGATAGTAGATGCAGCTCTTAGTACCTTACTAGTCGCAGACGTTTTCCCTCGTAATGAAGATGGAACTCCTCATGACCTCCAAGGAAGCTTGTGACCTGCTCGACGATGTTATGACCGCCAAACAATCAGTTGAGGATGTGGAATCTTCGAATGCATTGTCTCAGATTGCTACCACTTTGGATGCGAAGAAAACTGACCTACAATCTACTTCGCAAACAAGTCAACTCTGGTTGGAATATCAGCGAATGATCAACATTGCACGTTCCTTGATAACAGCAGACAGAACCGGCTCGTGGGATTTGCACTTGCAAGCTATGCTGGAGACCATCCCCATAATTGCAGCAGCCGGACATCACAATTACCTGAAATCGATATACCTGTACCTGCAGAAAATGTTAAGTTTGCCTTCTGAAAATCCAGCCGTTAACAAAATGTTCCAGGAAGGTAAGTTTGTGGTAAGAAGAAGCGACAGATTATGGGCCGGACTCGGCACAGACCTGGTGATAGAACAAGTACTAATGCGTTCCCTGAAAAGCAGAGGCGGACTGACACGCGGAAGTGGATTTACAGACATCCAAAGGACAACGTGGCTCTTTTCTATGCCTCTGTGTTCCACTTATAACTTAGCAATGCAGGAATACACCAGAGTTTTGTTGGAAAGTAGTGAACAGCACAAGGAAATGAGGGGAAGTAGACAAATCAGGGACAGTAATGACATGAAGAAAGTACTTGAACGTCTGGAATCCTTATCCCCATTCCATTCTACCTCGGGTCTCTGCAACATTGTAACAGGGCTAACTGCTGATCCTGGAGTTAACGTTCATCAATTGCATTCAATCGGACGAACATTGTCGTAAAAATGATTGGGAAACAAGCCTTTACATATTCTGCCAAAAGATCTGACAAAGTGAAAACACTAGGATCTGCTTCTGCCGTTGTGATCACTGATGCTTCAGATATAGAAGTAGATACTGCACTACTGTTTCAGAGAATGATGACTGTTGCCACTGGCGGAGACATGAATCTTGAAGATGTCATGTGTTACGAACTGTGTGCATATCCTCCTGCATTGTTCGAATCACGAAGTATCTTGAGGAAACCCGATAAGTCTCAGCTAGCTCATGCAATAATCAAATACACTGACACTTTACGCATGGAAGAAGTTCAAGAATTCAGTGCACAGACCAGTACGTATTGGATGGTGGATCTCTACTACATCGTGTTTCCTGGCGTCAAGATGAAACATAGACAGCATCGCCAACTCATATGCCGATTTCACTCTGAAAACATATGGAAAAGCAATCATTGTTTTTGATGGCTACAGCAGCTCTCCTACGATCAAGGACATGACCCACAGAAGACGCAGCACCAAGACAAGCAGAAATGTGAATCTCAGTCCAAGCATGAAGTTTGTTGGCCAGAAGGAACACTTCTTGGCTAATGAAAACAACAAGCAAGCATTTATTTCCCTCGTAGGTGAGATGTTGAAGAAGCACGGGTGTACTGTTCACAACGCAGATGGGATGCTGATGTGGACATCGTTCGTGCAGCAGTTTCCTCATCAGAAAATGCAACTACAACAGTAATAGGGAAGACACCGACTTGCTGATTCTCCTTCTGTACCATGCCAAGGACAGTGGTTTCAAGTTGTACTATCGCAGCGATATAAGACGGGGACCATCTCCTAATCCTGTGTATGATGTTCTCAGCATTCAATCATTGTTAGGCAATGACATCTGCAAGTATCTCCTGTTTGTGCATGCTTTCACGGGCTGTGATAGCACATCCAGAATTTTTTCGATCGGTAAAGCCAAAGCATTCGACACACTGATGAAGGTGGCTGAACTCCGTTCAGTTGCAAATACATTCTGTTCTGATTGTTGCCAACACTCTGACATTGAAGCCGCTGGAAGAAAGGCAATGCTTCTGTTGTATGGCTGCAAAACACTTGAATCCACTAACGCACTACGTCATCGAATGTTAGTTGAAAAGGTAGCTACAGCTAAATCTTTTGTTACACCCGAACGTTTGCCACCTACCGATGCATCCACAAAGTACCACAGCTTTCGCACATACTTTCAAATACTAATCTGGAAGTCTACAGAAGAGAAGATCGATGCAGAACAGTGGGGTTGGTATGTAAAGAATAATTCCTACTACCCTACAGCCTGCGAAAAGCCACCAGCTCCAAATTATCTACTCAACATGATCCGCTGCTCCTGCAAGACGAAATGTGCTACTTCAAGATGTGGATGCAAGCGTAATGGAATGCCCTGTTCAGCCGCTTGTGGCGAGTGCCAAATCAGTGGTTGCGATAACAACCCAAGTACCGGTAATCTATCCGATGATAGTGATGAAGAGGATTAATTTCTGTATGTTTGTGACCAGGTATCACTTCTTCTGTAATGAACATAACTTGAAACTGGGAAAAAAATAATTGTTGTATTATTGATTATAAAAATCTGTAAAAAGCTATATAACATTATATTTACGTAATAACTGGTTGTGTTGTATATTGTTGAATTATTTAAAACATTACAACTGAAAGAAAAGCATTAAATGTATCTCTATAAATAAAAGCGTAAATTATATATATTTTTTTTCGTAGGAAACATCCAGTCCGCCATTTTGAATTTCATTTTTGGGGGTGTTCCCGGGGTCCAATTTTGTCGGATTTTGGATATGTTATTCGGGAATGGTTCCTGAGCTGGAAACAGTTTAGAAAGCTTCTGAAGCAATTTTGCCCAGGTCTAACTACAAATTGCCTGGACTACACATCGCTACCGACCTGGTTGATGACTCCTGGTCCTGTTCTCCTGCGTCGATTTGTCAGATCCCACAAGAGTGAGCCACTGGTGGAGGAAGTCGAGCTCTTGCAGGCTAACCCGACATACGCACACATTAAGTACCCAGATGGCCGTGAGTCTTCAGTGTCCCTACGGGATTTGTCACCCTGTCCTACTATTTCACCGCCTGCACCAGGCCCAACCACCGCATCACCTATACATCGGAGTGACAATATGCCCCGGGATGCACCTCCTAGTTTTCCTACAGATGCAGCAGATATGCCAGACAACATCGCCCTTCCTTCTGCTCATCCGGACGAACCAGTATTGCGACGTTCCACTCGAGAGCGTCGAGAGCCCCAACGTTATGGATGGTGATTTCTCTGCTAGGCGGGGAGAATGTCGTGATAATGTAATAATTATCACTGACCATTACTGCTTCCTTATATTATTAATATTGCATATGTGTTTCAGTGTTTGCTTCCACTAATTTTGTTTTCTGCTTTTCAGATGTATGTTATGTTTTGAGTTGAATAAAGCCTTGTTTACGGGTCTATTCTTTTCATATCACAAAACATAAACACATATATGAAAAATAAAGGCATCAACATGAAGACACTAATTAATAATAATGAATATTCTCTAATTCCCAGAAAATATTTTGAGTACAAGCCTCGGTAATTGAACTGCAGATCTGTTAACCTCAACTTCACAAACATTGGTTGTTGAGGGATTTGTTTCATTATTAGACCTGGTCTCTAGCTGTACTAAGCTGCTAACCTCTTTTGCTCTGTGGCACGCTTTAGTTATGTCATCAATAATCTCTTCAAAGTAAATTATTTCATTTTCCATTTCATCATCTTCGATAAGAGCCTCAATTTTAACATTTACTTCGTTTAGAGCAACCTTTTTAGTTTCTATTATGGAAGCTGCGCAGTCACTAAGCTTAAATCCTCTTGCTCTATGGGAGAATCTATAATGACAATGACCTTTGTAATTAGACCTTTGTAGGCGCTTCTCTTTTTTCTAAACTTGTCCAATTCAGCTGCAATCATTTTCAATGCAAAAAAACAACTGGGCTCATTGCCAAATAAGTTGAATTTGCCAAAATACTTAATGATACTGATCAAACTCAAATTTTGCCGTTTGTCAAATAAGCTGAATTGCTTGGTTGGGGTACTGACCAACAACCAGTATGGAATATTAAATTTTCCACCCAAGTAACTGCCGCACAGAAGTCTGCAACCTTCGCCTACGAACAATAAAACCAAAATTAACCAAACTGGTAAAAATGTAGGCCCAAAACAACGACAGACTAGCGGCCAAGTCTCGAATTGGGCAACCAAACTTTCTACCCTGGGACCTTAACTCAATTATGCTCAACCCGTCTAGGCCTAACTTGGGCTACAATTTGCACAATCAGAACTTTGCCGAAAAATAGTCACTGACTATAAAGTTCCATCATAAATAAGATTCCACTTTTTGTTATTACGTTTATTGACCAATATCCATAACGATAAACAATGATGGAACTCTCAAAAATACAAACAAAACATAAACACATATATGAAAAATAAAGGCATCAACATGAAGACACTATTTAATAATAATGAATATTCTCTAATTCCCAGAAAATATTTTGAGTACAAGCTTCGGTAATTGACAGTGGTGGGCACCGTTAACCAAAAAGTTAACTTCGTTAACCGCTAATCCGTTAACCAAAAAGTTAACTTCGTTAACCGTTAATCCGTTAATTCGTTAAACATGTAACGGAAGTTACCGATAAACCGTTAACGTTAACTTTTATTATAAAAAAAATGAAGAACACAATATATATATAATTTAATTTTCCCTCTTCTTCTCGTTCTCCATTTTGTCCATGAGATTCATGTTGCCCTTCATGAAAATTAGCATATCAAAGTTTTCATCAGACAGGGATGATCTCTTGGCCGTCAGGATGTCCTTGCCCATAGAGAACAAACGCTCCACTGCAGCACTGGAGGGGATGGCTGTGTTGAACTTGATGAACAAGTCCACCAACACTTGCTCACCCAAGAAGGCAGCATCTGTCAGCAAGTCCTTGGAGTTGGTCTCCAGCCAGGTCTTGACCAAGTTCTGGGCCTTGCCCTTGAGTGACCTGTGGCTTCTGCTGCTCTCTTTTGTCTGGATGACAGCACTGAAGAAGTCATCCTCCTCCTCCTCCTCGTTGATGCTGCCTCCACTGTTGCTGCCCACTTCGTTGGACTGCTGCTTCATGGCCTCCTCGACTGTACCCTCCATGTTTTTCCTCACCCTGGCGACCTTGGTGTTGTCATACTTGTCCAACCAGATGAGGCGAAACCTGGGATGGAAGGCAGCAGCCAGCTGGCATTCGTCATCCTCCAGGAGGGGCCCAAACCTTTTGTCGATGCCTGCCAAAAGTGCGTCGACCAAGGCGCTGCAGTAGACGAGGCCCTTGGACTTCAAGTCCTTAAGCCTGAAGATTGTCGCAGCAACTGTTGCCAGCATCGTCCCAAGGTAGGCTTGTTCCTCCCCCTGGATCTTGTCGAGTGCTTTGGCCACAGGTGACATGATCTGGAAATAAAACAATGGAGAATTAGTAAATTGTAGAAATTCAAATTTGTATTATTCTGCAATATTATTCTACTGTATTTTACTCAATAATATAACGATAATTGAATGAGAAAAACTAAAACGTATCTACTGGCTGGTGTTAAGAAAAATATAACTTTATTGCAATAAATAAATATAGTTGGAATAATTGTATTCTTAAACGTTTACGTAAACAACGCTATTATTGTATCAAGGTCCTGCATTTAATTGTAACCAGAAAAAAAATAAATCGTGGAATTTCCACGAGTCCCGCTAGTTTATTATTAATTTATAAATATATTACCTTGACATACTGTATCAAGGAGACTACTAATAAGGTACTCACAGACATATTATAAATATACATGACTTACTTGACAACGATTATTTTTAAATATTCACTAGCACAAACATGTTGCGCAAAAGACAGACTGCAAATGAAACGAATGTAGTTATTTGTTGTAATTGTTACATATATATTATTGAAAGTGCCTTAAAATGCTCGTGATATTTCTTGAAAGAAGTTGAAACATTCAACTCAAATGGCAAATCTTTCCGCCTGGTTTTACAGTCGACCATGTTTTGCTCAAACCAATGCCATAAATAACTACCATATTTGGTAAGACACAAATTGTGGCTACGGAAACAAATATATCGCCTGATTTTGCACTGCGGAAATGGAAATTCGTTCATCACTATTAACAGTGGCGGATTAATTGCGCACCTGCTCAGCACTGAAAATAATAGAAACTTTTAAACGTTTATTGATGAATTTTTTGGGTTAACGGACTTGAGTTAACGGAAGTTAAATGGAACGGAAGTTAATTAGTCCGATAATGATTTTCAAAGTTAACTTAAAAGTTAAATCGTTAACGTAAAAGTTAACTTCGTTAATTAACGATTAACGGATTAACGGTTTGTGCCCAGCTTTGCTCTAAACGAAGTAAATGTTAAAATTGAGGCTCTTATCGAAGATGATGAAATGGAAAATGAAATAATTTACTTTGAAGAGATTATTGATGACATAAGTAAAGCGTGCCACAGAGCAAAAGAGGTTAGCAGCTTAGTACAGCTAGAGACCAGGTCTAATAATGAAACAAATCCCTCAACAACCAATGTTTGTGAAGTTGAGGTTAACAGATCTGCAGTTCAATTACCGAGGCTTGTACTCAAAATATTTTCTGGGAATTAGAGAATATTCATTATTATTAATTAGTGTCTTCATGTTGATGCCTTTATTTTTCATATATGTGTTTATGTTTTGTGATATGAAAAGAATAGACCCGTAAACAAGGCTTTATTCAACTCAAAACATAACATACATCTGAAAAGCAGAAAACAAAATTAGTGGAAGCAAACACTGAAACACATATGCAATATTAATAATATAAGGAAGCAGTAATGGTCAGTGATAATTATTACATTATCACGACATTCTCCCCGCCTAGCAGAGAAATCACTATCCATAACGTTGGGGCTCTCGACGCTCTCGAGTGGAACGTCGCAATACTGGTTCGTCCGGATGAGCAGAAGGAAGGGCGATGTTGTCTGGCATATCTGCTGCATCTGTAGGAAAACTAGGAGGTGCATCCCGGGGCATATTGTCACTCCGATGTATAGGTGATGCGGTGGTTGGGCCTGGTGCAGGCGGTGAAATAGTAGGACAGGGTGACAAATCCCGTAGGGACACTGAAGACTCACGGCCATCTGGGTAATTAATGTGTGCGTATGTCGGGTTAGCCTGCAAGAGCTCGACTTCCTCCACCAGTGGCTCACTCTTGTGGGATCTGACAAATCGACGCAGGAGAACAGGACCAGGAGTCATCAACCAGGTCGGTAGCGATGTGCCCTGACATGACTTTCTTGTAAAGCCAAAGAACCTTTCATGCGGGGTCATGTTGGTAGAGGTGGATAGCAAAGAGCGAACAGAATGGAGGGCCTGAGGCAGAACCAACTCCCATTCGTCTTCAGGTATGTCATAAGACTTCACGGCCAAACACACGGATTTCCAGATTATGCCATTGTAACGTTCAATCTGGCTATTTCCTATAGGATGGTACGGGGTTGTCTTGCTGGTCGCCACTACACGACTAGTGAGATATTCCTGCACCTCACGTGACAGAAACGCTTGTCCTCGATCAGAGTGAATAAAGTTTGGCATACCACAAAGAGAAAAAATAGTGTCGAGGCACCTCACGACAGTCTGGGACGTCATGTCATGGCAGGGAATGGCGAAAGGGAATCGAGAGTACTCATCCACCGCAGTGAATAAGTACTTGTTTCTGGTACGGGATGGGACCGGCCCCTTAAAATCAATACTTAATCTCTCCATGGGATGGGTCGCCTTGATAAGGGTACTTTTCGCCGGCCTGAAGAACTTTGGCTTTATTTCCGCACATACACGACAAGACGAGCACACACTTCTTACATCACTGGTAGAGAATGGTAGGTTTTTCGACCGAACAAAATGCAACATCCTAGTGACACCCGGGTGACATAGACCAATATGTATGTCCGTGAGGCGGCTTGATGGGGAAAGCGAAGCACAGAAGGCTCGAGTAAGTGCATCTGGAGCGACGTTATCTTTACCTGGCCGATAACGAATCGAGTAACTGAAAGAAGCTAGTTCGAGTCTCCATCCTTGTATTTTATCATTTTTGATCTTCGTCCTTTTCCGATTGTCCAACATAAAAGCCACAGAGCGCTGGTTAGTAACGATGGTGAAATGTCGACCAGATAGAAGGTGAGACCATTTTCTAACAGCCTCGATTATGGCTGTTGCTTCTTTCTCCACGGGAGGATAGTGCGTTTCGCTCACATTTAATATTCTAGACATAAAGGCGACCGGGCGACCATCCTGGTTCAAGGTGGCCGACACAGCCACGTCGGAAGCGTCACACTCCACAACGAATGGAATCGTGTCATCAATGCTACTAAGAGCGGCAGTTCCGAGCAGTTTCTTTAAGGGATTAAAAGCTGTGATGGCTTCCGGGTTTAAAGGAAACGTTTTGCTTGATACAGTGGTCGAGCCTTATCGGAGAATTCAGGAATCCATTTCGCATAATACGCAAACATGCCAAGGATCCGCTGAAGCGCTGAAGAATTAGTAGGAGGTAAGAGGTCCTGAAGTGGTTTTAACCTGTCCGGATCCGGTTTGATCAGACCGTTTTCCAGTTGATAGCCAAGTATGTTGATTGATGGCGCTGATATTACCGATTTTGACTTGTTGAAGGTCAGATTCCTTCGTCTAGCCGCCGCAATGAAGTTTGCAAGATTAGTGTCGTGTTCCTTTTGGTCCCGTCCAGCGATAGTGATATTATCTAGGTAAGGAAATGCGCCACAGAGACCCTCTTCCTCAACGAATTTGTCGATGACCCTTTGGAAGACTGCAACTCCATTAGTAACGCCGAATGGTACCCGGGTGAACTGGTACAATTTTCCGTTTGCTTCAAATGCAGTAAAAGGCTTATCCGAATCATGGATACGTATTTGATAATATGCACTCTTCAAATCAAACGTCGAGAAAACTTTATACTTTGCTAAATCATTGATCATGTTTTGAATTCTAGGAAGCGGGTAGGCGTCGAGGTCAGTATAGATATTGACCGTACATGAGTAGTCGATACAGAGTCGCTTCCTGTGGCGCTCTGTCTCATCCTTTGCGATGACTATCTGCGCTCTCCAGGGCGATGTGCTAGGCTCGATAATACCTTCGGAGACGAGGTTGCGGATCTCCTGGGCGATGAATTCTTGGTCCGTCGAGCCAAAGCCCCTAGACTTTGTGGCTATTGGTTTAGCGTCCCTCTTCATGTTAGCGAATAGGAGAGGCTCTGGTATGTCCGCTGCAATCAAACAACAGGTGGCATTTTTTGATTGGAAATTCGGAGCTCAGGCTTCTCTCCACCATAGTCAATTGTCACCGAAGAATGCTGCTTCTGGAAGTCTATGCCAAGTATGATATCACCGCATAGATCTCTCACTACTCCAAGACGCGTTCTCGGGTAATCGCAATTGCTCAATTGCAAATCCGTAATGCAGATCCCAGTCACGGGAGCGACTACTGAAGTCATAGCTAGGGTAATATCTTGCTGTACTGGTTCAATACAAAGCTGCAGTCGACGAGCGACCTTTTCATTTATAAAGCTGTTAGTGCTTGCTGAGTCGACAAGGGCTGGAACTGGATGCCCATTGATCGTAACCGTGATGCAAGAGCAACGCAGGCTCTGTGGAACTGCAGCTATGATTGAGCAGAGGGAGGGGGAAAAGATAGATGCGGTAATTCTTTTAGTTGTCTTGGACTGACAGACCTTCGCCCAGTGACCCACTTTGCCACATGATGAACAATCAGAGTTCTTGGCTGGACACTTGGCTCGGGGATGGATACCACCCCCACAGAACCAACACTGTTGCTTTACGGTAGCAACAGCAATCGTAGAACGCTCAGTCTGATCATTTTGCTGAGAGGCTGACGTGGTTGTGTCCCCAGACGGCTGGTAGAGTTCTGTGACCGCAGTGAATTGACCAACCGATTGGTATGATTCTGAGTTACGTTGCGCAAGGTCAAGAGCTCTAGCCCGGTCGTATGCCTGCGTGAGAGTCAGGGTTTCATTCTCCAAAAGACGCTGCCGGATCACCGCAGAGGAGAGTCCGTTGATAAAGGCGTCACGAACAAGTTCAACTCTGTATTCTTCCGCCGATACAGGTTTCAGATCGCAATGCTTGCTGAGTCTGTGCAATTCCTGGAGAATTTCGTCCAACGATTCAGACACCTGTTGTCGTCTTGTGGCGAGAAGATGCCTAGCGAATATTACATTCTTTTTCTTTACATATAGTTTCTCAAGCACCGCCATGGCGGCACCATAAGTCGTCTCGTCGGCAATGTGCTCATATATATCAGCCGATACATATCTGTTAGAAAATCTAGAAGAGGAAGAACCATTGTTGTCCCAAGGCGATACGATGACTAAGCTGATTGATGCAGCATTGCTTGTATATATATTAAGTTAAGGTGTGTATATATATCCATCTCATAATTGTAAGGTTAGTGAAAAATTAAATTAATTTAGAGCTAGCATTTTTGAGCTCTTGTGGCATCATTGTTTGGTCACACTGTTGGCATCATTTTGAGACGCTGCGCGTCTTTTCTACTCGTTTGTGGAAGGTCGTACGTAAAGGTGTGGTTTGATAGAGAGCTCTCTTGCAATTCAGTTTGGTTGTTTAGATACATGATTGTTGCATCGTGCAATAGTCCAGGTTGCGTTGTTGTTGCAAGGTTCAGAAAGAAGACCACAAATAGTACCCTTTTGTTTACTTTTAAGTTCATGTAATTTAAGGTCTAAGGTAGGCCCGCATCGAGTCAGCAACCCTGAGGTTACCCTGAGGTAGGACCTAATAGGATCTCAAATCCGTAAGTTTTAATTTAGCTTAACTTGGGCTTTAGGTAGAACTTGCCCTTTAGAATTTGGCCGTTCACGGCTCAGCTGGGATTTCGAACCCGACAAATAAATAAAATAACATGGTCCTTCGAACCGGATTTCTACCCCAAGACTGAGTCAGTGACCATTTTTCGGCAAAGTTCTGATTGTGCAAATTGTATCCCAAGTTAGGCCTAGACGGGTTGAGTATTATTGAGTTAAGGTCCCAGGGTAAAAAGTTTGGTCGCCCAATTGCGAAACTTGGCCAGTCGTCTGTCGTTTTTTGGCCTACTTTTTTTCCGGTTTGGTTAATTTTGGGTTATTATTGAATTAAGGTCCCAGGGTAAAGTTTGGTCGCCCAATTGCGAAACTTGGCCAGTCGTCTGTCGTTTTTTGGCCTACTTTTTTTCCGGTTTGGTTAATTTTGGGTTATTATTGAATTAAGGTCCCAGGGTAAAGTTTGGTCACCCAATTGCGAAACTTGGCCAGTCGTCTGTCGTTTTTTGGCCTACTTTTTTTCCGGTTTGGTTAATTTTGGGTTATTATTGAATTAAGGTCCCAGGGTAAAGTTTGGTCGCCCAATTGCGAAACTTGGCCAGTCGTCTGTCGTTTTTTGGCCTACTTTTTTTCCGGTTTGGTTAATTTTGGGTTATTATTGAATTAAGGTCCCAGGGTAAAGTTTGGTCACCCAATTGCGAAACTTGGCCAGTCGTCTGTCGTTTTTTGGCCTACTTTTTTCTGGTTTGGTTAATTTTGGGTTATTATTGAATTAAGGTCCCAGGGTAAAGTTTGGTCGCCCAATTGCGAAACTTGGCCAGTCGTCTGTCGTTTTTTGGCCTACTTTTTTTCCGGTTTGGTTAATTTTGGGTCATTATTGAATTAAGGTCCTGGGGTGGAAAATTTGGTATTCCATACTGGTGTTTGGTTAGTACCCCACTCAGCAATTCAGTTTATTTGAAAGTAAAATTTGCGTTTGATCAGTTTGGTTAAGTATTTCTGCCAATTCAGCTCATTTGGTATTGAGCCCAAGGGTTGTTTACATTGAAGATGAGTGCATCTGAATTGAACAAATTTATAAAAAGGAGAAGTGCCTACAAAGGTCTAATTACAAAGGTCATTGCCACTATAGATTCTGCCATAGAGCAAGAGGATTTACGCTTAGTGACTGCGAAGCTTGCCATATTAGAAACTAAAAAGGTTGCTCTAAGTGAGGTAAATGTTAAAATTGAGGCTCTTATAGAAGAGGATGAATTAGAAAATAACATAATTTACTTTGAAGAGATTATTGATGATATGATTAACGTAGGCCTCCGAGCAAAAGAGTTTAGCAGCTCAGTACAGTTAGAGACCAGGTCTAATAATGAAACACAACACTCAACAAATGATGCTTGTGAAGTTAAGGTTAACAGATCTGTAGTTCAATTACCGAGGCTTGTACTCAAAACATTTTCTGGGAGTATTCAGGAATGGCAAGGATGGGCAGACAGTTTTCAATCAGCAGTTCATTCTAGTCAAGTGTTAAGTGCCGTGGAGAAGTTTAATTATTTGCGGTCCCTCTTGGAAGGGGAGGCAGCAAAGACTATAGCAGGATTAGCATTAACAGAGGCTAATTATAATGTGGCTTGGGATATATTAAAGAAACGGTTTGGTAAGCCAGAGATCTTAATTAAAAGCCACCTCCGTGCACTTTTAACTATACCTCCTGTTAATAATCCTAATAGTGTCAAGGAGTTACGGCAGTTATATGATGAATTTGAAATTAGAACTAGGTCCCTGGACAACTTGGGTGTAGGAATGGAAAAGTATGGTATAATGTTGGTTCCTATACTGGAGTCTAAATTGCCTAGCTCAATTTTGCTTGAATTAAGTAGGGGACACTCTGCAGAACATGTGTACATCCCCCTTCAGCAGATGTTAAGTCTTTTAGGCACAGAATTAGCAAGACGAGAGGGAGTTGAGTTTGCACAGTGGGATGGTAAACAAGAGGACAAAGGCAGGCACAGCACCAAAGTTTCCACAAAAAGGAATAGCTCAGGTACAGTGTCAGCTCTACATGCCTCCTCTGAGAATAAATTAAAGGGAATCAAGGAATGTATATTTTGCGAAGGCAACCACAAGTCATATAAATGTGAGGTGGCTGAGGCCTTACCCTTTGAGGAGAGAAAGGACAGGGTAACTAAGTCCACAGCATGTTTTAAATGTTTTTTGAAAGGTCATAGAGCAAGGTTTTGTAAGTTTAAAATTTTGTGCAAAAAATGTCATGGTAGGCATCAGCCATTATTGTGTGAAAACACACTTAGTAGGCCTACCCCAGAAGTAGAGACATCAGTGGCACATGCCACTGCTATGCAAGGGAGTAAAAGTAAAGGGGGATTATTGCAAACAACTGCAGCCTTATTAATTGGGAATGAGTGAGAAGCTACTGTAAGAGTGTTGTTTGATAGTGGTAGCCAGTGTAGTTTTATTAAGACCAGAATTTCCAGAAAATTGAAGTTTAAAGAACTTAAGAGGGAAAATTTAAGAATTTCTGGGTTTGGGGGTTTCGTTCAAAACCGAACCAAATTTAAGAAGGTAGAAGTTCTGGTTAAAGGGTTGTTACCGCAAAGTCCCACTATCAAGGTCCAAGCTGTAGAGATTGAGGAACTTTGTGCTCCAGTCACTACTTGTTTAGATATGGCATGTGTCCAAGAATTGCAAGTTAAAGGAATTAATTTGGGCAATAATAAGTTTGAGGGAACAGAAGATATTAGTCTTTTGATTGGAGCTGACTATTATTGGGACTTCATCACTGGTAATATTGTCCGTACATCTCAAGGCCCAGTAGCTATTGAAAGTAAGCTAGGCTGGATGCTACATGGTAGTTATTGCAATGAAATGGAAGTTAAGGCTCTCTTTGTTAAGATTGAGGAGAACAGCCATGGTCTGGAAAGGCATTTGAAAGCGTTTTGGGAACTTGAATCTATAGGTATAAAGGACAACCAGGCAAGTACAGTGAACAATGATGTTTTAGAGCACTTTGAAAAAGGGATTGGGTTTAGAGATGGTTGCTATGAAGTTGGCCTACCATGGAAGGATTCTTGCAAACCCGGTTCAAACCTTCAGCTAGCTAATCGGAGGTTGGAGACTTCATTGTACAGGCTAAGAAAAAATGAGGAGTTGTTAATTGAATACGATGAGGCCATCCTAAGTTATGTAAGGGAGGGCTATGCTGAAAAGGTGCAAGGTGAGCTGGTGAGCCAGGAGGCACATTATCTGCCACACCATGCAGTGGTACGGCGAGACAAAACTACCACCAAACTGAGGGTAGTTTTTGATGGCTCAGCCAAGGACAAAGGTGGTGTGTCCTTGAATGACTGTTTTGATGCTGGGCCAAATTTAAATGCAGATTTATTTTCCTTGTTACTGAGATTCAGGTTTGGTAGAGTAGCATTGACTGCAGATGTGAAGCAAGCCTTTTTGCGGATAAAGTTAAAACCAGAGGACAGAGATGCAGTAAGGTATCTGTGGGTGGATACGAAAGACTTGTTGGAAAATGAACCTAAGGTTCAAGCATATAGAATGAAGTCAGTGTTGTTTGGCCTCAGCTCTAGTCCATTTCTGTTGGCAGCTACTATGCAGTACCATTTTAAGAAATATTCTGAAGTCTATCCTAACACTATTGAACACATAAGGAAAAATTTTTATGTTGATGATTTGCTATGTTCCGTGGATAATACAGAAATGGCTAAACAGATATTCATGGAGGCTAGAGCTATAATGAGGGAGGCTGGCATGGAGCTCAGAAAATGGCAGACCAATCATTCGCAATTACAAGAGTTTATGAGTCATTCGTCTGTAGTACCTGATGCAGCAGAGAAAGTATTGAGGATTCTGGTATTAAGGAGTTGTGGGCAATAGACGCAAAGGTGCTAGGCATCGTTTGGCAGCAAGATGATGATTTGTTTACCTTCAATGGGAAATCTTTAGTAGAGCTGGCCGAGAATGAGACAAGGTGGACAAAACGTACAGCTCTTAGTTTGGCTTCGAAGGTCTTTGATCCTCTTGGATTCCTGGCTCCATTTGTGATAAAGTAAAAATTTGGTTTCAGAGCCTCTGGGAAATTGGACTTGGTTGGGACCAAGAGTTACCTGATCATATGGTGGTAAGGTGGAAATATTGGTTCAAAGAATTGGCACATCTTGGAGACATTGAAATCCCAAGATGGTACTTTGGAGAGTTGAACAATAGTCCAGACAATTTGGAGCTGCACATCTTTTGTGATGCAAGTGAGGAAGCCTATGCAACTTGTATTTATATAAGAGGCGCATTGCAAGAAGAAGTAAGTTGCAGGTTGGTTGCCGCAAAGAGTAGAGTAGCACCTTTGAAAAGGCTTTCTGTTCCAAGGTTGGAATTGATGGGTGCCGTTATTGCTAGTCGGCTTGCAATTACAGTGCGAAAGTCTTTGGCCCTCTATGAAATTCCAAGCTATTATTGGACAGACTCCACTATACAGTAGTTTGGCACTGGTTAAGAAGTCAGGCAAGGAAATGGAAACCATTTGTTGCCAATAGGGTGGAGGAAATTCAAGCGCACACAGATCCCAAGCAATGGAAGCATTGTCCAGGCATCCAAAACCCGCTGATTTACCAACACGAGGAATTTCGGTGAAAGATCTTTCACAATCAAGTTTGTGGTGGAATGGGCCAGAGTGGCTAAAACTTGGAAGTGAAAACTGGCCTTCTAATCAGCCTATTGTAGGAGAATGCCAGGCTGAAGAAGCATGGGTGAGTGAGGTGAGAAAATGCGCTGTGAACAGTTGTCAAGTTATGCAGCAGGACCCCATATTGAGGCTTGAGGACATTAGCAGTCTGAAAAGATTGTTAAGAGTGACAGCATGGGTATATAGATTTACCAACAACATTAAGGGAGAAACAAGAAGGGAAGGAATTCTGAACAGTAATGAGATTCAGCAAGCCAGGAAATACTGGGTGGTATATATGCAGAAGAAAAAATTTGGTGAAGAGAGAGAATTGCTCACCAGCCATCCATTACAGGTTCTACCAACACATTCTGCGCTCAAGGGTTTGGATGTGTTTTTGGATCAGGATTTATTGAGAGTAGGAGGTAGACTACAGTTTTCTGGGCTTCCAGAGGAGAAAAGACATCCAATTTTGCTACCTTCTGGGGGGCACTTTGTGGACCTTTTGATCCTGGATACTCATCATAAGCTGTTACATGCTGGAGTTAGAGAAGTGATAATAGAGATTAGACAACAATTTTGGATTCTCAAAATTAGACAAGTAATGAAAAAGGTCTTGCATAAATGTGTGGTTTGCAAGCGTTGGAGTGCAAAGCCTTATTATGAAAAGGTGGCTCCACTTCCAAGAGAACGGTGTGTCTATACTGCCCCATTTGATGTAGTGGGAGTAGACTTTGCAGGGCCAGTCTATGTGTATGAGCGAGGGGAGTCTAACAAAGGTTATATATGTCTTTTCACCTGTGCTACCACCAGAGCAATCCATTTGGAGTTGGTAAGCAACTTAAGTAGTGATGTATTTCTTTTGGCCTTTAAAAGGTTTGTGAACAGAAGGGGTTTCCCAAATAAAATCATATCGGATAATGCAAAAACCTTCAAAAAGGCTGCAAAGGAACTCCAAGAAATTTGGTCCTTGCTAAAAGAGGAAGGATTCCAATCCTACTTTTCACACCAAGGGGTACAGTGGGAGTTTATTGCTGAGAGAGCACCATAATGGGGAGGATTTTGGGAAAGGCTAGTGAGAAGTGTAAAGTGTCCATTAAAGAAACTTTTAGCTAATGCTCATTTGAGCAAAGAAGAATTCTCTACTGTTTTATGTGAAGTAGAAGCAATGGTGAACAGTAGGCCTATCACTTTTGTTTACAACAGTAGGCAGGATGCAGAGCCATTGACACCAAATCATTTTCTTTGTGGTAAACGATTAACATCAAACCCCAGTGTGCCGGAAGACTTGCAGCCCATCCAGAGCACTCAAGGAGAGTTAACCAGACGGTTCAGGTACCTTGAAGAGCTACAAGATCAGTTATGGAAGAGGTGGCAGATGGAATACTTGCCAGAACTCAATTATTACCCATCAGGCAAGGTAAAGGGCTCCAATGCAAATTGTATCAAGGTGGGAGAAGTGGTAATGATTGGGGATGAAAGACCAAGGCAATGCTGGAAGCTTGGCATAATTGAAGAGTTGTTTGTTGGCAAAGACAATTTAGTTAGGTCTGCACTGGTAAAGACTTCAGGAGGAAAGTTAAAGAGACCTATACAAAAACTCTATGCTTTAGAAATCAGCAAAAACACAGATAGTCAAGATGAAACATTTGAGTTACAGCCTCATGAAGAAGGCTTGGCTAACCTTGCAGAAGGTAATGACAACAATGCCTCTTCGGTGGGAGTGTTAGAAAATCTAGAAGAGGAAGAACCATTGTTGTCCCAAGGCGATACGATGACTAAGCTGATTGATGCAGCATTGCTTGTATATATATTAAGTTAAGGTGTGTATATATATCCATCTCATAATTGTAAGGTTAGTGAAAAATTAAATTAATTTAGAGCTAGCATTTTTGAGCTCTTGTGGCATCATTGTTTGGTCACACTGTTGGCATCATTTTGAGACGCTGCGCGTCTTTTCTACTCGTTTGTGGAAGGTCGTACGTAAAGGTGTGGTTTGATAGAGAGCTCTCTTGCAATTCAGTTTGGTTGTTTAGATACATGATTGTTGCATCGTGCAATAGTCCAGGTTGCGTTGTTGTTGCAAGGTTCAGAAAGAAGACCACAAATAGTACCCTTTTGTTTACTTTTTAAGTTCATGTAATTTAAGGTCTAAGGTAGGCCCGCATCGAGTCAGCAACCCTGAGGTTACCCTGAGGTAGGACCTAATAGGATCTCAAATCCGTAAGTTTTAATTTAGCTTAACTTGGGCTTTAGGTAGAACTTGCCCTTTAGAATTTGGCCGTTCACGGCTCAGCTGGGATTTCGAACCCGACAAATAAATAAAATAACAATATCTTGCTAAACAACGATTTCTATCAGGGGCCTGATCTCCGCATTCTGTGATGAAATTTTCAAAAGTTCTTCGCCAGTGCTTAAATTCTTTTTCCGCATTTGGAACGTTTGGATCAATGACTAGTTTTTCCGGGCATAATATACGTTCCATATTTTGATTTTCAAAACTGAAGTGACTTTAAACTAATATGTCAAAGCTAATCGACTCTCTGAATGGCTGAGTCTCATCTGAATCTAAATGACTTCTCTAAATGACTGAATCATTGAATGAGTTGAATAAATTGATATGAAAAGAATAGACCCGTAAACAAGGCTTTATTCAACTCAAAACATAACATACATCTGAAAAGCAGAAAACAAAATTAGTGGAAGCAAACACTGAAACACATATGCAATATTAATAATATAAGGAAGCAGTAATGGTCAGTGATAATTATTACATTATCACGACATTTTGTTTGTATTTTTGAGTTCCATCATTGTTTATCGTTATGGATATTGGTCAATAAACGTAATAACAAAAAGTGGAATCTTATTTATGATGGAACTTTATAGTCAGTGACTATTTTTCGGCAAAGTTCTGATTGTGCAAATTGTAGCCCAAGTTAGGCCTAGACGGGTTGAGCATAATTGAGTTAAGGTCCCAGGGTAGAAAGTTTGGTCGCCCAATTCGAAACATGGCCGGTAGTCTGTCGTTGTTTTGGGCATACAATTTTACCAGTTCGGTTAATTTTGGTTTTATTGTTCGTAGGCGAAGGTTGCAGACTTCACTGCGACAGTTACTTGGGTGGAAAATTTAATATTCCATACTGGTTGTTGGTCAGTACCCCAACCAAGCAATTCAGCTTATTTGACAAACGGGAAAAATTTGAGTTTGATCAGTATCGTTAAGTATTTTTTCAAATTCAGCTTATTTGGCAATGAGCCCAGTTGTTTGTTTGCATTGAAAATGATTGCAACTGAATTGGACAAGTTTAGAAAAAAGAGAAGCGCGTACAAAGGTCTAATTACAAAGGTCATTGCCATTATAGATTCTGCCATAGAGCAAGAGGATTTAAGCTTAGTGACTGCGCAGCTTCCATATTAGAAACTAAAAAGGTTGCTCTAAACGAAGTAAATGTTAAAATTGAGGCTCTTATCGAAGATGATGAAAAGGAAAATGAAATAATTTACTTTGAAGAGATTATTGATGACATAATTAAAGCGTGCCACAGAGCAAAAGAGGTTAGCAGCTTAGTACAGCTAGAGACAGGTCTAATAATGAAACAAATCCCTCAACAACCAATGTTTGTGAAGTTGAGGTTAACAGATCTGCAGTTCAATTACCAAAGCTGGGCACAAACCGTTAATCCGTTAATCGTTAATTAACGAAGTTAACTTTTACGTTAATGATTTAACTTTTAAGTTAACTTTGAAAATCATTATCGGACTAATTAACTTCCGTTACATTTAACTTCCGTTAACTCAAGTCCGTTAACCCCAAAAATTCATAAATAAACGTTTAAAAGTTTCTATTATTTTCAGTGCTGAGCAGGTGCGCAATTAATCCGCCACTGTTAATAGTGATGAACGAATTTCCATTTCCGCAGTGCAAAATCAGGCGATATATTTGTTTCCGTCGCCACAATTTGTGTCTTACTAAATATGGTAGTTATTTATGGCATTGGTTTGAGCAAAACATGGTCGACTGTAAAATCAGGCGGAAAGATTTGCCATTTGAGTTGAATGTTTCAACTTCTTTCAAGAAATATCACGAGCATTTTAAGGCACTTTCAATAATATATATTGTGATAGCGTAGGGTAGACACCCCAGTTAGGTTACTTAGGTTCTAGCAAACAATCAAAAGCACTTACCGGTGCGTTGAATTAGGTATCTTGAAGCCTACCGTTTTATTCCTGTGTCCCACAACAGCCTACCTAACTCTCTCTTACATTACCAATTTAGAAGCTATAGACATTACCCCTAACTATACTTAAGTACGAACAACTTCCTACCCGCTTTGTCACCTTAGATTCATCACCTAATTTTACTCAGCACCAAAGATTCGGTCAGATAGGAAAAAACATGTCTAGGCCAGACCAAAGCAATACGAACAGCCCGTTGGTTCGTTTATGGCTTGGTCTTGCCATTCAACTTAGATTTAGTGATATTTACTCTTTAGTGACTTTTAGACTATATACATATATATACATACACGTCACCTCACTCCTCCCTACAAGTTTAGTCTGTCAGGGGATGAGGGACCCTAGACGACCTGCGGAGCGGGGTTGATGTAGTAGGATCAGGTGCAACCTGTATAGGCGGGCAAGTTGAACCATTTTCCGGAGGATCAGTTCTCTCTTCCGGAAGACTCTGGTCCTTCTGCACTTCCCGTTCCCATATCTGGTCCTGATGGCGTTTAATAGAACGACCATCTTCTAGTTGGCACTTGAAGGAAACAGGGCCCGTTCTCTCCTGCACAGTTGCAGGAACCCATTTTGGTCCAGCCCCATAGTTGCGAATCACAACGGATCATTAGGTTTCGCTTCTAGAACTCTCCCTCTTTTAGTGTCGTGGTACAACTTCTGTTTTTCCTGATGGCGTAAAACTCGTTGTTGTAACATTTCGTTTGGACGTAACAAATCAAAAACTGAACGAATTCCCCGGCCAATCAGAAGTTTGAGGGAGACACCCCTGTCGTGGGTGTGGTGTTATTCGATATTTAAACAAAAATTTATCCAACACCACTTGCATTTCCTCCCCACGAGAATGACGCAAGGCCGACTTGAAAGTACGGACCATGTTTCCGCGAGACCGTTAGTAGACGGTTGGAAAACACTAGACCGGACATGTATAATGCCATTTAGGTGGACGAAGGAACGAAATTCCTCACTGGTAAAACAAGTACCATTGTCGGAAACCAGGACTACGGGTAAACCCCATCGAGCGAAAACTGAACGGAGTAAGCGAATAGTAACACCCGAAGTCGTGGAAGTGGTTGGAAAAATTTCCACCCACTTAGAGTAGGCATCCACAATGACTAGGAAATAAGTATTATTTATAGGACCTGCATAGTCAACATGGATCCTATGCCACGGTATAGTAGGCCATTCCCAAGGATGAAGTGACTTTTCCTTGGGAGATCTCTGTTCTCTAGGCAGCTTTGACAGGAACGAACCAATGATTCGAGTTCTCCATCTAAACCAGGCCACCAGAAATAAGCTCTCGCCAGCTCTTTCATTTTTGTTGCGCCCATGTGTTCAGCGTGAAGTTCCTTCACTAAATTCGACCTGCCTTTATTTGGAATAATCACTCTGTGGCCCCATAAGAGACAGCCATTTTGAATAGAGAGGCCAGACTGACGCTGAATAAAAGGCTGTAATTCACTCTCAACCTTAGTAGGCCAACCAACTGAGCAGAAATGGATGACCCTAGACAGAATAGGGTCTGATTTTGTCCACTGCTCTATTGTACTGCAGATACTGGAGTGGATTCCAAAAACTCCACCAAGTGAACCCATTCTGTAGGTATAGGTACACAATCATTTGGATTTTCTAAGGGCAACCTACTTAGCGCATCAGCCGTACCTAGAAGTTTACCTGACGATGTACTAAGTCAAATTTATAGGCTTGTAGAATCAGTGCCCATCGTTGAATCCTACCTGAGGCCATAACTGGAATATTTTTATTAGGTGAAAATAAACCTAAGAGAGGCTTATGGTCAGTAATTAGTTTAAATTCATGACCCCATAGATAGAAATGAAATTTTTTTACTGCAAATACTAAGGCTAATGCTTCACGTTCCACTTGTGCATATCGTCTTTCCGTCTCAGTTAGTGTTCTAGAAGCAAAACAGATAGGCCTATCTACACCATCAATGTGGTGAGATAACACTGCCCCAATTCCATAAAACTGCTGTCTGCTGAAACTACGAGAGGAAGTTTAGGATCATAATGCACTAGGAGAGTGGACTTAGTAGTACGTCCTTGGAAGCCTCAAATGCTTCCTTTTGAGTTTTCTCCCATCTCCACTGTTCCCCAGATCGTAATAGCTTATTAGGGGTTCAAGGAAAGTCGATGCATTCGGCAAAAATTTCCTATAAAAGTTTAGGAGACCTAAATAAGCTTGTAACTGTGTGATGTTTTGTGGAGGTGGTGCCTTTTCTATGCTTCTAGTTTATCCACCGTTGGATGAATGCCTGAGGCATCTATGCGGAACCCTAAATATGAAACCTCGTTAGTGACCCATGAACACTTTTCTCTCTTTAGCTTAAGTCCAGCATCCCGGAGTCTTTTTAGAACCGTGTGGTTAATCTAGTTAGGTGTTCTTTTTAGTCGAACCTGAAATGAGGACATCATCTAGAAAGCAAAGTACCCCTGGAATGTGACCTAGAACTTGGTCCATTGTCCTCTGAAAAATACCTGGAGCCGATGCTATTCCATAGCATAGCCTATTGTACTTATATAGGCCTCGGTGCGTATTTATGATAGTTAATTCTTTAGAGTTTTCATCTAAACTTAGTTGAGCATAGGCTTGGGACATATCGAGTTTTGTGAAATATTTACCCCCAGCAAGAGAGCTAAATAATTCATCAGGCTTGGGTATAGGATAGCAATCTAGAAGGACGGCTCTATTTGCTGTTAAACGGTAATCCCCGCATAACCGCACGGACTTGTCCGGTTTTAGTACAGGAACTACTACTGGGCAGCCCACTTAGCGTGTGTGACTGGTTCAAATTTTATCTTTTAGCAGCCTGTCAATTTCTAAATCTACCTTCTCCCGCAGTGCATGCGCATTGAACGAGCCTTACAAAATTTCGGAGTTACATTAGGATCTACTTCTATGCAGACCTGATGGCCTTTTAGGTTGCCTACTTCAGGCCCAAAAATAGAAGAAAACTCCCTTAACAATGAGTCTATGTCAGATGGATATGAGAGTGTATGCACATCTGCCTGACCCCTTGCAAGATTTTGTCAATTGGCATTTCCAAAGCATCAATCCAATCACGGCCTAGTAAAGTAGGCCCTTGCTCATCCACCACTAAAAGGGTTAAGGGATGAGACAGTTTTCTGGTTAAGTGTAACTGTGACGTATGCTTCTCCGCAAATAGGTATTTTTATGTCCCCGTACTTCTTCAAATCGTTTTAGATGCATGTAGTTTAGGTGTGTTTTTGAAAATCTTATCAAAAACTACCTTGGACATGACCGTCCGGGCAGCACCCGTATCCATTCTAGAGGAACTGTAATTCCATTTAGGCCTACCTCTACAATATATGGGCCTGTATTTTCCCCACTTTGCTGCTCATAGAATAGGTACTCCACTCCAATGTTCGAAGTATTTCCCTTTTGAGGATTTATACTAGAAATGTTAAAATTAGAATTTTCACCCTTTGTTTTCTTTGAAAAACACACTTTAGCTAGGTGGCCTATTTTACTACAGTTTCGGCAAACTGCTTCTTTAAAGGGCAATCTTTCTTCCAATGGTGTTTTCCACACCCTGTACATGGCTTGGAAGGCTTAGTAGAATTAGTAGGCTTAGTCGTATTCGCCTCATACCTTTTATTTGCCTGTCTAGTAGGCTCGTTAGGTCTGCCAGGCCTAGAAGATTTAAAGCTATTTACGTGTTGGGCTTTACTACTATGATTTCCAAAAGCTCTAAATCTTTAGCAGCTGCTTCTCTAGCCGTAGCTATTTCTACAGCCTGACTAAAAGTTAGGTCCTGTATGGCTAATAGGGCTCTCTGGGTAGACTCCTCTTTGAGACCCATTACAAACCTATCTCTTAGCATTTCATCTAATTTGTCCCCAAATTTACACGTACGGCTATGGCTTTTTATTCCTGCAACAAACTCTGCAATGCTTTCATTTCCCGTCTGATGCCTTGAATAAAATTTGAAACGTTCATAGATGAGAACTACTCGGGTTTGTAGTGATCGGTTAGGGCCTGTACCAATTCATTATAGGTGCAAGTTTCCGGTGCTTTAGGAGAAACTAGGTCCATAACTAAACCAAACGTTTTAGGGCCTATTATAGTTAAAAAGGTAGGTACTTTCTTAGCATCCGGAATGGAATTTGCCTCGAAAAACAACCTCACCCTAGTGGCATAAGCTTCGAAGTCCTCCCCATGTCTTCGTAGGGCTTATATGGCCAATCACCGACATGCTAGAGCAAAACCGAATTAGGCCAACTCACGTGAAGTAGGTTAGGTTAGGTTTAAATTTGGTCTAGTTACTGAATAGTGAATTTTATTAGAGTTAGGGCTGAATAGTGAATTGTATTAGAGTTAGGGCTGAGTAGGAATTAGTTTTTAGAGTTAGGGCTGAGTAGGAATTAGTTTTAGAATTAGGGCGCGGGACCTACGCTATAGTACGGTAGCTTCCCCACACAAACAAACCAAATCGGACGACCCACTAGTCTACATCCAATTTTCCAAACACCCTTTGAACCCAATAAGCCAAATTAACCCAATAAGCCAAATTAACCCAATGAGCCAAATTTAACCCAATGAACAAAATTTAACCAAATGAGCCAAATCCCATCCTCGTCGCCAAATGTGATACGTGGGGTAGACACCCCAGTTAGGTTACTTAGGTTCTAGCAAACAATCAAAAGCACTTACCGGTGCGTTGAATTAGGTATTCCTTGAAGCCTACCGTTTTATTCCTGTGTCCCACAACAGCCTACCTAACTCTCTCTTACATTACCAATTTAGAAGCTATAGACATTACCCCTAACTATACTTAAGTACGAACAACTTCCTACCCGCTTTGTCACCTTAGATTCATCACCTAATTTTACTCAGCACCAAAGATTCGGTCAGATAGGAAAAAACATGTCTAGGCCAGACCAAAGCAATACGAACAGCCCGTTGGTTCGTTTATGGCTTGGTCTTGCCATTCAACTTAGATTTAGTGATATTTACTCTTTAGTGACTTTTAGACTATATACATATATATACATACACGTCACCTCATATATGTAACAATTACAACAAATAACTACATTCGTTTCATTTGCAGTCTGTCTCTTGCGCAACATGTTTGTGCTAGTAAATATTTAAAAATAATCGTTGTCAAGTAAGTCATGTATATTTATAATATGTCTGTGAGTACCTTATTAGTAGTCTCCTTGATACAGTATGTCAAGGTAATATATTTATAAATTAATAATAAACTAGCGGGACTCGTGGAAATTCCACGATTTATTTTTTTTCTGGTTACAATTAAATGCAGGACCTTGATACAATAATAGCGTTGTTTACGTAAACGTTTAAGAATACAATTATTCCAACTATATTTATTTATTGCAATAAAGTTATATTTTTCTTAACACCAGCCAGTAGATACGTTTTAGTTTTGCTCATTCAATTATCGTTATATTATTGAGTAAAATACAATAGAATAATATTGCAGAATAATACAAATTTGAATTTCTACAATTTACTAATTCTCCATTGTTTTATTTCCAGATCATGTCACCTGTGGCCAAAGCACTCGACAAGATCCAGGGGGAGGAACAAGCCTACCTTCAGACGATGCTGCCAACAGTTGCTGCGACAATCTTCAGGCTTAAGGACTTGAAGTCCAAGGGCCTCGTCTACTGCAGCGCCTTGGTCGACGCACTTTTGGCAGGCATCGACAAAAGGTTTGGGCCCCTCCTGGAGGATGACGAATGCCAGCTGGCTGCTGCCTTCCATCCCAGGTTTCGCCTCATCTGGTTGGACAAGTATGACAACACCAAGGTCGCCAGGGTGAGGAAAAGCATGGAGGGTACAGTCGAGGAGGCCATGAAGCAGCAGTCCAACGAAGTGGGCAGCAACAGTGGAGGCAGCAACAACGAGGAGGAGGAGGAGGATGACTTCTTCAGTGCTGTCATCCAGACAAAAAAGAGCAGCAGAAGCCACAGGTCACTCAAGGGCAAGGCCCAGAACTTGGTCAAGACCTGGCTGGAGACCAACTCCAAGGACTTGCTGACAGATGCTGCCTTCTTGGGTGAGCAAGTGTTGGTGGACTTGTTCATCAAGTTCAACACAGCCATCCCCTCCAGTGCTGCAGTGGAGCGTTTGTTCTCTATGGGCAAGGACATCCTGACGGCCAAGAGATCATCCCTGTCTGATGAAAACTTTGATATGCTAATTTTCATGAAGGTCAACATGAATCTCATGGACAAAATGGAGAACGAGAAGAAGAGGGAAAATTAAATTATATATATATTGTGTTTTTCATTTTTTTTATAATAAAAGTTAACGTTAACGGTTTATCGGTAACTTCCGTTACATGTTTAACGAATTAACGGATTAACGGTTAACGAAGTTAACTTTTTGGTTAACGGATTAGCGGTTAACGAAGTTAACTTTTTGGTTAACGGTGCCCACCACTGGTTTAGAGCAACCTTTTTAGTTTCTATTATGGAAGCTGCGCAGTCACTAAGCTTAAATCCTCTTGCTCTATGGCAGAATCTATAATGGCAATGACCTTTGTAATCAGTGGCGGTCCTAGCTTACATGACGCCCTGGGCGAACCTCACCTTCAGCGCCCCCCCCCCCTGTTCGCCAACACACACACATTCGAATCCCCCCAAAATAAAGGACAGACATAACTCTTTCACAAAATAACTTTTTATTGGACTAATTGTTGGAACTTCAGAACCAAAACAAAGACTCAAATTTCTGAATTTTACAAATCCTTCATCACGTAAATAGAATAACTCACTTAAGAGAATGTAATTATGATACTATGAACAGGAAAAATACAAATTAAATTGCACAACTGCCATAAATAAACTAGAGAATCAAATTTCTAAATTGTACAAATGTTCTATCACATAAATAGAATAAGACACTTAAGAGAGGGTAATTATTATGCTACACTTTGAACAAGAAACAAAATAAATTGCACCACAGCACAACTGCCATCTAAAGCCTGACTCTTCTTACCTTCCTTGATGCAAAGTCATTGATCTTTTATTATTTATTTTATTTATTTATTTTTTTTAATTTATTTCTTTATTTATTTATTCTTTTTTTTTTTTTTTTTTTTTTTGCAGGCGCTCATGCCGCCCCTCCACAAATGCCGCCCAGTGCGGCTGCCCATATTGCCCATATGAGGAACCGCCACTGTTTGTAATTAGACCTTTGTAGGCGCTTCTCTTTTTTTAAACTTGTCCAATTCAGCTGCAATCATTTTCAATGCAAACAAACAACTGGGCTCATTGCCAAATAAGCTGAATTTGCCAAAATACTTTACCATACTGATCAAACTCGAATTTTACCGTTTGTCAAATAAGCTGAATTGCTTGGTTAGGGTACTGACCAACAACCAGTATGTTTCGAAGGACCATGCTATTTTTATTTACTTTGATTGAGTTCAGAATCTCAGCTTAGCCTTGAACAGCCAAGCTCTGAGAGCTACTTTAACTTTTCGCCGAAGTTAAGCTAGACTAAAACAAACTTACAGACTTGGAGGTCCTATTAGGTTCTACCTCAAGGTTGCTGACTCGATGTGAGCCTATCTTAGGCCTCAGTTGCATAAAATTAAGAAAAAAACCGGAAGGGGCAATATTTATGGTCTTCCTAAACCTTGCAATAACAACAACAACACAACCTGCACCATTGCACGATGCAACAATCTTGTATCTAAACAACCAAACTGAATTGCAAGAGAGCTCTGTGTAAGACCACGCCCTCTAATTGCCGGCTGTGCCGCATTCAACAAACGAGGAGAGAAGATGCGCCAGTGCCAAAAAAAAAGTGATGCCAAAAGAATGCCCAAACAATGATGCCAGAAGAGCCCAAAATTGCTAGCTGTAAATTGAGTGAATTTTTCACTAACCTTACAATTATGCGATGGACATAGTATTTACACACACACACACACACACACCTTAACTTAATATATACAAGCAATGCTGCATCAATCAATTTAGTCATCATATCGCCTTGGGACAGCAATGGCTCTTCCTCTTCTAGATTTTCTAACACTGAAATCTCTTTCAGGAGAGCTTGGAGTACCAGACTTTTGACATATTCTCACCCTTTTCCTGTCCTACTCTCTATCCCAAGTATTAATCATTATTCTCACTCTTTCACCTACTCAATCGGTGAACTCTGGAACACCCTTCCTCGATCTATCTCTCCCCCTTTTTCTTACTTTTACTTCTTTGAACGAAGTGTCCAGGCATCTAGAAAACTCTGAACCTTGAGTTCGGCTTCTTCCTTCTAGATTTTACATGTTTTCACGTATCTGATGCAAGAACTTCGCTCCGGGTAATATGATTACCATGAAATGAAGTTGGCAGGTTTGTTTGCTAACCATATTATTTTCGCGTTGGCCCAAGGTGGAAGCTAGCACTAAAAGGAAATGGGTTAATTGACCTTAAAACCTATCTAATTTGCATTTTGCATCATAAGTTAATTGAGGATTGTGAGAGAGAACTTATAAGCTAGCGAGTTCTTTTGTTTAACCCTTCCTTAATAATGTACTCCAGTGGTCAATACTGTTCGTTTTTCCAAGATATTTTTAGCTACATCAGCTTAGAGTAATTCAAAGTAGACAAAAGTTAATATAAACAAATGAATTAATGATATGTCTAACTTAACCTAATTATGTAATGTACAAATGGTTATTTTTATGAATCGACCAATTTTTGGGTGTATTTTCCGGTTCTTGCTACTGACAAACCAACTACCGTTTCATTAAAGACGATAACAGGAAAATAGCCAACTCTCGTTTGGTGGTCTTATCAATCTTCTGTGATGACTTGATGATTTTTTTCTCTTTATTAGCCCTATTTACAGTATCATTATCGTCCACTGATTTATGTTAACTTCTACTTTACCGTAGGTTTAGGCTTGGTCAAATTTAAGTGTAAGGCAAGTTAGGTGTAGATAGATTTAGGCTCAGATCTTAGATTACGTGATTTACCCTACCTGAATTGACTTTCAAAAAACGTCATAATTTGGGCCTTACCTTGGAAGGCACCAAAAAATATTAGGCCTATGACAGAGTTCTTACACCCTGAATTAGGATTTCTGTTGATGGACCTAACATAACGAACATTTGTAGTCTTTGTTGCAAAATTTGGCAGACACTGCGGGAACCTGAAAGTTTATGCCATATTGGTGACCTTGCTCCCAGATTCAAAATTTTGCTCAAGATTGCTCCAAGTTCTTATTTTTGGTTCAAGTATAAAAAATGGTAATTATTCGTTTTTTGACCCACTCTTTTTATAATGAGAGCAAACTTTTCTGGTCAATTTTGAGGTGCTCTGCACGAATCTGCCATCCGTTTCCTGTGCAGATGCGTAGTTTTCGAGATATCGTCATCTTGAAAACTACACATTTGCACAGAAAACGGATGGCAGTTTTGTACAAAACACCTCAAAATTAACCAGAAAAGTTTGCACTCGTCATTTTCGTTTAAACTAACGAATTTAAACGAAAATATCATGACAACCTAACCACTCATCTAGGGCATATAGTTGACCTAACTGGTGTCACGTACTGAACTGTCCGCAAAACATTAGGACCGATCAATTTGTGATGCATGATCTTTACGGGGGTCTGCCCCCGTACCCCCGAGACCTAAATTATACAAATGATAATGTAATAACATGTGCCAACCTTGCATGGGTAGTCCGCTAAATTTTGCCTGCCCTTAAACTGAAATGACACGCGTTTATTTTTAGGATTTTTTTTACGGCACCTAAAGACCTTCTGGTCTTTTCTTAAAATACAAGCACTATTGTATTTAGGGCAGGTCACGGATGTCTTAATTATTCCGTGATTGAAAAAAAGGTCTAAACTCTTATCTTCATCGAAGGCAATATGGCAGATCACGTCTTCAAAATCAAATATGCATAACTGACACATCATACTTCGTCACAAAAAAACTGAACTGAACAGACGAAAAATTGCTAAAAATGATTTATTTGCAAAACAGGACAAATTGAATTATGTAGAAGTAGCCAGAATCACCAAAAATAAGAAATATTCACCAAATAGTCAATATATATATATATTGAAAAAACACCAAAAATAGGAAATATATTTTAATAAAAAAACATATTTTATACAAATTTGCACAAGATAATATATATATTTTCTTATTCAGTTTTGATTGGTTATTCAATAGTATCTATTGTTATAGCTGGGTATGACTGGGTCAAAAAACGAATAATAACCTAAAAAATTATTGAAGTTTTGCGTGAATATTTTTAAAGTTTAAAGAATGGTGAGGCATATATATTATATATATATATATTATATCAGGGCTATGGAGTCGGAGTCGTAGAGTCGGAAGTAAATTCATTGCTAGAGGAGTTGGAGTCGGTAAAAATGGACTGACTCCGAGTCCGAATGCGAATGGATAAAAAGGAACCTTTAGATGTAAAGTTAGAGAAATTCAAACAAGAATTCTATACAGCAATTGAACAGATAGAGAAATATGATTGTTCATGTAAAATACCATTGCAAGAATTTATCCCAATCTACCCTGAAGTGACAAGAGATGCAGCTATGACAGTAACAGCCATTCTTCCAACTCAGGTCAGTGTGGAAAGACTGTTTTCTGCTCTGAAATTAATTAAATCGGAT
Organism: Bathynomus jamesi; assembly: GCA_023014485.1. Taxonomy (NCBI): domain Eukaryota; kingdom Metazoa; phylum Arthropoda; class Malacostraca; order Isopoda; family Cirolanidae; genus Bathynomus; species Bathynomus jamesi. Next base: position 373,013 of record JAJOZX010004650.1, read on the forward strand.
CTCAGGGCTTCCATGAAAGAAGATCTTGCTGAAGCAATATTATTCCTCAGAACCATTAAATAATTTAATTTTTTAGGCCTTCCATTGTTTATGCTAAAGGGTTTTGATTTTTGAGTATCATATATTAGGCTTTGTATACTTATTAAAACCTTAATAGCTTTTAATTTAAAATTGCTCAATGCATTTTGGTTGTAAACATGTACCAACATGTTTTGATTAGCTATATTTATTTGTGTAATGGAATTTTATTATTATTTTTTTTTGTCATGCAGCTATTTAAGTTTTCACTTTGATCTTGGCAAATAAATTACATATATATATGCATATCAAGTTATACAATAGTAGATTTTTACTTTCGTTAATGTAGACTGTAAGTAATGTTTTTGGTTTAATAATTTTTTTTCCTTAAATAAAAACGCCATAATGGCATCACTACAACCATTAAGACTTAAATTTAGAGAAATTGAGCTTAAAAAGTAGCCTGATGATTCACTTGGTAGTGATGAAATGCCATTCTGGGTTAATATAATCAAAGTATATTTTATATTATTATTTAGAGGCAGGAGTCGGAATCGGCCCTTCTAAAATTCTAGGAGTCGGAGTCGGAGGCTTGGTCTACCGACTCCACAGCCCTGTATTATATATATATATATTTTTATTTATTCTCGATTTTATGGTCCTAAATTCTAACTAATAACTTACTAGTATAAATATATGAGACTAGTGTGCACCTACTGGTGCTTTGTTGCTCCCCTTAAAACTTCTCTGGGTAATGGTTCAGAATACGGGTGCCACTTAAGCAAAATTTCGAAAAATACTATAGAGACAAAGTTTTCTCATTAAAATTCGTTGATTGCATGTGTTGCACTATCAAAAAAACGAAGTTAGAAAATTACTAAAAAAGTGCATAACATGATGTTATTACATTATCATTTGTATAATTTAGGTCAAGATCACGCATCACAAATTGATAGGTATAGGGTTCACTTTGTGATACGTGATCTTTACGGGGGCTCCGACCCTGTACTCCCGAGACCTAATTATTTATACAAATGTGACATATGCAATCAACATATTTTAATGAGAGAAATAACTTTGTCTAATGGTATTTTTTGAAATTTTGCTTAATTAAGTGGCGCCCGTATTCTGAACCATTACCCTTCTCTGTTTTTACTAAAAGGTTATTGTACATTTCTATTTAATTAATAGTTTTTCTTAAATTGATTAAATGTGCTTGAGTAACTGTTTTGTAATTCATTCCAGTAATCCACTACCTACTCTGTAAGAAAAAATATTTTCTAATATCTTTGTTGCATTGTTTCTTAAAAATTTTGCGATCATTTTCTCTTACTCTTAAAACATTCCTATTTTCCTGAAATAGTTTCGTCTTGTCAATCATTTCAATTCCATTCATAATTTTAAATGTTTCTATTAGGTCTCTTTTTCTTCTTGCTTCTAGTGGTGTTAATCCGAGTCTGGTTAATTTCTATTCTGAATGGCAACCAGTACCTGTATATATGGAGTCTGGTTTTATAGGTTTTTGAGGATGCTAAATATAATGGTGAGGTCTATTTTTGTTGCTATGCACTGAATAACAAATTGCACAATTGACAAATAGTAAATATGTCAGCAAATAGCCCCACCTCGACTTTTGGTATGAAAGTTAGTTATTATGGTGTGTTTTCATGTGTTTTCCTCAGAAATGCCACTCATTTGCCTGCATTTAATTGAAAGTATGAAAAAAATCATTTTTTTCTTAAAATTTTATTTTCAAGTAAACACGGTGCAAATGAGTAGCATTTCTGAATAAAGCACAGGAAAACACCCTAATAACTAAATTTTGCACCCTTAAAATGTATGTTATTGCTAACCTAACCTAACCTACCTAATCTAAATGAAGAGATTTTGGAAAAAAATAGTTAAACTAACAAAAATATCATGACAACCTAACCAATCAAGGGTGTACAGTTGGCCTAAAATGATGAATTTATTTTTTAAACTAATTTATAGCCAGATTCTGAAGGATCACTGGTTTAGTTAGGTTAGTTTTAGTTAGTGACAAAAATAAGCTTCACGACTGTATTCAGTATCTCCTAAAACCCCTACAACTTTCACAAATCTCACTTGACATGTTTACACAGCAAAAATTAAAACAGAAAGAATGATCTCAGCCGTGTCAAAGGCTGAGGAGTTTCCGTGACATCACGGTTGGGAAACCACTTCATTGGTTCTTTAAAAGGTAATTGTATACAACATCTCCCTCACCTCAATTTTATGAAATTGACTTCACAATCGATATAAAACCTTTATTTATAGCATGTAATTACTTTATTTATTTTTGGAAACTAACCTAACCTAACCTACGGTAACCTAACTTAACCAACCTAACCCTAAGATATACCCTAATGGGATACGTTAAATAAAGTAATTACATGCTATAAATAAAGGTTTTACATCAATTGTGAAGTCAATTTCATAAAATTGAGGTGAGGGGGATGTTGTATACAATTACCATAACTTAACATGTTATTATACAGGGTGTACATAAAGTCAGGATCTATTTTTGTGAAGCACTTGGAAATTATATGGAATTCAATCATAAAATGATAAAGTGGTAACATTTATTAAATAATTAAGAGTAGGATTCGACGTGACGCCCATCAGTATTCCTGCACAGCTCAAATCATTCCGCAGCATTTCTAAACACATTCTGGAGCATTTGCGGGGTTATGTTATCTGCAGCAGTTCGTATACGTGTACGTAAGTTTTCAAGACTCGTAATCTTCGTCTGATAGACGTGCGATTTGATAAAGCCCCATGCAAAGAAATCTAAAGGGGTTAAATCTGGTGATCTCGCTGGCCAAGGTCTGTTGCTTCCGCGTCCGATCCAGCAATTTGGAAAACGTCCATTTAGATAATCCTGAACAATTTTGGCATAGTGACAAGGAGCACCATCATGTTGATAGACGACTGGGATAGGATTGTTAGTACTGTCGTCTATCAACATGATGGTGCTCCTTGTCACTATGCCAAAATTGTTCAGGATTATCTAAATGGATGTTTTCCAAATTGCTGGATCGGACGCGGAAGCAATAGACCTTGGCCAGCGAGATCACCAGATTTAACCCCTTTAGATTTCTTTGCATGGGGCTTTATCAAATCGCACGTCTATCAGACGAAGATTACGAGTCTTGAAAACTTACGTATACGAACTGCTGCAGATAACATAACCACGCAAATGCTCCAGAATGTGTTTAGAAATGCTGCGGAACGATTTGAGCTGTGCAGGGATACTGATGGGCATCAAGTCGAATCCTACTCTTAATTATTTAATAAATGTTACCACTTTATCATTTTATGATTGAATTCCATATAATTTCCAAGTGCTTCACAAAAATAGATCCTGACTTTATGTACACCCTGTATTATCATTTGTATAATTTAGGTCTTGGGGGTACAGGGGTGCCCCTGTACCCCCGAGACAAATTATACAAATGATAATGTAATAACATGTTAAGTTATGCACTTTTTTAGTCTTCATCTAGGGCACATGACGAATCAAGTTCTCAAAGCTGAAACCACATGAACAGCACGTCATAATTCTATCACAAACACAACCAAACTGAATCCAATTAGAAAAAAAAATAGCCAGAACAAAAACCAACCAAGTAATTAAGTTGCAGAGTAGCGAAAAAATAGCCCAATCAGGAAAAATATTTTGAAAAAAAGCAGCATTTGACGTGACATCAAAATTTCAGAAGCAAATATATCCATAAATATGATTGACCGAAATTTTTTTTACTTAAAGGAAAGGTTTTATTTATTATTTTCTACACATTGCAATAATTTTTATTAGAAACTGAGGTGAGGGGGATATTGTATACAATTACCCTTTAAAATTCCTAATTAGCTGTCATTGGTTCATTAAGGCGTGTCTAATTTTTTTTTTGTGATTAATAGCCTACTATTAATCTGTATCTTGCGCAAATGCTTATTAAGAAAGTTATAAATAGTAGAACAATTATAGGTTCTGCATGACGATATACCTACATTGGCCAATCACAGCACAGCATGCATAAATGTCAGTCACATGATATTCCCATGCAGGTCGGGTGGCTGAAATTTGAATTCAACAGTTGCTTTAGGATGTTTGTGGTGGGAGCGCCTAGTCCAAGTAGAACATCATCTAGGCCTAGGTTAGGTTAGGGGTATTACTTTCTTTTCTGGGTCCCAAATTCATTATTGGGTACCCATGCCCAGTTAGGTTAATTAAATGCTTGGTTAGGTTATCTTTATGCCCTTGACAATTGGTTAGGTTGTGTTATTTTCGTTAGTTTTAGGGGGCGCGTCTTTTTTCTGAACAGGATGTGGATGTCCTATCCGCGGATAGGATGACAAGTTAACAGATAGGATGCAAAAAGTATATTTGCTGTGGTTATATGGCTAAATTATTGGCAGAAATAGATTCAGCATACATGATTTAACTTAAATTCATATTTTAGTAAAGGATATCAACTGCAAATAAATTAAAATTTGTCATGTTCGTATGTTGATGTTATTTGGTAGCTAGTGATGCTCCTATATGGCCTAGGCCTACGTCAATGGCTTGTTTGAAGACTTGGTTGAATGATTCACAGTTGTTTGTCTATTGTGTCAGTGGTGTATCTAGATTCATTGTGTGTGATGACTTCATGTGAGTATGCAAGTTTTTCTCAAGCAAGGGAATGATTTGAGTGTTGAAATAATGCATGAAGTTGCTACTGATGGATGCAATGAGGCATATAATTACTTACCATGCATCAGTAAGGCTATCAATTTGTGATACGTGATCTTTACAGGGGCTCTGCCCCTGTACCCCTAAGACCTAAATTATACAAATGATAATGTAATAATGGTTACTATATCTCCGTAATAATGGTTACTCTGGCCCGCATACATATAAACAGGTCAAATTCTAATTTATCTGCAATAGATATCCTTTACTAAAATATGAATTTAAGTTAAATTGTGTATGCTGAATCTATTTCTGCCAATAATTTAGCCATATAACCACAGTAAATATACTTTTTGCGTCCTATCCATTGACTTGTCATCGTATCTGCGGATAGGATGTCCTGTTCAGAAAAAAGACGTGCCGAGTTTTATGGGCATTCCAGGAGAGATCACCCAATGCATGTAACCACTGTGATGCGGATTTTGATGAAAATTGACATATGGGGGTTCTTCCAGGTGCTGATTTCACTGGTCAAAATAAAAAAGTTCTGACCCATAGTTTTTGAGATATGGGCCCCCAAAATCTTGGGGGCCCCACTTTACCACCTAACTTTAATGGGCAATAACTCCCAAACATCTTACCGTAGACCTATAAAACTATACATTTTTAGATTCAGCATGAAGAGATCTATTAAATGATACCACATTCAAATGTGTAGAACAATAAAGAAAATTTTTACCCCTTTTTTATTTTTATTTTTGACCCCCCCCCCTAGGCAGTGAAATCCAAAAAAAATAATTTTCATTTATTAAACTTCCATTAATTGTTAAAAGATACAAAGAATAAAAAATGGGGATATCAAGTTGCAAGGTATTTTAAAAATTATTGAAAAAATATGTACATTGTGAAATTTTGATATTTTTACACCTGCAGACTAAAATAGAGAACTACAAATGATATATTCGCATGGATGAAAATAAATAGCAAAAATACAAATTGAACACACACACTACATCAAGTTGATTCATGATTACATGAGTTTTTTCAACTCATTTTCTGGGAAAACATATTGAATACACATTGTTCCTGGTTTTAAAGTTGGTGTGCTTAATAAACCTAAAATTTTATCTCTTGATATGTGACATGTATCTCTAATTTGTGGAAAGTAATAGTAAACACTATACCCTGATGGGTGCAAAAAGCTAACCTCAGTCATCAAATTCCTCATTATAGGAATGTACAAATCCCAACCATTTCTGATCATTGGAAGTACAAACTATGTACTATCCTATTTTCGGATTAACTTGAACATTATCTTCACCCAGAAAAGCTTTGCTTATAATCCTCACCTCACCAACTTCATCAGAAGATAATTCAAATATTTTTGTTAGTTGCATTAATAGGTACAAATATGTGGAATTTTTGTGTTCCTGTTAGCCGCATACTTTTTTCATATGTCAATTAAAAATTTTTCCATAGCTTCAATTTCTTCAGAATTTATTAAAAAAAAATTTATGCTGTCACTTATATTGTTTGAACAAAATTCAAACATGTCTTCTGGTGTTAATATTTGATTTGCGAATATTCTCTGCATACTTGCTCTGGCTACAGATCTTTGCACTGTACCCCGAATCCCATCACAAGCGCTCTTACCATGGCTTGTGGCTAGTGATGTAAAAAAACCGTTTTTTTTTTTGTTTTTTGTTGTTTTTTTTGTCTTTTTGGTAGTTTTTTTGTTTTTTTTTTTATTTTTTTTTTTTTTTGTTTTTTTAATAATTAATATAGATATTGCCAATTTAATTATAAGGTATACTTTTGCAATGATATATATTATAAAAATAAATAAATAAATAATAAAATAGGCCATATGGTACCAGTATAGAATGTCCTTTTCAGCCTATTTACAGAAAAAACTGGCCTCTTTCTTGCACTGAAAGTCTTGTATCTTGAGATCCATTAAACTTGCGAGAACACTGGCTGGGAGCTGACTGCCCATTGTCCAACCTTCCCAGGACTCTCCCATCCATGCCTCGGATTTTGAATCTCCCACTTAACTATCCTTTAGACCCGCGATGACATATTCCCCCCCCCCCCCACGAGACCATCCATATATATATACATACACATACACCCATATACATATATACCAATATATACATAAATACTTATATACACATTTATATCTATTGTATACCCCATACACATGCATACATCCAGAATTCCAGATACATACGCATGCATACTCACATATATACCTACACAAACTCATACACCTCTATTTCGCCCTTTCATTACCTCCGAGATCATTTAGCACATACAGTAATATCCATACAGCCAAAAGAAACCAATTAAGCACAGACAGAGCAGCAAAGCTAGTATTTATATCCCAAAATGCAAAATTCCAAGAAAGTGAAGTAAAACATGGTGCTACATTGGCTTCGTCAATATCCAAATCTGCAATAAATACCAGTACCTGTGATATTGAAACTATTTGCTTTAATCAATCTAGTGATAATGATTCTTCAATGGAAATAGAATCAGATAATGAAAGTTAAACAGCATTAGGTTAACACAAAGGTTAAAGAAAGAGATGAATATTTATATTTTTTTATTTTTCTATTTGATATATATATATATATATATATATATATATATATATATATATATTCTGGTATTCTTGCCAATCACAATTATATCTATTGTTTTATACCAGTATTATGGATATTATACCAGTACCTGTGATATTGAAACTAGCATATATGCTCTACCCAATCTAGTGATGATTCTTTCATGGAAATGTAGGTTAACAAAAAGGTTCAAAAAAAGGTGAATATTTTCCTTTTCTATCTGGAATATATATACTGGTACTCTTGCCAATCACAATTATGTATATTGTTTGAAACGAGGAAGAATGTTTTATGTTCTAGTTAAAAAATATATATACATATAAAAAATGAGGGTTTGTTTTTCCTTTCTATTATATACTTTTTGCGTGATTCAATTTTTCTAAAAGATGACTATATAGTATATATACTAAGTATAACCGTATAAGCATGGTAGTATAGTAAATAATAGGTAATACTAATATACTTATTAGATTAAAGGAAAAAAAATATGGAATAAGTTTAAAACAATAAAAAACAAAAAAAACAAAAAAAACAGACTACCTTCGTTTTAAACAAAAAAAAACGACAAAAAAAATGACACAATAAAAAACGACTCACATCACTACTTGTGGCAAAGAAATCCCACTCACATTCCAGCCCAAAATCTTTGTGTTAACAAAGTTGAAACAATTTTTATATTGTCCTGCACATCCGTCAGTAAAATAATGTAAATTTTTGATATGAAGGTGGGATTTTCTAATAATAGGTATGAATGTATTTAAAAAAGTGTTAAACCATTGTAGTTATGTTTTGTATTTGGAGATAAAAAACAATAACTTGAATGTTCTGGTTCCTTATAATATAATACAAAGGGATGCACTGTGCATTGGGTATTTTCCCAATAAAAACTTTGGGCTGCATCCTGTACTGGGTAATTCTACGAGAAATAGACAAATGAAGTACATGGTAACCTCTTCAAAATTCATGAAACTTGGTGTGAGGGTTGGTTTAGGTCCAAATTACAAATTTCTGAATTTTTTTGAAAATTGGTCAAGTTGGTCAAATTTTATGGCTTGACCAAATTTTGGTCAAATGAAAAAAACAATAATTTTCAAACGTAAATATCTCAGCTCCTAATTGTGGTAGTGTAGTAAGTCTTAAATGATAAAATATGTAAAATTAACTGTAGTTTCTAAATATGTATAATTTTTTAGGGTAACAAAAATAAAATTCTGATTTTTTGGAAAGTTTTTTTTTTTTTTTTTTTTTTTTCCCAGCGAAGATATCATTTTTCGAAAAAAAGACCAGGAATAAAAAATGTTTATTTGATGTATATACACCATAATAAGTAACAGAGATGGGAAATCGGATCGGATTCGAATCGATAATCGGAATTAATCTATATTTTTTGAGAAATCTGAATCGAAAAAAAAATTTGAATTGAAAAATGGGCGCGGATCTGAATCAAAATTTTGATCCAAATCGAAAAGAAACGATGAATCCGAATTCGAATTCAAATCGATAAAAAATATGGATCCGGATTTTAAAAAATTGGTTATAACTTATAAATAACTTATAAGGCTTATTAACGTTTCCGGTTTCACCACAGGTAAAGACTGACCTTTCCGAGAATCTGTTTGCTCGGACAAAAATCATACTAATCCTATACTCCATCCATTAAGGTGCTAATCCTAATCCTTAAATTTTGGTATTGTCCGAGAGTGACAATTTCACATACTCCTCAAAGAAATAACCTTTTGCCTTCGAACATTGAAAATATCTTAGTTGTCAGGGCTAATTTTAATTTGTAAATTTGTATCTATACAGTCGATATATTTCTTAAAGTATTATTATCATATTTTAATTTTTATGTATGCTATAATTAATATTTCTTGTATATATGAGCCTTAATTGTTTAATAAATTAGCTTATATGAATGATTTTTTTTTGCACTTTATTAAGAGTAAATCTAAAGTTATTACTTAGATCGTTAATAGACTGAGAATTATCTGTATTATTTATTAAAAATGAAACTTATTAATAATAGCCACCCCTTGACTAAAACAACGATGATAGGTATAATTTTATTAAATGGACTCATAAAAATCAAGAAAAATTAGGCCTGGATCCGAATCAGATTCGAATTGGATCAAAATCGAAAAAGAAATAATCCGAATCAGAAAAAAATTAGAATCAATAAAAACCGAAAAATTTGAATCCGAATTCGAATCTATATTTCTAATTGCGTGAAAATTGGATTCGAATTTGAATCAAAAAAGAGTTCGATTTCCCATCCCTGATAAGTAATAAAAAGTCAGCTTATCGATGATTATTATGAAAAAAAATGACTAAAAAAAAAAATCCTCCAAATTTTAATAGTTTTTTGCTTTCTTTCTAGATTTTCAGTATATACCTAATTTTCTAGTATACATAAATTTACCTAACCCTTAAAATGCCTCAAAACACACAATTTTGTTGCGATCCTATGAAAAAACACAAGAAGAATTTTCTGTAACATCAAAAAAGTAAACTCTGCCATGGCAGCTGCAAGCTATGGAATTTTGGAAGAAAATCAATTACTATGCAGCAATTGCTATGTCACAATTAAAAAGAAGCCAATTGTATTAGAACATGTTCAATGTTCATCCAGAGAGCCGGAACCTGCACCAATACCTGAGTGGCCATGACTCCAGATTTGAAAAAATTTACTGGAGCACAGCTCTGAATTTACTTTTTTTCCCCTTACACCACTAGATAGGTTAATGATAGTAAACTCTTGAATTGACGACATACCAATTACAAATTGTTTTAGCTAAACATAATAATACAATAATGTACAGTTTATAACTCACCTTAAGTTTATTTATTAATTGCAGCAGCAACAGTGGATGATGTTAGACCTTGCATGTAGGCATTTGTTGTGAATTTACCGCCATGTATGCTTGGCCACTGATCACTGGCTTTCTGTGATTATTACAGCAGATCTAGTGCCTGGAGCTGGACCCTCCTTCACAATTCTGCACAGCTTAGTCAAATGAGATGGCTTAATGGATCCTTTGTGTTCAACAATGTAACCAAGAATGGAGAATGTCCCTTCAGCTGGTGCTTCACTCCAGGCAGTTGATCCATCTTTATCAAAATGCTTTAATCTCTCTGTGATTCCTTTCCACAGCTGTTCTATATATTCTGTCAGCCAATTTATCACTGAGTCTTTTGTAAAACTACTTTCAGATCTGGTTCTGGATGGTCTAGCAACTTCAGCAACCTGGTAGTAATCAGAACGTTTCTTGATGTATTTGTAAACTTCATTTAGGATGTAATCCTCAGCTGTTAGTTCCTTTTGCTGCCCTGTGGTATCATGCTTAAATTCAGAAACTACATCATTTGCATTTCCTCCATTAGCTAATTTGGAAATTGTTTCCATCACTCTTAACATAACAGTTTTCCCTCCTCCTTTATAAAATATATTTTCTACAAATTCTGCACTAACTGTGGTTTTTTGAGCTACTTGCAACATAATCTTTGTTACATAGGAAATCAATACATAGAACTTGGCACTAATTTCTTTCTCTTGTGGATGATCAAAAAACACACAATTTTCCACATCTGTCAAATTGATCAAATTCGTAATTAACCATGTGAGTATCAAATTTGAGTTTTGGTCTCTTAAAACCAATGATATTGTCAAGAACCATATTGGTATAGTCAAGGCCTGATCTCAGATTTGAAGAGTGATTCTGAATAAAGTCTAAAAGCTCACTTAGTTTACAAATTTTCTTCAATGCATCAATGTGGGCTCTGTTCACAAGATGCATTAAGTCCCATCAAAATTTGAAATTTTCTCCAAACAACTTTTTCATTTCGTTTTTAAATGGCTCGTTGTCCTTACAAAAAGCCCCATCTCCAACCATTCCAGATACCTTAGATTTAATTGCTTCTTCAGATAGTTTCAAGTGATTAGGAGACTTCAACACACCAAAAATTTCATTGGCCAAATAAACTCCTGATTTGCTGCGTACTAAATTTATCCCAGCAAGTTTTACAGTCTTATCTTCTTCACTCATAACTAATACAACTAGCATGCTTAATCCCCAAATTGTTCTAATGTCAGCTGTTATTGTTACTGTAGTTTGTTCTAAGAACCACTTTAAAGTTTGTTCTTTAAGTTGATTATCTAATAGCTCACAAATTGTCTCGCACGCATGTGTGCTATGATTCAAATTTCCAACCTCACAACCTGACCTATGTAATACAGTTAGAAGTACTGGATATAGAGCCCATGCAGTGTTTGTTTTCATTATGTAGTATAAGATGTTGCCACATAAGTCTTCTATGCGTTTAGTAGTGTTCCGAGAAGATGTTTTCATCACTTCATAAACAGCAGCTCTTTGATGATGCTGAAGTTTAATTAAATGTCTCTTCAGGTGGGTTTTCAGATTTCTAAACCATCTCTCTTGATTTTCTCCTTGTTTGCATACATAGGTTAAATCTTTAACATTGAAGTAACCTTTTATGTTAGAATGTTTGTCTGAAGCACATGCTTTGGGGTCTGTGCAAGCTATGCAATATAATGTAAACATTTTATCATCAGAAGCATCATCAATATCTTCTTGATTATCATCATCTTCATCCTCAACAGCTATATCTACATCAGGCATATTAGTGTCACTATTTGCAATGTTTTCCATTATATCACTTGGTACTGAAAATGAATCATCAGCATGCCCTAGATCCTTCTTTTCCACCAATTTGAATGTAGATTTGATCAAATCATTGTTCAGGATTTCTTGTATTGATTTACACTTGCTTAAATGGGCTATGGAAATGTCAAATTTGTTGCTTTTTGCTTTTAGATTTGGATGCAACACTTGAACTTGAAGGCATATTTTGACTCCTCTCTTTATTAACCACAACAGCTTGGTGAGTTTCTTTTGTTAGGCGCAAAATTGCATTCAATGTCTTCTGGATTTGGGAATTTTCAAATTCCTCTAAAGCAGTTTTGTTAGTCTGATGCGCAGATTCCTCACTTACCTTTTGTTTCTTAGGTGGAGGAGAAGCACTTTCTTCAGTCTGTGAAACATCTAGTGAAAAAGTTTCATTTTCTAGATTAGCAGTTGATGAAGTTGGTTCATTTTTCTGAGGTCTAGCACTAGCACATTTTGTGAACAAACTAAATGACTGCTTTGCCGTATCTCTTTGCTGCACTTCATCCTGGTATTTCTTTACTGCAATATCTAAGCTGTGGGCCCAAACTCTGGGACCTCTTGTATTGTAACAAATATTTTTTTTGGAATTAAAATGTTCCTCCCAGTTTTGCTGCTTTGAATATTTGTTCTTGCATTGACCACAAAAGTAACTCCTTTTAACACCCTCACTTTTCTCTCCAACTTCATCAATATTAGGATCCATTATTGATTATTGACTACCTGAAAAAATACAAAATAAGTAAAAGTTAGTAAATATAGTATGGTAAAAGTGAGTAAAAGTAAGTAAATATAGTACAATGAAAGTAAGTAAAAGTAAGTGCTTTAAACTTAGTAAAAGTAAGGAAGAGTAAGTAAAAGTAGGTAAGTTAAAGTAAGTAAAAGTAAGTTTAAACTTAACTAAACTTTTCAATTCTAGTCATGGTGGATTACTTAAAACCGCACAAGTAATTATCTGGCCAATTTATCAAACCTGGCCGACATCAATGGAACATAGTCCAATCCTGATAATTTTATATTAAAAAAATATACGTTTTAATAAAATTTTAATTATCAAAACATTGAAGCTTAACAAAAAATAAAAATAATTGTTAAATATAGAATTACCAACTAAACTTAAAATAACTAAATTTGTAATTTAAAAAAATTGGTTTGTACAAGAATGTATACGCAAAAAAATTGCATAACATCTAGCGGATGAACAAAACCCAAACCCAAATTTACTTTTTCTCATGGTCAAATTTACTGGAGCAATGCTCCCAAGATCCCAGGAATCTGGAGTCATGCCTGAGCCAGACATACTTAACGAATGTATGGAGCGAAGCAGTAGCAATTCCACAAATCCACCACCATTGGAAGAATTTGTCGTTCAAGACAGGCAATTCAATAAAGATTTGCTCAGCGACAATATTTTACCTTTATTTGGTGAAAGCCCTATTAAAACAGGTAATAAAACAATAGAGACTCCGTTCAGGACATTTGTTTCTTAATGCCAAATTCGTAGTTTTCTGTTTTTAAATATTAGCATCAGCACTTGAATACATATATATAAAATATTTGATATTTGATTATTTCACGCAACCTAATTTATGAATTTGTTTTACAGCTGGATTGAAGCCGGGACAAAAACAGATAAAGGCTTCTACGAAATTCAGATCAACAAGGGAAAAGGTTAAACAAAGTTTTGAAGCTGCTTATGGGGCTCCTATTAACTATTCTGAAGCTGGTCCATCCAAAAAAAGTTGTTTGGAAGATGATTTAGAGAGGCAAGACTACTTTTCGGACATAGTTATTGAAATTTGACATTTTAAATTAAATTTAATACAGTTAATACAGTCATCGAAGTATATACTAAATTAAGTTTTATCTGTTTACATTTTTATAATCGGACAATATAATACATATACATATATTTTATGAAAAGCTTAATTAAAAATATACTAAGTAAACTTAATGTCAAATACACTTTATTTCAGGTATCAAAAGGTTATGGAAGAATTAAAGGAGAAATTTCAAGCAAGTAACGATCGCAATCTTAGGTTACAAATACTATCATTGTATCCCTATCCCATTGAAAAAACTGCTGATTTCTTTCGAGCAACAAAGTATATGGTGCGTAAGAACCGCAATCTTCAAAAACAGTTTGGGATTCTTCCTAACATTCCAAACATGACGAAAGGGAAGGTCGTCACAGCTGAAATGAAAAAAATCATTCAGGAGTTTTATGAAAATGACGAATATAGTAGGATGTGCCCGGGAATCAAAGATTATACGTTTGCAATAAATGAAGAGGGTGAAAAAATAAAAAAACAAAAAAGTCTGGTATTGTGTAACTTGAAAGAGTTATATGCTGAATATGCAAAAAATGATGAAAATCCCAAAATAGGGTTTAGTACCTTTGTTCATCTTTGACCATCGTGGTGCGTGCTTGCGGGACAAAGCGGAACTCAGTGTCTGCGTATGTACGCATCACCAAAATCCAAAACTACAAATATCAGCGTTAGGCATTAAAGATTTAGACTACAAAAAATTAATGTCTTTATCCATCTGCGGCATGGACAATGAAGATTGTATGATGCACCAATGCAAAAGATGCCCGCGAGAGGTCAGAATAAAAAATTATTTGGAAAGTTTGGACTTCATGGCGATGGAAGAGATAAAATATAAACAGTGGGTGTCCGTCGATCACTGTATGTTAAAAGATATCACCGAAACTCCAGAGGAATATGTGACAACTGACAAGACACCACTTCACGAATAAATGTCAGTTGAGTTACTTCAAAAATCTAAAAGAAACTCTGCCCGAAAATGAAGGTGTTTTGGTGGGTGATTTCGCGGAAAACTTCTCATTCATCGTACAAGATTGTGCCCAGGGGTTTCATTGGGAGAACTCGCAATGTACAGTGCACCCATTCGTTTATTATTCCAAAAACAATGCAGGAAAACTAATTTGCAAAAGTTACTGCTTCGTTTCAAACCGTCGCAGGCATGATACAATTCTGGTTCATAGTTTTCTCAAAAAATTAATCCTGTGCATCCAACAACAAAATTCAAACCTAACTAAAATTCATTATTTCACAGATGGATGCACGGCTCAGTATAAGACTAAAACAAATTTTCTAAATTTATGCAATCATTTAGAAGACTTCAAAATTCATGCCGAGTGGAATTTTTTCACGACATCCCATGGGAAGAATGCCTGCGACGGTATTGGCGGAACGGTAAAAAGAGCAGTCGCCAGAGAAAGCTTACGATGGCCTCTCGACCATCAAATCTTAACAGCTGAGGACTTCTAAAATTTCTGCTCTCAAGAATTCCTAACCGCTATTGACTTTTTTTATGTCTCTTAGGCAGAAGTTGTATACGTAGAGCTTTCTTTGCAAAAACGTCAGAGTGAACCTATTACTTCTATCAAAGGTACTCAACAATTACATTGCTTCGTCCCAATTTCCAAGAATTTGTTGAAGGTTTATCCACTCTCCCAGAGTGCACAGTCAGTCGAAATAAGAGAGCTCATTGGAGTTTTTGCTTCGGATCAAGAACATAATACTGTCTCTCAACGCGAAATTGAAACAGGCTCTTTTGTGGGTTGTATGTATGAAAATAAACTATGGCTCGGATTAGTCCAGTCCTTTGACTGTGAATATGATGATTTTCTGATAAAATTTCTCCATCCTTCGGGTGTATGTCCCTCGTACATTTTTCCTGCGCAAGATGATGTTTGTCACGTTCCAACAGAAAATATATTTGGGAGTATTGAAGCAAGTTTACGAGGAGGAACAAGAATACAGTACAATACATTTTTCCGCTTCAAGAATTAAATAACTTTTCAAAGAAGATAAAATAAATTCTATCGAATGTATACTATTTAAGATTGTCTATATAATATTTCTAAAATTTTTATCTAAGATTTGTGTATCTACTTAATAGTTATAAAAATCTTTTCAAATTCTCTCTTCTTATTATTATATTATTAGTGTCTAAAATTTGGATTCACTGGATGAGAATACTGTCTCTTAATTCATTCTCAAAGACTTGTGTACGTGTAGTACTAGGAAGAGTATTTTATACTCTGATAAGCGCTTTATAAATTAAACATTAGTATTGTCAATATATTCTGTCCCTAAATATAAGAGAGGTTATGTATGTACATTGTACATATATTTTAAAAGATTTTTTCTCCTTTGGTTTATCTATATGTATTTTTTATATGATTTGAAAATTGTCTTTTTTTGGACTAACAAGTCTGTAATAAATCTTCGTCGTCTGAAAAAAAAATTTATTACTTAATTTCAAACTCAGTTTTGAGCCTTATAATAAACTATAAGCTGACTTTTTATTACTTATTATGGTGTACATACATCAAATAAACATTTTTTATTCTTGGTCTTTTTTTCGAAAAATGATATCTTCGCTGCCAAATCGCAAAAAAAAAAAAAAAAATTCTTTTTTTTAAAAAAATCATAATTTTATTTTTGTTACCCCAGAAAAATGATACATATTTAGAAACTACAGTTAATTTTACATATTTTATCATTTAAGACTTATTACGCTACCACAATTAGCAGCTGAGATATTTATGTTTGAAAATTGTTGGTTTTTCATTTGACCAACTTGACCAATTTTCAAAAACATTCAGATTTTTGTAATTTGGACCAAAACCAACCCTCACCAAGTTTCATGAATTTTGGAGATGGTGGAGTGTACATTTGGCACTTTCATTTGTCTATTTGTCCTGGAATTACCCTACTACAAATGAATAGTTTTCTGAAAAGTCACCAAGAACTACAGCTGTATGGCTATTTAAATTATTCAAGTTTTTTTTAGAAATGCACTCTGATTCTTTGCTATAAAGTGATGACGTGTCAATTTGACAATTTTTGTGTTTAATGAATTTATAAAATCATCTACAGATTGTTTTTTCAACCATATTGCATCTGTAGTAACCCATTGTTTATATTTTATTTCCTTACATTCAGGATTGTTAACACTTTGAAAAGTGAGCAAAAAATTCTTAATACTTTGTTCTTTTGGACAGAGATTACATATTTGCATCATGCAATTCCTGTTGTTGACATCACACACTGCTTTCTCCATAAGAGTTGTGTATTCCAACCCTTTGACACCCAAAGCTGAGAATTGTATTTTGGCATTCTGGTGGCATGTACATACACACACAGAATGGGTACCAGCAGCTCCAGCTAAAACACAATGTCTGGGGCGAAGGCTGGCAAAACTAGAGAAGCCAATTTGGGGAGTATCTGGATTATTTTTATAGAGACTAAAAGCTTCTTTCAGATTCATTAACACCAGTCTTTTCTGCACAGATTCTTTATACCCACTTTCATTTCTGATACTCAGGCAGTCTTTTGTACCTGGGCACAAATGACTAATTTCATCTGATTTGAGAAATTTCTGAACAGAATCTTTAGTACCTTTAGTTATTACTTTTCCTTTTGACATGGGTTCAATTTCAGGAATAATTCCAAGTCTTTGTTTTATATTTCCACTTTTCTTAACTAAATATTCAGTTGTCTGAAATAGATTTATAGTTTTTGATATGGTAAATGGAGATAATGTCAATATTTCGAGTTTCCTCTCATAACTGTCAGTAGAATGGAAAGCTTCAACCAGTTCATTCATGAGATGAATCATTGACCTGAAACAAATTCATGAATGTATAATAGCTATAAATAAAACATTACATGTGCATATTAAATTTTTTGGATTATAATATTGATTTCAAGTGTAACAAAATGAGCATTTTTTGAGATAGTCAAATTAAACCAAAAATTATTTTGTGACCAAATGAATTCCAAATGATTTAATGGGCCCATTGATCTCCAATCTTTAGGGAGTTGTGCTTCTAGTTTCTACTCTCAAAGGTGAATACCTACATTTTGTTTTTATGCTTCAGTTTTAGTTTAGGTATATTCCTACTTAATAATAGTGTATCATTCTAAAATTCATACCTTTGAGTTTCATGGTCCAACTTTGTAGCTTTTGATGGGCTTGGGATCTCAATTTTTGAACTTGTTTCTAACTTTCGTTTTAAAGAACGATGTGCTTTTTCTATCGTTTGAATAGCTTTTGCTTCTTTTCTTGAGGAACCCAAACCATCTGAAATTTTTGAATTAATAAATATTTGACTCCATTTGATATATATGGACAATAATAATTAATATGTCAACATATTAATTTCATAAGTTTAATAAGTTTAATAAATTTAGTATGTCAACATATTAATTTCATTTAGTTTTTCAGCAACTGCTGAAAAACTGTCTTGAAAGTAAATACATTATAAATAAATAATATAAATAAAAAAATTATAAATATAAGAAGTACATATCATTAAATACTTACGCTTCTTCACTGGAGTCACAGCAAGACTTTCTAGAACTTGAGAAACGTCTTCTTTGGCATTACTTGGTGTACTTGGATCATATTCATCGTTTTCTGAAATAACATTCTCAGAAGACTGATTGTGATCAGACTCTTCACCTTGTGATGTTGATAGCAACTCTGGTCTCTGGGTCAATAATTTTCTACAGTTGCTACATAGTACAGTATTCCTTTGTAGTTTCCATTTACATCGATCATAAAGTGAATGGCTGATGGTTCTTATATCCTTGTGTATCTTTTTCTTATGTTTTTGTAAAGGATCATCACAGTATCTAACCATTTTTTATTATTAAAAATACACAATTGTAAATCTCAAAAATAAGATATGATTTGACTCAAAATAAGCACATCTGTAATAAAAATAAGCATAACAAACATTTGAGAGAGAGAGCGTGAATATGAGTTATACATAGGATGTAAGTATATCATTTGTAGTTCTCTATTTTAGTCTGCGTAAAAATGTCAAAATTTCAACGTACTAATGTCAATGTACACATTTTTTCAATAATTTTTAAAATATCTTGCAACTTGATACCCACGTTTTTTATTGTTTGTATCTTTTAACAATTAATGGAAGTTTAATACACGAAATTTTTTTTTTGGATTTCACTGTCTAGTCGGGGGTGGTGGTCAAAAATAAAAATAAAAAAAAATGGGGGGGAAAACTTTCATTATTGTTCTACATATTTGAATGTGGTATCATTTAATAGATCTCTTCATGCTGATTCTAAAAATGTATAGTTTTATAGGTTTATGGTAAGATGTTTGGGAGTTATTGCCCATTAAAGTTAGGTGGTAAAGTGGGGGCCCATATCTCAAAAACTATTGGTCATAGAACTTTTTTATTTTGACCAGTGAAATCAGCCCCCGGAAGAAGCCCATATGTCAATTTTCATTAAAATCTGGGTTGGAGTGGTGACAAATTTTTAAATTTTTGGGTTATTTGTCCTGGAATGTCCCTTTAACGAAAATATCACAACTTAACCTAACCAACTATCAAGGGCATACAGTTGACCTAGCCCGTTTGGTTTTTGGTAATATCCAAAATACATTTTTCTAATGTATTTTGGTATGTTTGTTTGGTTGATATATGACCTTCATTTCTAGCGAAAATGAACCAAAACATAGGAAAACTTTAATGTTTCATAACTTTGTTTCAGTTCATTTGCCCAATCCTTAGCATGATCTCTAATTCTGTCGTAGTTAGCTTTGAAATAGTTATATCTCCTTTGTACTGTTCTATTTACATGTTGGTATTTGATTGGATAACTGAATGTCCATACTGCATGGTCACTGTCCCAGGGGGTCTTCTACATTTAGATCATCTATTGCAACATTATTTTTTATTATAAGATCCAGAGTACTAGGTTGGTTTTGTCCTCTTGCTCTAGTAATTTCCTTTACATGTTAAAGTAAGTAATTATCATCTAATGTATCTACAAATTTCTGTGAGTGTAGGCCGTAGGGTCATTCCAGGACAAATCGTGCAAAAAAAATTAAATTTGTAATCACTCCAACTTGGATTTCTCTCAAATTTGGTATATAAGGTTGTTTTTGTGCAAAAACATGAAATCTCAAGTTCTAGCACAATCAGAGTAATGGTTCAAAGGTTATGGGCCCCCAATTTTGGGTGTGGGGGCTGACCCCTTAATGTTTAAAAAACTCAGTCCCTAGCTAAGAAAAAAATTTAAAAACCATTTGAAAGCTCAAATCTTAAAGAATAATTGACTCTAAGTAATAAAATGCATTTAATCAAATAGTTAAAAAGTTACCGTATATCAGTTTGAATATTTGGGGTGGGGGGCACCCCCTATGATACAGATATTCAAGATTTTTTTTTTTGCAATTTTGTACCTCAATTACTTCTATATGACTTAGTCAACGACATTGTGTATTTTTACCTTTAAGTTGTGTATTTTTTTGCATTTTATTATGTACTTGCTAGTGAAAAGATGACATATTAGCCCAAGTTCAGGAATTGGGCTATACTAACTATATAGGGTGTCCATAAAGGATTACCCTGATTAGGGTGTCCATAAATGATTACCCTGATTAGGGTGTCCATAAATGATTACCCTGATTAGGGTGTCCATAAATGATTACCCTGATTAGGGTGTCCATAAATGATTACCCTGATTAGGGTGTCCATAAATGATTACCCTGATTAGGGTGTCCATAAATGATTACCCTGATTAGGGTGTCCATAAATGATTACCCTGATTAGGGTGTCCATAAATGATTACCCTGATTAAAGCATGCTATAACTTTTAAATAATTTAATCACTCGTATTCAAACACAGTTTTAATCATAAGTAGATAAACGTACAAAGTTTTGATACATAGTTAATGAACTTAATAAGCTTCCACATGTGCACCCCTAGTGGCACATAAAATGTCTAAATGGTATTCACACTCACGCCACACATTTTCCAACATTTGTGTGTTAACTGTTGCAATTGCATCCATATTGCATTCTCGCAATGTCCTGATATCTGGAACAACTGTTGCATAAACCAAATCTTTAACATGACCCCAGAGAAAGAAATCCAGCGGGGTAATGTCTGGTGATCTTGGGGGCCATGGGATTGGCCTGTCCCTGCCAATCCATTGATTTGGAAATGTTGCATTGAGAGTTTCACGAACAACATGCACCCAATGAGGGGGGTGCCCCATCTTGTTGGAAGATGACAGTTGGCTGCTTGTCCTGCAGCTGGGGGATGGTGTAATTGGTGAGCATATCCAGGTACACAGATGTGGAAACAGTTTCCAAGAATTTTTTCATCCACGACTTAATTAACTTCACATCAGGTGGATTCTTTTCATACTTTGTTCCGAACCTTCACTGAACACTAACAGGAGATTTTGTTTTTGCAAGCCACACAACACATTGTGCCTTCTCTGTCACAGACACCATCTTAACTGAACAGCTATTACAGCGCTTCTAGCGGTGAATGTGGTAGACGAAACACACCAGCACAGAAACTCTATGCGTGTACGAGATCACCTGTAAAAGGAAAACTGATGTAAGATTTGTCATTAAAACATGAGAGCATGCTGTTTTCAGGGTAAACATTTATGGACACCCTGTATAATAGTTTTATCCTAACTATATTACACACACACACACACACACACATTAAAATAAGAGATAATTTGTACTGCCTGTTTGTAAGGTCGAGCGGTATCACGCTTGTGTAGTCATGTTACAACTTGTCACAGCAAAATGAGATTGAGGGCTCCTTCCATTAGCATGAGCCTTGGTTATTAAGGGTTCAGTTTGCCTTTTGTGACCACATGATAAACACTGCTCATATATGGCATCTGCTTGCCATATTATTTTAGTGTCTTGCCTATATTGGCTATGCTTGTGTTTGCCTATTATCATTAAAAATCATTAACATTTAATATTCTTTCTACTTACCACAGGAACTGAAGCTGATATATAAATTTTAAACATGTCACCATTTAAATTATCATAAACAGTGTTGTGACCCCTTTAAGAGAGACGAGAAAAGAATCTTAAAGGGTTTAAGAAATTTACCATTAAATGTAATGGAAAAAATCCTGCACTCCTTAATTGGGAAGTTTGTACAAACTGTTCTGTAAGATTAAATGAACTTGAAGAACCTGATCAATTATTTATTTAATGATGTTTTTGAAACTGAGTTACCTACAAGTACCTCTTCATCTCAAAGCAGTCCAGGAAGTACACATTTGCAAACTGACAATCCTGGTGAGATCAGTGACACTGAAATCTGTAGAGGACAAACCAAGAACATTCTTGAAGAAATGGGGATTTTGTCAATAAAATTCCGTAAGTAGTGTATGAATTATAATTTGGGGACTTATTTTTGAAAAGTATAGTTATCAGAAAATGCATTATATGATTTTTAAAAATCATCTAAACACACTATCTTTGTGTATACATTGTTTCATAGGTTATCAAAATAATGCAGTTTTATCAAACTTGTAAACATAACATTCTTTAACAATTTAAGGAATTGCAAAAAAAAGTTATGTACAATAAATGAATTCTGATTAGTTATTAATTATGAAAATTTGTTGCTGTAACTTACAGTAATTCTAAATTTTGGATGATGCCTAATTTCGGATGGTATGAACACTGACAGGATATCTAAAAAAGCATCAGACAAATACGACAAATGTGTATCTACTTTGAAAAAGAAATTTGAATAGTGTTTCTCAGCATCTGTGGATGAGGGAGCATCTACATCCAAGAGATTATGCATGGAAAAAGAATTGGAAAGGCAAGGATTGCTCAAATTCAACTAAATTAGCAACTGAGGCATTCCATGTCAAGTGAACACACTTTATGGCAGGTCATCCCACTGATTTTAATGATTTTTGGTGTGGTAGTTGGGTATGATGAGTAATGAAGTGTGACCAAAGTTTAGCCACTTGGGTCAAATAGTTTGGGAGTAATGACCCCACCAAAATTTGGGGTCAGCAGCGTAACCTCGTGATTTTGAAAGGTCATAACTCACGATGGATGGATTTTAATGATTTTGGTGTCAAAATGCTCAGAAAAGACTACAGAATAACTTTAATTTTATGCACAGAGTGCGTACGTTCCATTAAAAAAAAGTTGCATTTATATTTGACCTTGACCTCAGGTCAGAGTTCAAAATTCAAGGTCATGAAAATTGGGCATAAGTAAAGAACTTTAGATGAAGCATATTCAAGCAAAAAATTGGAGTGGGATCTCCATGGGTTTGCTTTCCACAAGTATTTGAAATTGTGCATTAAGGTGGCCCACTTTTAAATTTTTTTTGAAAAGTGTAGGTGATCGTGGTTTCTCCCATTATTTGGCACTATACTAGCACATTGGTACCATTTTTACAAAAATTGATCAATATTTAGGGGTCTTGCATCGACCTTGAAATTACTATTTTTTTTTTTTAAAATGCGTACTTTTTAACTTTTTACTGAATCAAGATAAATTATTAAGTAGGGATGTTTTCTGAATCCTCTTAATGAGAGAAGTCGTTTGGTGTGCCTGCCAATGTCATATGACTAACGGTTTAAAGGTTGTGCCTGTATACAGGTAATACCAATGTGCTAGTATAGTGCCAAATAATGGGAAAAAAAAAAAAAAAACCACGATCACCTATACTTTTCAAAAAAATGAGTCACCATACCTGGGCAAAATGTATAATGTATATAGGTAATTAGAAAATGCACTATGCCTGTGCCAGGTACCTAACCTATTTCTTTTTTTGCAGATCATAACATTTTGAAATTCTGTCTGAGTTCCTCATCCTTTGTCATGGACAAATCGATGGCAACCATAACTGGAAGAACTCTTGAAGCTACAAATAGAGAGTCATCAAAAGGAAAGGCGAAAATAACCGCTACCTTCTCTAAGATCGGCCTTGGAAATTTTTTTAGTTGGCCAACCGTCGTCCTCCATCAGTGGTAGCAAATTGCCAACAACACGGCAGGTTTTGCAATACTTCTTCAGTGTTATCCAGTACACTGCTAACAGGAAAGATGCATTCAAAGAAACCGTAAATAACGTCTTAAAGTTTTGGAACATGGCCCGCATTAAAAGAATCACAAAGCTCAACTGCGAATGGAAGCTAGAGGCATTGTGGAAAGAGTGGCACTTACTCCAAAAGAGCAGAAAATGAGAAACTGACGCCGGAGGGAAATGGCAGAAGTTTTTGGACAGTGTGGACAAGCTGTGGGATATTGGCACATCTGATGCTGTCGAAGATATAAAGAAGAATTGACTGCTGTCCGACAAGGACAAGAAAGAAGACATTGACTTCTACCTCGATCAACATGGTCCTCGGGTGGCAACGATGAGCGGGAATGATAAAGTTTTTGCTGTAAAAAGAAAGCTACATGAAGGAAGAAAACGTCCTCACCAGGAGCCACAAACCTCAGTGTGCATACGAAACTGGAGATGAGGCCATGGAGAATGATGATACTGGCATGTCAGGAGAGTCGGAGACAGAACTAGCGTTCCCACTGCCGAAAGAGCCAAGTGTGTCTGTCAATCTTCCTCACCACATCCTTAATGCACCTGCTGTCATGGAAGTGGCTGATCGTTTCCGCATGTCCAATAATCAGGTGCATATTGTGTATAGTATTCATCGATAGCATCAGTTTTAAAGTGTCCCGTAACCCACATGTATTCTTGACAGTTTCCTTTCCACTTTCCATTCTCTACATAGGTAGTAAGCATTGTGACTGCTATCACACATTTGGCGGATCCACCAGCCGACCTCAATCAGTTCAGCATCTCGAAAGAAATGGCTTGCCGGGGAAGAGTGTCACATCGCCGTGAAGTGGCGACGGCTGTGAAGGACTCCTTCACGCCACTGAGGCACACTGTTGTCCACTGGGATGGCAAAATGGTCAAGGTCAGTTGATTAAGTTTTCATAGCTATCAATTTAGTAATGAGATTCATGAAGCATAATGTCAATTAAAGAGAGAACTGAATGTGAGCAAAAATAGGTTACTTTACAACCATGAAATTGAAATATATGGCGTGTGTTTCAGACGTCGCTGAAAGAGGAGTCCAACTGATACAAGACTATGTGAACACGGTCACAAAGGACGAGGCACAGCTGCAGGATCTTCTGCAAGTGGTGGAAAAGAATGGGATAGCTCGGCAACTTCAAGAAGTCATCACTCGCCACAATGACATAGCACAGAGGGACAACGTTGCAGCCAGTGACGTGTGATAGTGGTCAATACAATGCAAAAGTGATTGTTTAAGTTATTGTTTCTTCCTTATTTGTCTGCTATTTGCTGATTTTTTTGAAAAGTATAGGGGATCGTGGTTTTTCCCATTACTTGGCACTATACTAGCACATTGGTATTACCTGTATACAGGCACAACTTTTAAACCGTTAGTCGTATGACATTGGAAGGCACACCAAACGACTTCTCTCATCAAGAGGATTCAGAAAACATACTTAATGTTTATCTTGATTCAGTAAAAAGTTAAAAAGTAAGCATTTTAAAAAAAAACTCGTAATTTCAAGGTCGATGCGAGACCCCTAAATATTGGTCAATTTTTTAAAAATGGTACCAATGTGCTAGTATAGTGCCAAATAATGGGAAAAACTACGATAACCTATACTTTTAAAAAAAAATTGAAAAGTGGGCCACTCTATTGTGCATGTTGAAAATTTTGAGCATTTTATTTCAGATAACTTCACAAATAGTTCATATATATATATGTATGTATGTATGTATATAAATATATGTATATAAATATATGTATAAATATAGCTACATTCATGGTTTGATAAATAAACTATGTATTAAGATTTTTGCAAATATTAAGGTATTTGCTACTCTAAAAGAAAAATAATTTTCATCACAGTACCTATATAATTTGTATATTTAATCATGTTAAATTTGTGTGTGTTCAGGTTTTGACTATAGCTATGCTGATAAAATGTCATCAAAATATTGTTGTGATCCATTCAATTCCCACAATAAATTAAAATCTTCTGATCTTTGGCCTGCTTCACAATCACTGATAGAAAAATTTCCAAATCATTTGAAGCCAGGCCAAAAGTTATGTTCATCATGCAGAAAAAAATTTTCCTTGACTATTTTACAAGTTTAAAATATAGCAGAACCAGAAATATTATCATCAAGCTCGTCTGATACTACTATGGAAACTGTGTCATCAGATGGTGTTTTTGTTGACAAGGAGGCTGAATTGTCAGCAATGAATGAGACAATCCCCATGATTGGAGAAAGTCTGATTGTCAAGCACAGGATTCAAAGAAATGAAGCATACCTCCCAACAAAAATTGCCAAAATACAAAGTTCAGTAAGAAGACACTTAGATATGGTAGGTGAAATTCCTCAGGAGCCAGGTCCATCAAATGTAGACAAACTGTCTGAGCAAGAAGTAGTTGTCCAAACATTGAAAGATAAATATCAAAACTCAGATAAACATGACCAAATTATGATTCTAACTGTTTTTGCACCATCAGTAAGTGTAAGAAAACTAATTCAAGAATTTAACTGTTCACAAAGAATGGCTGTTCAGGCTCAGCAGCTTGCCAAAGAAAAGGGAGTATTGTCATCACTGAATCCAAAGATGGGGAAGGAATTGCCACTGGAAGTAACTAACACTGTTAGAGTTTTTTAGAAGTGATGAAATAAGTAGACAAATGGCAGGCAAGAAAGACTGGGTAACAATAAAAGAAAATGGTGAATGGAAAAAAAAAATCAAAAGAGGTTAGTTTTATGTAATCTAAAAAAAGCATATCAACAATTTAAGTTTGTTTCCAGCTCTCTCTGTAGGATTTTTGAAATTTGCGATGCTACATCCCAAAGAATGTGTTTTGGCTGGAGCAAGTGGGATGCATAGTGTGTGCATCTGCATAATTCATCAGAATGTTAAGTTAATGATGATAGATTCTGAATGGCAGAAATTACCAGTGAGGAAGAAACTCCGTTGAGTAGTTACCATTGTGCTTTAGCCAAAATTATTTGCGACAAAAGTCAATCTTCTTGCTATTTAGGAGTGTGTGATCAATGCCCTTGACCTGATTCACTAAAGGAAATGCTTCTTACATGTTACGAAGAAAAAGGTATTGATGAAATCCAGTACAAACAGTGGACAACAACAGATCAATCTCAGCTGGACTGTGTTATTCAAAATTTAGAAGATTTCCTAGATACCTTTATTTCTCTACTAACTTGGCTAAGGCATCATGATTTCATTGCCAAACAACAAGCCTAGTATTTAGAAAAAATGAACTATTATCTCAGTGTAATACAAAAACTGCAAAAACTTTTTAAATTTATGCTGCCACCATGAAGAATTTGGAGTGAAGACTGAGTGGCATTTTTTTGCTACCAGCCATGGTAAGGGACCATCGGATGGTGTTGGAGGAACCATCAAAAGGGAAGCATCAAAAGAAAGTCTTCATAGGCCATATGGTGATCAAATTCTGCCCCCAAAAGATCTTTTTTATTTCTGTTCCTTAAAATTGACTCAAATGTCTTTTAGCTTTGCAACACAAGAATAATACTCAAATGAGAAATAATTTTTAGATGCAATTTTATCAAAAATGAGAACCATATCAGGAACTTAAAAATTACATTCATTCATACCACTGACAAAAAATTGTTTAGAAGTACAAATGTACAGCGCCTCAGTTGAAAGGAATTTGCTTCACCCCCCAACAAGCCACTCAATTAATTGAAAATGTCACAGGATATGTAACAGTGGAGTATGATAACCACTGGTGGATTGGGTGTGTGATGGAAACACCCTGGTGAGGGTGAAGTGAAAGTAAACTTCCTTCACCCTTGTGGCCCAAACAAGTCATTTACTTATCCTGAAATTCCTGATATACTTACAGTAGATTTGTCTGACATCCTCACAATCATAACCCAATGACAGCTACTGGAAGAACATATACAATCACAAAAAAGGAAGTCAATATGATCCTGAAAAAGCGTCATCTTAAAAAGTAATTAAGAAACTGGATACAAACTTATTGTCAAAAACATATAATCAAAAACTTAAACTGCATCGAAAATGTGAGTATTGCTATTTAAATTGCTTATTGACATGTATGCCTATATACTGTAACTAACTATATTTTAATTATTACACTTATGAATACAGTTCTAAATATTAGTCTATCTTAAATTGTACAGCTTCCTAATATTAAATTATTATTAAATAGCGGAAATCCCTCTAACCCTCTAGTCCAGTGGTTCTTAACCGGGGGGGCGCGCCCCCCTAGAAACAGGAATTTCTCTAATTGTATTTGTTATTCTCTTAACGAGAGCATGGGCTAATATTGAGAAGTTATTGAGAATGTTATTTTGATTGAAGGGGGGCGTGGAGGGAAGGACCAATTCCTAGAGGGGGCATGGTAGTAAAAAGGTTAAGAACCACTGCTCTAGTCGCTAGAGCCTGTGACTGTGAATAAATGGTCCTGGGTTAGAATCCAAGTAGCTAAGAGGTTAGAAAATTTATTTTCTACACAAGCGCATGCCTGATTCCTATGCTTGTTTCGGCCATACAGTAGAATATATAAGATCTCTAAACTAATATGGAATGAAAAAAAACCTGTTTTGGCACCCTGCATAGTATCTTGGCCAAAGGTCCTTTGGAAGTTGGAATGAGGTACACACCTAGGCCTTGGGAGGTAACTAAGGGGTTTAACTACCTACCTTGCTAATTAATTTTGTAAACAACTCCTTATCATGATAATTTTACTTAAATTTTTAATAGGTATAAAATTTATATTTTTCAGGTTCAGCATGGCAATATGAAGTGTTAATTCATCAGAAATACCTGTATAAGTTAGTCATTGTTCACTGTTCAAACTTCAAACACCTAAATTTCAAGTTATTTTTAACTGCAAAAATTATATAGGATTTGTGATAAAAATTATTGATACTTTTAGAGAACCAAATAATTTTTTGTAAAAATCTTGATGTTTACCTCTAGGTATATATCAATCATGTATGTAGGTATTATATATATATATATATATATATATATATATATATATATATATATATATTATATATACAGGGTGGGCCGAAAGTCTGGATCCATAGGAAAATATTTATTTTAATACATAAATTACAACAAATGGTAAATACTTAAAATGAATATCAAGTTTAACTCGTAAATGCGTATCCGTGATACTGTACAGTAGTTCGTACCAGGGTTGTGGAGTCGGAGTCGTGGAGTCGCACGTTTCAGGGCGGAGTCTGAGTCGAATTTTTACAATGTGTGGAGTCGGAGTCGGAAAATTTTGGACCGACTCCACAACCCTGGTTATAGCCACTAGGTTAAGGGTTATTCAATTTTAAGTAGGACTACTACTGGTTAGACCTTAATTATGTTTAAGAGAATCTTTTCATTTATATATATATATATATTATTGGAAAAAAATAAAAATCCCTTAATATGATAATATCTACAAGTCAACATCCTTCTTAATATTTGAATGTTCCCTTATCCTAGAAAGTAACCTGACGATTCATGTGGTGGTGATGAAATGTCTTATTATTATGATAATTATAGAGTGAAACACTAGAGGAGTCGGAGTCGTATATTTAAAATGTGAGGAGTCGGAGTCGGATTTTTAGATTTTTTACAATGTGTGGAGTCGGAGTCGGAGTCGAATTTTTACAATGTGTGGAGTCGGAGTCGGAAAATTTTGGACCGACTCCACAACCCTGGTTCGTACTCCAGTATAAATACTCAAATACTTTTTTTATTTCAGCCCAGAAATGGCTTCGAATCTAACAACAGAAGACCGGGTAGAACTTGTGCTCATGTACGCAAGACAGGGCGCTACACACACAGAAGTTGCTACCGAATTCAATAGAAATCATCCTGATAAGCATCCAGTAACACATGCGACTGTTGGCAAGTTGTTTAAACGTTTCAAAGAAACAGGAAGTGTACATGATCGACGGCGTTCGGGTCGTCCAAAAACTGCAACTGATGAAAATACCTCTGCAATGGTATGTGAAACTTTAACGAATAGTCCAGTAAAGTCAACAAGAAGATTATCAAATGAAACACGCATTTCGAGAACGTCAATTCGAAGAATTATTAAAAATCATAAATTCCATCCCTAAGTGTTTCGATGTCAGAGGCCGCCAATTTGAGCATTTGTTATAATTTGTTGTATATTATGTATATATATATATGCATATATATAATATATATATATATATATATATATATATATATATATATATGTGTATATATATATATATATATCAGTGGCGACTCGTGGTATAAATGTATGGGGGTGCGATTTCATAAAATTGTACGACAACACGGACTCACAATAGGCTAGCGCGAATCCAATTGCCGTTCACAAGAGTAGTACTTGTATTAACATATGCGGCTATGCCAGACGTACAATTCTAGTTAATTACAATAATAATAATTTCAATAAAATACATTTAAATGGTTTATATCATTATTACTGAAGTAACTATTAGTAAAAATAAAGTTGTTATTATAAAAAAAATTCGCGATTGTACTTATATTTTCATTACAACCGTAAAATATAATTTATATTTACTTGAGCGAAAAATCTATCGCTCCATTCGGCTGCAATATTATTTTGTATTCAAACAGGGTACGCTGTTTGAAGCTATGCTATAAGTTTAGAATATTATGTACTGTATGAAGGCTTACTCAAAATGCCTCATGAATCATGATATGCCACATGAATTTTTAAAATATATTTCAAGAATATTTATTTTAATATCTTAAAATTAATATATTTTTCATCTGTTAAATTATATTTATCGTTTCAAGCAAGGGGGAGCGACCGCTCCATCGCTCCTATACGCCAGTCGCCACTGATATATATATATATGTATATATATATATATATATATATATATGTATATGTATATATATATATATATATATATATATATATGTATATATATATATATATATATTATATATATATATATATATATATATATGTATATATATAATATATATGTATATATATATATATATATATATATAGTATATTATATATATTAGGGTGCATCAAATTTCCCTGATTTTTTCAAAAAGTTTTTATTTCAATCTGTCCTATGATTACTGTGTTCCAATGCCTGAAATAGCACATATGGCCAAATTTCAAAGATTTATGGTGGTCTTAGGGGGTCCACATCATTGATGCAATATTTAGTATTGGAGTTAATGACCAAAAATTAAACATTTTATATCCCGGTTTCCGTGTTTGCAAAAGTATCAGAACCAGTAAAAATGTATTAAATATCAAAACAGGGATTAGAACTTAGCTTCACCCCACGCTCAGCACAAATCATTTACGACGTTAACTGCCGAGATGTGTTCTCTGGATGTTTGAAAGGAAGCTAATTCTGGCCAATTTTCGATATTATGAGTCAGGAAAGAACTGTCAAGTTCCAGAACAGAGAAAATGTACCATGAATCTTTGTTGATTAAGTCACCAAGCTTTGTCGTGCTGGAAATGGAGTTTGGATTTGGGTTTCCCAAATCCCGTACCAAATCGATGTTTGTGGAAAGATGCCTGATCTTGTGCTGGCTTTACTGCTATAAGTCTCTCAGCCAGATAGCGGCGTTCAGCTTCAGGGACTGCATCATTAAAGAGCGCAAGAGGTACCATCTCAGCAGTCAGGTACCATAGGTGATGCTTGAGAGC
>JAJOZX010004651.1:0-130324 GCA_023014485.1 Bathynomus jamesi
CCATTACTCGAACCCAGAACTTACCTTCAAATTACAGCTCGTGCTGTAGTGTCGTGAAATGTCTAATTCTTATTTTCTTTCCTTTAATTTGGCGTTATCTGCGTTATTTTCACTCCTAATACATATTTTACACTCCTTTCTTAACTTATAGGAGGTAGCGTGGCCGCCATAAAACTCGAAACACGGGTTGCGAGGCAGTTACATCTTTGAACAAAAAGGGAGGATTTCAAATGACTACAGTTTTCGCTATTTTCTGATTTATTTCAATTAAGACAATAACATGAAGGGAGAAGCGAGCGCGAATTCTTATTTTAACATTGGATCGTGGAGAGAGCTTCTAGTTAACTTTAAATCACAATTACATCTTAGCCAAACAAAACAATCCTTTTCGCAACAGATCGCGTCCGAGACTGACTTTTGGGTATGCCTCCGGCCCAATCTCTCTCCATGTTGCCAACTAGTGTTTTATAGTTCAAATAATTATATTCTATGTATGTTAATTTTATACATTTAAATCAGTTTACTACAATCCAAAAAAATTATCAAATTTCCTATTTGAAAACCAATACACGACAGTAGGTACCGAATTGAAAATTTAATATATTGGTATTTTTTCGGTGTAGACTGTAGAGGAATACTTCGTGACGACGTCACAAAATTGGTTCACGTTAGATCAGCGAAGAAATTAAGCGACATTGAGCCTGGTCAGTAGTTGGATGGAGGACCGTCGTCCTCCGCGTTCAGATGATGTAGCGACCCGTAGATAGTCCAGATCCCTCGTAAAGCCGTACGTCCTCTTCCGTCACGAGACCTTTGCCGTCACGAAGGAGGTTAAAGACATTATTATTGATTGCGTAGATATCTGAACATCACCCCTCCTTTTATGAAGTGTTTGGGATCCATATACCGTGGTCTGAATTAGGACCACGGTTGAAGAGAATTGAAAAAGAGTATAAAAGTATTTTATAGCTATTATTTGTCGTTCAATGAAAGCGAGACAATTCTTGCGGAAAAAAGGAATTAATCTTTCTTTAATTAACTGCTTTTAATTTCGGTTTGTTTCCTGGATATATCCTTTTTTTTCGGAAGTGTACGTATACTGCGGAAAGCAGATAAATCATAATAGCCTCTCCAACTTTTCAATTAACTATACTTAAATGATCTAACATAATTTAGAAAGATCTCAACTTTAATCACTTACGATAACACGAATTGTCTTATCATCAATACCTTTTAATTATATATATATATATATATATCTATATATATATATATATATATATATATATATATATATATATATATATAAGCGATAAAAATATATTCTTTTTCTTCTTCCTTCTAAATTGATACCCCATTGATACCAACTGATAACTATTGATACCCACTAATACCGTCTTCCTGGTTCCTTAAAATCCTTGAAGACTTTCGCTAAATCCAAGAATCCAAGAAAAGAAGAACAAAGAATATTTCTTCGACTATTCGTGTTTCAGCTTAATTATTTATAACCTCTCTCTCTCTCTCCTCAGCCGAACAATCCTTCAAAATTATTTATTATTTTCGAATCTTAATTTTTCTTTATTGAAATATTTTAGAATCGAATTTCGAAATGTCATTCATTCTTTGATTCCATCCACGCATTCTTCCTTTAGAAATGACCGTAACGATGTAATGTACGTCATACTTTTGCGTCATATACTTACGGTTATACATCGTAAAGTTACCTAGTACCTACATCCTATATTTTTAATTAAACGATTCCTTTACGTCATACAATTAATTAATATACGTCAATGTTATTATTATATACTTTTTCAGTGTTAATTCTCATTAATTAAAATACGTCAATGTTATTATTATATACTTTTTCAGTGTTAACTCTCATTAATTAATATACGTTATTGTTATTAATTTATTATATTCTTTTAAAAATTACATTCAATTGCTTAACAATACCACCCCCCCCATTTTCTTTCAACCTTATTTAAAATATAACTATTTTTAACAAAAAAGGGGGGTAGGGGGTTATGTAACAAGGGTGGGTTAGCCCCAAGTTGCATAAAGGGGGTGAGTGGGTTTTTTGGGGGAGAGGGAGAATCCTCTCCCAAAGGGGTAACCCTAACCTTTTGAGCTTCGCATTCTGAGCCAGTGGGTTCAAAATTTGTGAAGCTGTATTTAAAATGTTAAATAATATTTTTGTCTTCATTTCGGTGCTCTGCGAAGGTGCCCTCGCCGTAGGCGAGTTTGCGAAGCACAAGCCCCGCCCGTAGAGCTGGGAGCCGAAGGCTCTGCTTGTAACATCATAAAATAAAAGGTTTTATAAAAATACTTACTGACGTAGTGATGTAGCGGATGTCATTTTTTTTTCACATCCGCGGATGCGTGCGGATGAGGATGTTTGGTTTCAACATCCGCGGATGCGGATGTCTACATCTTCGTTATTTTTTAGGATATATTCGAGATTTGTTATGTTTAACGTATATAATAAGTTATTATATAGAGAGAGCTGTAGCTATAATGTAGTATAATTGATTAATTGTACAATAATTGCTGTACTTTTCTCTCAACATATAAATAATATCAAGCATCTAACTAATATAGAAATCAATCAGTGAATTCGTCTGCAAATAAATTCGTTAGATTTTGTTGAGTTTCAGCCACAATTAGAAACCATAATTGTGTTACCAGGATGCGGACGTGAACCCAACTCAATGCACCCACCGACCTCTTTCTCAAACCTCATAGAAAGAGATCTTTAATTAGCTTGATAACTATTTATATTAAGTTTAAAGTTTATTAGGCATATTTATAAATGAGTAATTAAAATAAAGTAAACTAAGATGTTCAAACTTAATTATAGGAAGGTTATGCTTAAGGAACATTAATTTTTCTGCCTTTTCTGCTGCCAGTCTGTTTCTCTTTCATCATATATTAATCCCACTGCTAAATAATCTCTCGCTTTGTACGTTTGTTGGAGGACAGGCTAAATGTTTCCTTGCAAGTTTACTCAAGTATGGATAGATATTCTGCGTATTTTTCCACCAACTAATAGGATTGTCCACATGCAGCCAGGCGTTTTTCTTGGTGATAGCTCTCGATCATTTTTACTACATCTTTTGACATCGCGTAGGTCTCGTCATTGCTGCTTGACTCAAGAAACTGAGAGACAGATTCTGTGATAGATTTGCTTGTTGAAGGTGTTGGTTCTGTCACTGAAACTTTTATTCTTTTGGTGGGTGGCGAAGCGACAGATTCAAGAGATTGAAGCTCTCAACTGCTTTGCCAAGTGATGATTTAACTCGTTCTAATGTACTAGGTGAAAATACTTAGCTTTGTAACGTGATCTAAGTAGGTTGCAAGAGATAACTTCATACAAGAACAGCCTCTCGTCTCGTCGCTTGCATCACTTTTGCGCACAATGAACTAGTTCTATTAATATAGTAGAATTTGATAATTTCCGCTTATTAATGACATTTTATCTCAACGGTCCACATCCGCACGACATCCGCAGTCCAAAGTGCGGATGCGGGTGCGGATGCGGATGTGAGAAAATGTGCGGATGTTCCGCGGATGCGGATGTGACCTACATCACTACTGACCAGTACACAAATAAAAGGATAAATGCAAACATCCGTGCCTCCATAGATGGCATATGATTCTAAGTAAGAAGAATATGTTATTTTAATTGAGTGTTTCGATATCGAGAAAATTAAGTACTTGGTGAGAACAGAATCAATTTAAAAAGAGCAGTTATTATTTAGCTCTCTCTCTCTCTCCTCTTCTCTCTCTCTCTCTCTCTCTCTCTCTCCTCTCTCTCTCTCATCTCTCTCTCTCTCTATATATATATATATATATATATATATATATATATATTAGCGAAAGTGGGCCCTACTATAGAAAAGAACGCAGCCATGAAAATCTTAAGCTTCACAAACCTTGATACAATAGGTTCGGATGTGAAGCTTAAGATTTTCATTGCTGCGGTCTTTTCTATAGTTTTATTGACCGAATAATTGAACCTTCAGTAATTTGGGGGTCAATTATTCGGTCAATAAAACTATAGAAAAAACGCAGCCATAAAAATTTTAAGCTTCACAAATCTTGATACAATGGATTCATGGTGTCGGACGGACGGACGCGCAGGACTCCCTTTTTATAGTATAGAACAGCGTTTCTTAACCTGGGGTGCTAGCACCCCCAGGAGTCCTGAAATCGATTTCAGGGATTGCTGGAAAAGGGCTTCTGTCATGCGCAGTATGGATACGTTAGGTCCGTTAACCAAACTCCTAATCTTTTCTATTTTATTAACAGATATTATTGTATGAGAATTTGAATATATATTAATACGAAAGATTTATTGCACGTTTACATTATCACCATTATATTAAGAAGGAAGACGTTGACTCAGACTCTGTGTCACGAGAAATTTACTTTTTTGCATGATTTTGACTCCAAGATTAGGGACTCCGACTAGAGAGTAATATTCTCCTTGATTGTTATTCTTAACATTTCTTTTGGCCGCTTGATTCTATTGTTATATTCAAGAACAAGTATTTTATTATATTGTTATATTCAAGAAAGTATTTAGGTTTGAATTTGTAAATATAATTCTTTGTGTGTCTTGTCTTAATATCGTTTTAAAATTTTCCTCGTTTATTTTTTTACTCTAAATGTGCTGCTTTTAAATGTATGTTCACTTTGCTTTAACTTGATATCTTTTTATTCAAAGTATTATTGGTCAACTATAAATTGTACTCATATTCTTATTTGTTTTGTATTTGCGTGGTGCTTTTTGCTACTAACCAGGTGAAAGGGGTGCTGGACTGCCTAGACCTAACTACAGGGGGTGCTGATGTCGAAAAAGGTTAAGAAACGCTGTTATAGAAGATATATATGTTACACACAGATCGTGCATGGAACAAGGAACTCTTATGGGAAAATTAAATCCACTACAGTCAGGGGTGTAGTGGCAAATGTTAAGGTGACAACACAATAATAATAATAGTAATAGTAATAATAATAATAATAAAATAAATAATAATAATTCACTTAGACTTGGAATATTAAAAATTTGAAATCACAATTAGAAGCGAGTGCTTTCATCTCAGTCTGTTTGTTCCCAACTTCCAAGTATCAACTAAAAAACTAAACAAAATTTGGATGAATGGAGGTGCGGGAGCGGCGCTCCCGTGCGCTCCCGCAGCACTAAACCCCTGACTATAGTCCGAGTTAAAGGGTTTAAACCCTACATCCCGTCCCAAAGCTGGATGCTATCCGCTTGGCAGATAGCCGGTGAGGGAAGCTATATTTTAGGGCCTCTTTGCGAGTGACCCGTTGCCCACGTTGGGCTTCCATCTGAAAAAGAAAAACTATGTATTTGTCATTTACCATTACTTATTCGGACTATAGTGAATTTAATTATCCCAGAAGAGTTCCTTGTTCCATGCACAGTCTGTGTGTAGCATAAAAGATCTCAGGGAACCATTCTCAGTTGTAACTATACAGATATAGAAAGAGAGATATAGTTAAAATGAAAACTTTCTATAAGTGAAAGAGTAAAGGGGCACTTAGTACTTTCGTCGCCACACCGCTTCTCATCAGAACAGCGACGTTAAACAACATTGGGCCTGTTCACTGGTTGGATGCATAGGCGTAGGGGCCCGATTTTGTCCGGTGGGGGTAAGCAAGTTTTGCCCGAAAAAAATAAGCGAAACCCGAAAATCAATTTTTAAGTCATATTTTTATCTAATATACTATTGAGCTAAAATGTGTGTGTTGTGTGTGTGTGTGTGTCCGCTTTTTTCGAAACCGTGCACAGCCTAAACGGCATATCGTAAATTGTGCAACCACCACCAACTGATAGCCCATGAGCTGACGATGTGCTGTGTCAAGTTTCCCGGTCCTAGGTCACAATTATGGGTCCGAAGGCCCAACCACCGCGATAAAACTACAGAAAAGAACGCAGCCGTGAAAATCTTGAGCTTCACACATACTGTGATATATACTGCTACGGGTAGCAGTACGATGGAGAGAGGGGTGGGGTAATTGGGGGAGTGGGGGTGGGGGTAATGGCTTTTTTACTTTTGTGTGTGGGGGTAATGGGGGAGTGGGGGTGGGAGGGTAATGGAGTAGAGGGCTTCAAATAATAATTTTAAATCTACAACCAATAAAAAAAAATGAAGTAGTGAAAAAATGATCCGGAGGGCGATAGCGAGCTACCACTTGTTAAACACTATTTATAGGTATACACAACTGTACGAAGGCTGAACACCAAACAAGTTACAACAATAGAGTAAGTTGTAACAGGTTATATCAAATGGGGTACTTTAATACTGCTGTTTTGGGACAGGTTTTCCTTTCTATAATCAAATATTGCCTGGTTCAAGATCTGAAGACGTGCATTTCGGGCAGAGATGATATCCTATATGAAAATCATAAGTTTCGGGTGAAATCGTGGTGATTGAAAATATGTGTACTGGGCTCTTGCCTGAATAAATTCAGTCGGGCTGAATTTGTGGGGTGGGGGGGTCAACTGACCCCCCTGACCCACCGCCTCCTACGCCTATGGTTGGATGGGTCACGCTTGTTCTCCGCGTTCAGATGATCTAGCGACCCGTCGTTCAGGTCCCACGTAAAATTGTAGGTTCCTTCGTTATACGACTCTTGCCGTTAGGAAGGAGTTTAAACAACCTTACAAAGGTACCGCGTGATGATTCTTCATTTCGCGAAGGTCAAGCTCGTCGTCCTTCAAACATTATTATTTATTCCATAACTGAAAGGTTTATTGAGAATGAAAACTAAGGATGGGATACCATCATACCAGTAGGCAGGTATAATCTAGAATAAGTATACAAATAATTTCGAACAAGGCTTACACTATGGAAATTAGTGCGAGACCGTGAGTAGTCAAATAACTACAAATATTCTTTGAAAGTAGTATAGAAAGTGTGTAAAAATAAGGCTGTTGTTTCAAATGTGGTTTTCCTCTGTCTATTTCGCATCTCAAACGGTAATTGATGAGAATGATCAAAGTAAGGAAATTTCGCGTATTACAAATACTTTGTTTTATTGTAAAATGATGCATGATAAGTAAAGGTATGAACATTTTAGCGGGTATAGATTAGGGATGCAACGGGTAGCGCTTTTACCGGGTAATTGGGTACGGGAACGGGTACCCGAAGTGTAATACCCGATCGGGTATTGAAGACGTTCCAAAATTTGTTGGTTTAGTACCGCGACTTATTAACTGTGTGCAGTTCAAGCACTTAGCTTTACTATTATCTAATTTATCAATGACAAAATAGTCCCAAACCATACTACCATTTGCCATTTTGAATGTTTTGTTAAAAAATATTATACAAAACATATATCAAGAAAATCTGCAAAACAATAAAATTGAAATTAATTTAGAATTTGGTTTTTTACTACCCGTACCCGATTTTTTAGCAATTACCCGATCGGGTCGAGTATCATCGAGTAGTACATTACCCGATCGGGTCGGGTACCCATTCGGGTACCCGTGACATCCCTAGTATAGATATAGAAATTTCTTTTTAAAGAAGTGTAGAAGCAGAAATAAAAATATAAAAATTTTAATAAATGTGGGTACAAAAATGAACTCTGAGAACCATCCCTGAATCAAAGAGAACGAAAAATAAAGTGAGCTTATTAAATATCTGTATTAAAATTGCATGTAAACAGTCAGAAACCGTATTTAGAGAAATTAGACAGGCACTTTCATACAACGATGCTT
The DNA here is from genome assembly GCA_023014485.1 of Bathynomus jamesi. Classification (NCBI taxonomy): domain Eukaryota; kingdom Metazoa; phylum Arthropoda; class Malacostraca; order Isopoda; family Cirolanidae; genus Bathynomus; species Bathynomus jamesi. The sequence continues at coordinate 7,754 of JAJOZX010004651.1, forward strand.
ATAAAGTTTGCAGAGGTCGTAGGCTAAAACCGATATATCTAGATCGAAGAGTCGAGTTATTAGTGAATAGGATCTTTGTACAACCGCATTCGCCGCTAGGAGCGCTGTAGTAGCTGTTCAGTTAAGATGGCGTCTGTGACAGAGAAGGCACAATGTGTTGTGTGGCTTGCAGAAACAAAATCTCCTGTCAGTGTTCAGCGAAGGTTCAGAACAAAGTATGGAAAGAATCCACCTGATGCAAAGTTAATTAAGTCGTGGATGAAAAAATTCTTGGAAACTGTTTCCGCAACTGTGTACCTGGATATGCTCACCAATTACGCCATCCCCCAGCTGCAGGACAGGCAGCCAACTGTCATCTTCCAACAAGATGGGGCACCCCCTCATTGGGCGCGTGTTGTTCGTGAAACTCTCGACGCAACATTTCCAAATCGATGGATTGGCAGGGACGGGCCAATCCCATGGCCCCCAAGATCACCAAACATTACCGCGCTGGATTTCTTTCTCTGGAGTCATGTTAAAGATTTGGTTTATGCAACAGTTGTTCCAGATATCAGGACATTGCGAGAACGCATTACGGATGCAATTGCAACAGTTAACCCACAAATGTTGGAAAATGTGTGGCGTGAGTGTGAATACCGTTTAGACATTTTACGTGCCACTAGGGGTGCACATGTGGAAGCTTATTAAGTTCATTAACTATGTATCAAAACTTTGTATGTTTATCTACTTATGATTAAAATTGTGTTTGAATACGAGTGTTTATTTAAAAGTTATAGCATGTTTTAATCAGGGTAATCATTTATGGACACCCTATATTACGCTGTATTGAGCGCGTCATTTTTACCTCCGAGGAGATCAAGGTATTATATGACTACCAAACATTTGGAGTTTCGAACATCTCGGACGTAACTTACCCACCATCCTAAAAGAGCTTTGACAAAGTAAATTTAGGCGTTTTTCAAACAAAGCTGTAGGTCTCCTCCGTCACATGACCTTCGCCGTTACGAAGGAACGTAAACAATCTCAAACGTTATTATTATTATCATTATGTTAAATAAAATTTTTCCTGTAAACATCGGCAGAGGAGAAGATTGTAGACACCAATCGACCAGGGAAGTATTCCGAGGTGAACGTTAGGCAGGAGACGGAGTGCTGGAACTCTCGTTTCTCCTGTCACTGCCCCTTTAGCCGATCTTTTTCCGTGTCTCAACTGTCTCATCTACCTTGTGAGCAGTCCAGCATGCTCTCACACACACTTCTCCCTCTCTTCTTTCCTACACATACACGCATTTTACACACTACACAATCTTTTCAAAATTTATAAAAAAAAATAGCATCGTGAGCCTCGGAGACCTTGATTTTGGCCCTCTTTTATAAAGGTGGGCATTTTTGCGGGCACCCACCCTTGGCCCCTCCTTTCTACATAAAAAAAAGAACCATCCGTAATCATCCTGACTCACACTAGTCCGCACGCGATCGACTTTGGACTTGGGTTGCTAAGACTTTCCCGATATAAAGAGCCTGCGAGTAAGATTTACACCTTGAGGTCCGGATTCAGAACCTACTTCAAGAAATCTTACGAGGTAAAGTTCGGTACATGATCTTTAATATAGTATCTTCTCACTCAATGTCATTCCATTTCAAGAATTTTTTTTCAAGAATGAGATTCTCACTCGTGCATTTTTCAACGGAGGCAATTCTTAGGTCGAACCATTCTCATTCTTACTGTACGATTTCCCACTCCAAGTTAGATTTTTTATACAAAATACCCTTCGGGCATGCAATTGCTTCTCGCCACTCTCTTTAGCCTTTCTCAAATCAGGGAACTCTTTTCTCAAATTTGGAATTTATGCGGCGGCAAGTGATATATTGAGTCGTTCATACTTCCTCGGTGTTGTGCCACCACGAGAGTAAAGAAAATCTCTATCAGTGAAGCTCCCTGTATCTATCCCCGTGTACTCATGACCTCGTCTCTTATGGAGAATGAGAGTTTTTCGTGGGTATCAACCGCTGTTGCTACGGCGAATTTAAGAGTCTCCTAACTTTGAGGTGTTTATGCTGCAAATGATTAAAAATAGGTTGCTCAGTGGTTGCCCGTGCTATGTGGGGCACAATGCAACGAGAGAGAGAGAGAGAGAGAGAGAGAGAGAGAGAGAGAGAGAGAGAGAGAGAGTTAAACAAACTCCTACAGGGTTAGGTTATAATACTACCTTCAAAATATTTATCAAATCGATTCTTAAATCAGTGTACATGTGTGGACAGTCTTAAACCGTGAGTGTATTCAAAATTTTGTCCAGCTTGTTTTTAAACATGTTTACATTTTGGCTTGAACCAACCTCTGTGGGAGGTTGGTTCCAGATATTAACTATTTTATAAGAAAAGAAATTACCGCGGATGGAGGTACTCGTAAAAGAGAGAGAGAGAGAGAGAGAGAGAGAGAGAGAGAGAGAAGAGAGAGAGAGAGAGGAGAGAGAGAGAGAGAGAGAGAGAGAGAGAGAGAGAGAGAGAGAGAGAGCCTGAAAGATCCAGAATCGGTACCTCAGCTGTGGACTTGTCCTTGACATCAATCAAATAACTTTTTGAAGAATAAATAATTAATTAACGTAACTTTTCTTTTCATAACTTTCATTTCTTCATTCTCTCTTGGACAAAAAAGTACTTTCGGTAAACAAAAGTTTGCCAAACTTTCGATAATAAAAAGGTGGAAAGTACTTTTTTATGGACTTTCATGCCAAAACTTGATTTCCAATTTTCTCTCGCAATACTTTTTACGCCAAAAAATCTACACAGTCGTCAAAGAGCCCCTTTAAGAAAAGCAATAATATATATATATATATATGCGCCTCGGTGGTGGTGGTGGTGGTGGTTAGCGTCGCTAACTACGAATCCATCGGCCCCGGGATCGAGACCCGGTGACGGCAGGTGGCGCGCAGCAAAACCCAGCTGTTCATCCTTCCATTGGTTGGTAGATAAATAGGTACCCTGGATAGCCTAGTGGTTAAGACGCTGGGCTGCTGGTGGGGTGGTTCGGATTCCACGTTAAACTGTAGGTCTACGGTGAAGAGACAAGCTTGACCTGCGTCAGAATGAACAATTCGGGCGGAAGCTAACCAAAGGTTTTATATATATACAGTGGTGTAGTGCTAAATAAAGAAGTGAGGGAACGCATTTTGAAAGTGTTACTCAGATGCGGGGGGGACAATGGCGAGCGCGGCGAGCCCATACAGCTGGGGGTCCGGGGGCACTGTAAGCCCCCAGGGAAATCTTTTGAAATCTGACCAATTTCAGGGATATTTTGAGGTCATATGCACTGGATATTAGGATATATTCCAAGGTTGAAGATGCAGTATTTCCAGTGTCATTAGATATACGACATCCAGTACGATCAATAAAAATAACTAACAACTGGAATGATTAACTGAAAAAAAGTTAACAACTGGTACGCCGTGGTGACTGTTTCACCAGATCTTTATAGGCTAGCATTGCCTCAGTCGAAGCTAAAAGAAATGAAACCGTTAATGATTCTTTCTTATATTTCTTCTAGGGGTGGGAATTAAAATTTCATGACATTAGAGATTTGTAAGTTCGGATTTATTTGAAATAGTGAGGGAACGCCGTTCCGTCTACCAAAAAAAGTAAGGGAACGCCGTTCCCACAGCACTACACCACTGTGTGTGTATATATATATATATATATATATCGTAAAATTCGGTGTACAAGTCGACATGGTGTATAAGTCGACCCAAGATTTTGGTTAAGAAATTCGTGTTTCAAGATATTTCCTTTGTATAAGTCGATCCCCCACTCCTCCACTAACCAACCAACCATTCATTCAAAAAATGTGGGATTAGTAATCAAATGGATGGGATGGAACTTGGAAGATGATTTGTTGTGGAGAGATAGTGATAACGAAGAAGATGCAGTAAACAATTTAAGCGATTCCAATTCAGATTCAGATACATATGGCGACCTTGATCCTAATCCTAACTAAATTTTTAAAGTTTTTTATTGTCTTTTAACCTTTTAACTGTGTTTTTAATAAATAAAGTGTAATTCAATATCTGTATTTGAGCTCATCCTTGATCATGTGCACCAGTTTACCTCTCTTGGATTAAGGTTCTGATTTCATACTTGTTGTATAAGTCGACCCTAAAATTTAAAGATATTTTTTAAGGCTTTAAACATCGACTTATACACGGAATTTTACGGTATATATATGTACAGGGGGAGAGAGAGAGAGAGAGAGAGAGAGAGAGAGAGAGAGAGAGAGAGAGAGAATTTCCCTGTAGAATTTTCCAAGTACTGTAACATCTAAGAATGCAGTGGAACTGCACAAGCAAAGTTAACACTGAATACAATAACAGACTGTACATATATGAAGCAAATAACAGAAATGTGCATTAGCCGCACTTAGGAGCTCTAATATGCTCTATAAAGGCAAGGAAGTTGAATGGAGCATGGTGAAACAGCGTAAATATTGTCTTCGCTCGAATGAACCTTTAACCGGGGCTCCTGGATGGGGGGGGGGGGGATCGGTAGGAGCGCTGACTCTGAAGCCACGAGAAAATGGGGGAGATTCGAGTCCTACTAACTCATAGTTTTCAACTTTAATGCCTTTTTCCCATTTTCATAAAACAAATTATTCGTGTATAACGGTATCACAGACAATTTGAAAACTTATTTACACTATGTATGGAGAGTAAAAACTATTGTAGTCAGGTGGCGCGAGAGTATACGTGGGTGTGTGTGTGTGTGTGTTATATATATATATAAGAGAGAGAGAGAGAGAGAGAGAGAGAGAGAGAGATAGAGATTCACATGAAGGCAATCGATTTTGTGGATTTGCAGAATGCTTTTCGTGAAGGGACTTAATGGATTCCCAGAAAATTACACATTGGAGTCAAGAAAGGCTTTCGGATATTTCGCGAGACAAACATTTTGGCCGACGAAGCAATCTGTCGACGAGTGGAGGAAGTTTTTCTCGAACGCGAAATATTTCGATGAAAATACTTGTTTTTGTGTAAACAAAAACATAGCGAAACAAAATGACATAAAAGGACTTACATTTTCGATGACAAACGAAATGAGAGAAACGAAATATCTGTGAAATAATGTTGATAGTTATTTTTTATTTCCTCTAAAATTTCTAATATTTATTTTTATCTTTGAAAATAAATCTTGGATCACCTGAAGATCAGGGCCCCCATGTATTCTGTTTTTTTTTGCTTTACAGTACCAAATATAATAATAAATTAAATTGAATGCCCGGTTAGGTCAACTGTACGCCCTTGACGATTGGTTAGGTTAAGTCGTGATATTTTCGTTAGTTTTAACGAAGATATCATTTGGTAATTGAGGCTGGGGGCCCTGATCTTCAGGTGATCCTAAATCTTAGTTTAAAGTTAGATTACGTTTGGTAAAGTTAAGGTAGACTAGCTACGATTAGACAAGGAGAAATTGTTTTATTTTTCGTAATTTTGATTGAGGGAGGTGCCGAACATCCATGCAGGAAAATTTGGCACTGGAGAAAAATTTCTAGATAATAAATAATAATAATAATAATAATAATAATAATAATAATAATAATAATAATGTTTGGATTTGTTGTTTATGGATTTTGGATAACTTTTGAAAGTTTCTGTATTTCTTCGTAATGGCAAAGGTCATGTGATGGAGGGGACCTACAGCTTTACGTGAAATTCAAATCAACAACGGGTCACTAGATCATTTGAACTTAGAGGACGGTCACCCATCGAGTCAATAAACAAACTTAACATCAGTTAAACTCGCTAATCTAAAGGGAAGTAGTTGAGGAGTACGAGGATCAAAGTGGACACCTCACGCTACATTTGGTTGCCCAGCATTTTTCAATACTCTAGACCAGTGGTTCTTAACCGGGGGGGGCGCGCCCCCCTAGAAACAGGAATTTCTCTAATTGTATTTGTTATTCTCTTAACGAGAGCATGGGCTAATATTGAGAAGTTATTGAGAATGTTATTTTGATTGAAGGGGGGCGTGGAGGGAAGGACCAATTCCTAGAGGGGGCATGGTAGTAAAAAGGTTAAGAATCACTGCTCTAGACCTTCCAAAATATCATTCCAGAGGGCAACCCTCTGAGATCAGCGTACTTCACTCCGAAATTTTGACTTATATTAGGCCAGATGTTATTCTTTTTGCTATCTTTATCACTATCTTATTTTGTGTTTCAAATTTCGCGTCATCATTCATTACAATTCCTAAATCTTTTGTTTTAGAGTTTCTCTGAATTTCCTGTCCATTTGGGGTATAGTATTCCATGGATTTTATGTCCTCCCTCCTTCCGTACCTTAATAGTTGAAATTTCTTAGTGTTAAATTCCATATTATTGCCTTCAGACCAATTGTAGATTCTGTTCATGTCTGTTTATAGAGATCCTATATCCTCTGGGTTTCTTATTTTTCTACTAATTTTCATGTCATCGGCGAAGGATGTTACTGTCACTCGTAACTTCCTCATCTATATCACTTAGCATGATTATGAAGAGTAATGGAGCTAATACTGTTCTTTGTGGTACTGAGCTAAGGACCTCTTATTCTGATGAAGATATTCCTTGAACTGTAACGACTTGCTGCCGCTCACTAAGAAAATTATATACCCATTTTTCTACTTTTCCCATATATCTCAATTTATGTACCATGATTCCATGGTCACACTTGTCGAACACCTTGGTAATGTCTGTGTATATCACATCATAGTTTTCATTGTTTTCGAGTGCATCAATAATGTTAGTGTTCCATTAGTTATGATAACCAACATAGGTTCCGGTCAGGAAGATCATGCCTATCATTTAATTTTTTTCGAGTTTCCAAAATGTCTTAAATTTGTTCTAACTATTATTTCAAATATGTTGGTGAGATGAGATGTAAGCGACAATGGCCTATAGTTTTTAGCCTCGAATCGATCTCCTCCTTTATATATTGGAACTATGTTCACTCTCTTCAAAAGGATGCTCGGTATTTCTACCGTATCTAGCGATCGTCTCCATATCCAATTTAGGGGATTAGCAATTTCATTCTTGCAGTTTTTGATTTGTGTGGCATTCCATTTGTCCGGGCCTGCTGCCGTGTGTGTTTTTAGCTTCCCTATAGCTTGTGTGATATCATCTGTTGTGAAGTCAAAGTCTGTTGCACTTTCCCCTTGTACGATTAGTTCTTCTTCAAAGAACACGTTTCTATCGCATATCAGTTTGTCAGTTTTTCGGATACTGAAAGATGATTCGTACTGAGCTCTTAATATTCCGGATACTTCTTTTAGATCATAGGTTAAAACATTGTTTTCATTCCTCAAAGGTCCGATAGTCGCGTGATATTTCGTCTTCCTTTTTGCAAAATTATAAAGTATTTTGAGTTAACCTTTATCGCTTCTATAGCGTCATCTTTTTCCTTCTTTGTATGGTGGTTCTCAGTTTGACCTTGCATGACGCAATTTCTCCAGTTTATCATTTAATATTTTTCTGATGTTGTTGGCTTTGCAGTTTCTTATACAGTATATGACGCGTTCGGTGGAGAAGGGGCGAACGCAACATTTTCGAATTATGCCACAAAATGCAGTTAAAGTTTGTAAACTTTAAACCTTTGTATTTTTCCGGTTTATTGAAATGTTGTATGAATTTGAACACATATTTGAGTAAAATATTGTTTTGTAATATGTCGATATAATGAAACGCCAAGAAATTTTACAATATTATTTATTGATAGCTTCTGATGTTAACTGGTGTAATCCATTATTTGGTCCTCTTCGTCGAATGTTGTATTACCTGCTTCAACTGTTTTGGTTTCTTCCAGTTCCTTTAACAATCGTGTATAATAGTTCACTGCAGTTGCAGGCATTAGGTCTGATAATTCTTTGAGATCTTTTATTTTTTCCTTAGTTATTGGCAGCAATTGGGAATACTTTGGTTGCAGTGTCTGCTGGGTTAGATTGAATAAACTGACACTGTAGGATTTTTTCCCTTTCTGCAGTCTGACGGGATGGCTATTATCTGCGGTTGTGCGGTATGCAGTAGATATTACGTAGCCTTCTTTGTGTTGAAAGTCAAATATTAACTTTCTTGCATCTGTAAATTTAGTAGTTGTTGATTTCCTAATGACAATGCACGTTTTTAGGACGTCAAAATCGAGAAAATCAGCCTGTTTCATTTCTACAACTAGGAAGCGCTGCGAAACGGCTGTAGTTATGGCCGTAACATAATCTTTTTTGGTGTAAATAATATTGCTGTAATTATTTTTTTATTTTGTTCAATTTGGCCAAATTGAGCATCAAAGGGCATTGTCGAGTGACCAGAAAGTAGATAGATGTGTTCAATGTGAAGCAATGATGCGGAGTGAATTTCTCTGAGATACATTAAAACCTAAATTTTACCGTGAAAGAGTGCAGACTAATATCTAATTTTTTGCATAGATAAAGCAAAGGTTTTAAAGGATAATTATACGACAAAAAACGAATTTTTCGAATTTTGTGGCGTTCGCCCCTTCTCCACCGAACGCGTCATATGCGCCTCGGTGGTGTAGTGGTAGGACGAAAATCAGGGGTTGCAAAACTATTTCTTGATGACATATATACGTCATCATTATATATATATATATATATATATATATATATATATATATATATATATATATATATTATATATATATGTGTGTGTGTGTGTGTGTGTGTGTGTGTGTGTACTTGCTTCTTTTCCCAAGCGTGTAGCAAGTTCCTAAAACCCATTTCCATCACTGGTCGCTGATTACGAATCCATCGACCCCGGGAACGAGATCCGGTGACGGCAGGCGGCGCGCAGCAAAACCCAGCTGTTCATCCTTCTACACAAAAAAAATTGGTTGGTAGATAAAAGGGTACCCTGGGTAGCCTAGTGGTTAAGACGTTGGGCTGCTGCTGGTGGGGCGTGGTTCGGATTCCACGTTAAAGTGTAGGTCTAAGGTGGAGTGACAAGCTTGACCTTCGTCAGAATTCGGGCGAAGCAAACCCAAGGTTATATATATATATATATATATATATATATATATATATATATATATGAATGATATAGAATATAGATGATCATTTTAACCCCTTAAAACTTCACAAATGGACAATCTATATACAAAAAATTGACTGAAAATCCGATTCAAAGGAGAGAGAGAAGGGCCAAACGATTTTCCTCTCTCTTTCTCTCGAAAAACAAGTGCTGCAGATGTGAGGAATGAGAGGCATATAAGCACCCCAAAATGAATAAAGAAAGAAAAACAAGAAAAACGAGAAAAACAAACTCGAAAAGTGGTGAGCAAAACTCAAAAACGCCGAAGATGCCACAACATCAAAGAATATGGTGACAAATAAATTTGTGACCTTCTGCAGCGTCACATATTGAAAAGAAAACCGAAACCCAAAGACAGAAGAAGGAGAAGAAGAAGAAGAAATTAAAGCACGAGAAGTAATCCAAAGTATTCCTTTTCTTTCGTGAAAAATAGAAGAACAAAACAAAATTGGGAGATTATCGGAACTTCTCAGAAAGGAAGACAACTCCTTAACGAACAATTCCAAACAAATATCCAGAATTACAAACAAACCAATATCGGGCCCTCCTCACAGACTCAAAATAAAAATCAATATATAGTATGTATATATATGTGTATGTATATATTAGTGGTGGACCGGATGTCAGTTTTTCAACATCTGCGGATGCGGATCTTTAATTTCAATATCCGCGGATGCGAATGCGGATATTTAGTTAATCTATCAATATAATATAGAATTATGAATGTATGACATAATTTTTCAAATTTCGTGATATTACTATTATGGCAGGCAATGCATAAGAATTAAAATTAATATTAATGTTTTCATTATGATAAAAATAATAACTTTCTCAAGAGTTTCAACCACAGAAAATTCAATGAAACAAGTTTCATTCAATTTTCTGTGTTACCACCTATTTATAGTTTGACGTTTAGTTATTTGTTTGTTCATTAATAATTAATACTTTACATGAAATGTGCATGACTGGGCCTTATAAGCTACTTTATAAGCTAATTTAATTGTAAATTGCATAATTTATTAGAGGTAATATCCGCATAACATCCGCAGTCAGAAGTGCGGATGCGGATGCTAAAAATGATGCGGATATCCGGTCCACCACTAATATATATATATATATATATACACACACACACACACCTTTCAACCTTTCAAATGTTCTGCGCAATGATTCCTCATCTCGAGTTGGCCTGGTGAAGCCTGGTTGGCCCTCCTCTCGAGATGGCCTGGTGAAGTAGTGAGTTGGTTTCTTCTACTCTCCACCTCACACAGCCAGGTACGCCAGGCTTATCGGGGATTGTTCTAAGCCAGGCGTCTAATCTTCTTTTGAAGATGCCGATCGCAACACCACTCGTGTTCCTTAGGTTTTTGGGCAGCTGATTAAACAGTTTCGGTCCTCTCACAACAAAACTATTTTCTTTCAAGGTTAAGGATGTTCCCTGTCTCGCTTTTAATTTGGGAATACGCCACACTGTAGGGCGTGTCAATTTTGTCAACTTTTTTCAAATCAATTTTGGTAGTGAAAATATAGTCTTTTCATGTCAAAACTTGAAATTGGCCAACCAAAATGAAATAAAATAACCCTTACCTACATCAATTTTACCTTAAAGTTTCAGAAATTGACTCCTTTACTAAATAATAGGACATAAATTGATTAACTATTCATCTGTCACAGAATTATCCCACTGATCGTATATGGAGTGTTTTCAAGGTCATATAGTTGTACAATGTACAAGTCACAACATGAATAGATCTGTCCCTCAGCCCTCACTCTCAGTTGCCTCTTAGATGTCATAGACGGTGGTTTGCTGTTATTGCTCTTGTACCTACTTCATAGTTATTCTACTAGACGAATACTACAGTTTAACTGTAAGTATGGATTATTGATTATTACAATTATTTATTATTATCATATTCTCCTGTCTATGTTGTAATCCCATGAAATATTTTTTTATTGAATTTTAGAACATCGAATAACTAAACTTTGAAACATCGTAATTGATATAAAATACTTAAATGTTTTTCTTTCTTTTCAGATATTCCTAAGATGCCAAAATTGAAGACAAGATGTCACTCGTCATGCCACTTGAGCCTGTTAGTCGGTACAGGCAAGAAGCTTCCCGTATCAGAACTACCAACAGTGCGAGACATGCTGAGACTAGGGTTACTCCTTCGTAAACAAAATACAAAGGATAGAAGGAACTACACAGAGAAAGAGCTCATAAGGGACATGATTCCCCCTCTTCTGCATCAGTGGAAAAAAGGGAGCGCCGACAATTGAGCGCATCGACAATTGAGCGCAACGACAATTGAGCGCAACGACAATTGAGCGCTAAATGTTGCCTAAAAGAGACTAACCAACCAACTCCCTACAAACAAGTTTAGCTTGTCGACCCTTCTTAAGTTATGGTCAGTGTCTCTTCTCGCGTCACTCTGTTTAAAAAGGTTAGTTTCACTCCAAGGTGTTTTTGCATTTTTAAATTTATTTTGTTTTTACTCCACTATTGTATTTATTTTTTAGTCCATGTTATATTAGCGGTATAAATATTTATTTATTGCATTTCTTTATCTTTATTACTGTGCTTTTATTTCACTTTTTACGGAAAAATGTTAAAATGCATTACATCAAATGTTTAAATAACTTAAACCAGCCAAGTAAGCTAACTGTGCTCTTAAGATAGAATATTTATATATTTTTAAAACTTCGTTCTTTTTATCCCACACAGCATGGAACGGATAACGTCGGAGAAAGGAAAAACGAATATGTTATATGAAGGATATTCATATCGAATGGACAGAGTATTGGCTTCTGGTAAAGAGTCATGGCGCTGTGTCAATGCTCATTGCAGAGGTCGTATTTACGTCATTGAGGATGAATGTGTAACTGTAAATGAACATAACCATGTCCCCAATCCAGCAAAGTCAGCCGCAACTGCATCCGTATCGCAACTTCGGGAAAGAGCAGCTACATCGAATGATACGCCTCGTCGAATAATCACAGAAACAAGTCAATTTGCCTGCTGAATCAATCGTCGTCCTCCCAAAGTATTGCTCTCTTCAGCGAACTGTACGTCAACGCAAATGTAAAGGTGATCCAATTCCAGCACCAACCAAAGTTGCAGATATTTCAATACCTCAACAACTTAGTTATATGTATTCTGGAGAAAAATTCCTTGCTCATGATTCTGGTGCTAATGACCCTGATCGATTTTTCATATTTTGTACTCCTGAAAACTTGACATTAATCAAAGAAAACAAAAATTGGTTGGCAGATGGAACGTTTAAAATAGCCCCACAGCTGTTTTATCAGCTTTATGTAATTCACGTAATTTATAGAGGAAATGTCCTTCCTATGATTTACATTTTGCTTCAGAATAAATCAGAGGAAACATATCGTCGTGCTCTGAATCAAATTCTTCTAATGGACGAAGCAATCGCACCCAACACCATACTGTGTGACTACGAAAAGGCCTTTCATAATGCTGTGTGTTCAGTTTTCAGTAATGCGCATGTGGTAGGATGTCTGTTTCATTTAGGCCAGGCTGTTTGGCGGAAGATTCAAGCTCTATCTTTGGTACAACTGTATGGTACCAACGAAGAGATACGTAGTTTCTCCAAAATGTTGGTTGTTTTGGCCTTTGTTCCTGCAAGTGACATCATTGATGTATTCGAATCATTACAAGACATAATGCCTGAAGAGCTTGAAGATTTGTTGATTTACTTCGAGGACACGTGGATTGGTAGACCATTTAGGAGAGGCAGGAGAAATCCTCTGTTCCAGCCAACAGTGTGGAGTGTTTACGATCGTGTCCAATGTGAGCACCCTCGAACAAACAATTCAGTTGAAGGTTGGCATCGAGCGATGCAAATGTCATTCGGTCATTCCCATCCAACAATTTATAAGCTTATAGATATCCTGAGACTTGAGCAAAGTCACACACAAAATAAAATTGTGAGACTAGATTCTGGACAAAAGGCTAAATCAAAACACAGCAAGTATATTCGAACAAATAAAGCCATTATTGACATTGTTAAGGACTACAGAAACAGACATTGCTTCGATTATCTCCGTGCTATAGCTTATCATATAGACCTTCAAAAGTAGGGAATTCTTGTTTTACTTATTTTAATAAAATTTTAATAAATTCTAATTTAGTGTTTTATAACGGCTATTTATTTCATCTTTTGACCAATTGTCGTTGAGTTCAATTGTTGCTGCGCTCAATTGTCGTTGCGCTCAATTGTCGGCCCACGGGAAAAAAGCTAGTGTGTTATTCAAACCACCTGTACTCAATCAGTATAGAACTATTGAGCTAAAATTAACAAAGCTGTGGCACAAAGCAGTTAAGACACCATTTGGTAAAGGAAAACTAGCAAAGAAAAATAAATTTCTGCACACACTTGATACTCTTCTTGACATTTTTAACTGCCAGTGTCCCATAGAGTTGTGTTCTGAAGCCAATTGTTCTCCCTCATGCAGAAGAGAACCTCACCCTCACATTGATTGTCGCTGTTCTCGTGAGAAGAAGATCCCTGTTTTGGAGCTGGCTTTCATAAAGGCGCAGAGAACAAAGGTAGGAGGCCAAGGAAGTATGCAGATTGGTTCGGCAGATTATTCAGAAACCAAAAAACAGATTGTTATTGCTAAGAAAAAAGAGAAAATCCGAGAGAGGGAAGAAAGGAAGAAAAAGAAGAGTGAAGAAGCCACACAAAGAGAAGAAGAGCTCTATCAAGAGGTTTCTCACTTCTTTGAAAGCTCTTCAGATGAACAGAAAGAAGCAACATCAGATGATAGCTCCAAAATGCCATCTGAACCTTCGCCGAAGAGAATGAAATGCAACACTAAAGACATCTCAAACATTGCCCTTGCCAGTATTCGCCACCATACGGGGCTACGAGAAACTGCAGAGATTGCCACTGCCGCTTGGATAGATGCAGGCCTCATCAGCCGAGAGGATACATCCTTAGTGATAGATCATCATAAGATAAGAAGAGGTAGAGGGAATGGAGAGAAAGTTTCCAGGTCTCATCAAAGAAGAACACTACTGTGTTCCGAACCTGGTGGCCGCTATTTGTTTCACTTTGTTCCTGAAGCAGAAGTAGAAGGCAAGAAACATGCAGAGGCAATTGCTGATCAAATAATATGTTGGCTTCAAGAAAGAAGACTTGACAGTTCACTGCAAGCCGTTGGTGGAGACTCAACTGCGATGAACACTGGATGGCAGGGCGGTGTTATGACGCATTTAGAGAAAAAACTTGGAAGAAGGCTTGTTTGGATCGTATGTGATTTGCACACAGGGGAACTACCTCTTCGTCGTCTCATCCAGGAACTTGATGGTCCTACAAAGAGCAACAACAAGTGGTCAGGCCTCCTTGGCAAGATGCTAGATAAAGCAACGGAATTAGAAATAAATACAAAATTTCCAAAGGTCGAAGTAGGCCCTCCCCTTCCAGTGTTGTCTGAAGAAGTTATCAAAGACCTCAACACGGATCAATCTTACGCTTATCGTATTGTTCAAGCAATCAGATCAGGAGAGTTGCCTCAAAATCTGGCTCTCTTGGAGAGTGGACCTATAAGTCACAGTCGTTGGTTAACTACAGCGATTCGTTTCTGCAGGATTTGGATTTCCAAACATGCACTGAAGGGCAAAATGCTACAGAATTTGATGTTGATTGTTGAATTTATTATTGGGTTTTATCTTCCTCACTGGTTCAATGTAAAACTTAATCCAATGTGGATGGAGGGGTCCAACCACATCTTGTTTCAATTACAGCTACTGAGAACCCAAAGGAAAGTAGTGGTGGACATCGTGTTACCTGTGGTGAGAAGGTACCTTGGTATGCTAGGCCAGAGGCAGTTTTGCAAGAAATACTCTGCAGCCAATGTACCAAAGAGCGAACTGAGGCTGTGGAAATCATTCTAAAGCTTAGAGGAACATCACTAGATGATGACCAGCTGGGAGACTGCTCTGTTCAGACAAGGAAGGTACCTCCGATAAACGTCAATGCCACGAAATTGTCAGAATTAGTTAACTTGAGTTCGGAAGTTTTGGAGCCACCACTGACATGTATAACAAACAAAGATTTAACACAACTTAAAGAGGCCCCAATGCAAGTGCCAAAGTGGCCTTCTCACACTCAGAGTGTGAAGAGATGTGTGAAAATGGTCACAGAGGCAGCTAGTCAAGTTTACAGTCACGAGAGGCGAGAAGGCTACATCAAAGCGCAAGTAGCAAGCTGAATGCTGATGTGAAGGAACCGCAGCAAAAAGGACATGACTGCATTGGTTACTTTCAAATACTCTCTGAATGATATCTTATTGCCACTTTAAATGTTGATAGGATGTTTGCGCACATTTGTTATTTTGTTACGAATTTACGGAAAAATGGAATTTTTGAATTAAAATTGATGTAGGTAGGAGTTATTTTTTATTGTTTTTGAAGCAAGGATATTATTTTGTATGTCAAATGATTACATTAAATTGCTACCAAATCACATGATTTTCAATTTAGTTATTTCACCCCCAAAATTGACACACCTTAACGCCACAGTCTTCCTTTTCTACTTTCCACCGTTGTTTGGGGAGTTACAGGGTTCAGAGTAAGATTAGGGACCAGTTCTCCATTATTTTCCAAGTGTAAATAATGGTGTATCTCTCTCTCCTCCTTTCGAGTGAATATACTGTAGGTTTAATTCGCGTAACCTTTCCCAGTAATTTAGTTCTTTGCACCCTTTGATCTTGGCTGTGACGCTTCTCTGAATCCTTTCTAGTTGTCTAATGTCTTCTTTTTTATATGGGGATGTTAGGACCGAGCAGTATTCCAATTTGGGTATGATCAGTGTTTTCAGTAGAGGAATCATTATATTCTTATCCCTTCGTTTAAAGGTTCTCAGTACCTGCCCAGTTACTCTCTTTGCTCTGTTTACTGCTATCTTATTTTGTGTTTCAAATTTCGCATCATCAGTCATTACAACCCGAAAGTCTTTTGCTTTAGAATTTCTCTGAATTTCTTGTCCATTTGGGATATAATATTCCATGGATTTTAGGTCCTCTCTTTTTTCGTACCGTAACAGCTGAAATTTCTGTGTTAAACTTCATATTGTTGTCTTCCGTCCACTTGTAGATTCTGTTCATGTCTGTTTGTAGAAATCCTATATCTTCAGAGTTTCTTATTTTTCTACTGATCTTGAGTCATCGACAAAAGATGTTACTGTGCTGTCTCTGGTAACGTCCTCATCTATGTCAGTTAGGATGATTATGAAGAGTAGTGGAGATAATACTGTTCCTTGTAGTACTGAGCTGAGGACCTCTGATTCTGATGAAGTTGCTTCTTGTACTGTAACGACTTGCCGCCGCTCACTAAGGAAATTATATATTCATTTTCCTACTTTTTCTGTTATTCCCATATATTTCAGTTTATGTATTATGATTCCATGTTCACACTAGTCGAACGCTTTAGCAAAGTCTGTGTATAGTACATCATAGTTTTCATTACTTTCAAGTGCATCAATAATAATGTTGTAGTGTTTCATTAGTTGTGATAGGCATAATCTGCCTGACCGAAACCCATGTTGTGATTATCATTGAATTTTTTCTGAGTTTCCAAAAAGTCATAGATTTTCTGTCTAACTATTCTTTCAAATATTTTAGTGAGACGAGATGTTAGCGACACTGTCCTATAGTTTTTGCCCTCGGATCGATCTCCTTTATATATTGGGATTTGGGACTATGTTCTATATATATTTAACCCTTTAAGCCCTGAATTTTTTGTTATGAATGCGTGTATTTGAAACGTTAGCAATTTGTACCTTTCGTCCTTAAAGGGATATATATATATATAATATATATATATATATATATATATATAATATATATAATATATACTTTGTATAACTACTTATGGCAAGAGAGCAACTCGCTCCTCCACCAAGCCAGGCCTAGCGGCGGGGCCACCAGCTTGACCGTGTGAAGAGAGACCGACGCACGAAACTGCAACGAGGTATATATATATATATATGTTTGGTTGAATAATCGACTAAAATTTCTTGTCAGGGCGCTCTCTTTTATAGCTCATTTCGGAGGTTTTCCCGCAGTTTGGCGTCCGTGTACTCACGGGATTGGTCAGTTTCGTTCGTGTAACTTGATGATTCGTTCTTGCCCGGTTCGCTGATTGTTTATTTTCGGGGAAGTCTCTTTTATTATTAAGGCTTCGATGATATGAAGTCTTTTCTTATCCCTTATTTGTGTTACCACCTTTGTCGCTTCCACTATCTGTTGTCTGGTCAGGTTTATTTTGTGTATGTTCCACATGTGATCTTTCGGACTTTCTTCTTGTATGTGCATTGTTAGCCTTCTTGACAGTGTTGGTGTATTCAACCAAACATGTTTGAAGGAAAAGCTGTTCCCCAAATATACGGATATAAGTATATACAGTGTGTATATGTATATATATAATATATATATATATATATGGGAATGAACTCAGAATGGTCCCCTGAGTTTTTTATGATACACACAGACAGTGCATGGAACAAGGAACTCTTCTGGGATAATTAAATCCACTATAGTCCGAATAAGTAATGGTAAATGACAAATACCATAGTTTTTCTTTTTCATGATGCTAGCCCGACGCGGGCAACGGGTCACTCGCAAAGAGGTCCCATAAATATAGCTTCCCTCACCAGCTATCTGCAAAGCAGACAGGATCCAGCTTTGGACATGGATCTAGGGTTTAAAGCAGCCTAGCCCTGCTACATTTAGAACCTCAATATAAGCAAAAGACTCGCTGCCTTCACGTCAGATTGAATACATAAAAGAAAAGGGGTAACTATTATATTTTTAGCCAAAAACCAAAACTTAAACCTCAACTGGTAGAATTGAGCGTCCACTTTTCAAGGCACATAACATGTCCGTTTCAAGCTGGATCCTGTCTGCTTTGCAGATAGCTGGTGAGGGAAGCTATATTAATTTTCTCCGAGATGGGGTCCCGTCTTAATTGCCCAGAGACTTTTACAACTTACAGGAACATTTTAATTTTAATTTTCTCGGGGATTTTTTTTTTGCCATTTATTTTCTTCTTTTTAAGACTTTCATTTTAATACATTTTTCTTTCACTATTTACTGAAATTCTTCCAAATTTTAGCATTTAAAGTCACTGAAAACATCTTTCATCGATGTCTGTCAGCAAATTGCTAACTTTAAAATTCGCTCGAATTCTTCGTTAAGAGAGAGTTTGTCCTTAAACACACACTCTTTCCACGGACCAAAATGAACCAAATTTCTCACTCTCTCCCATTTTTTTATGTAGAAAGGAGGGGCCAAGGACGAGCGCCCGCAAAAAAGCCCCCTTCATAGAGGGAGAAAGACGAAATCAAGATCTCCAAAGCTCAACGATGCCACTTTTTTTTTATAAATTTTAAAAAGTTTGTGTAATGTGTAAGATGTATGTATCTGTAGTGAGGAATAGAGGGAGAATGTGTGTGTGTGTGTGTGTGTGTGTGTGAGAGAGAATGCTGGACTGCTCACAGGGTAGATGAGACACGGAAAAAGCTCAGCTGAGGAGGACAGCGACGGGAGAAACAGGAGTTCCAGCACTCTGTCTCCTGCCTAACTGCTCGATTGGTGCTCTCTCTCTCTCTCTCTCTCTCTCTCTCTCTCTCATATATATATATATACAGGAGAGGACGACAAGCTTGATCTTCGTGAAATGAGGAATCATCGCACGGAACATTTGAAAGGTTTAAATGTATATATGTACGAGTATAGTCATAAATGCCCAAGTTGATCGAACATTGTATAAATTTTCGTCCGTGACCAATTTTTACCCAGTTAGTCGAACAGGTTACATATATTATATATTTTCAAATTTGTAATCACTTCCGCTTGTGCTAAGGGTCGGGGGGTTCTATAAGAAAGTTTAGAGAAAGCGTTTTTTTACCGTATACAATGATTATTTTTTTGAATTTCACCCGCGTTAGGATTTTAATTACAAAATTCGTAGTCACATAAGTCGTCCTCTATGCTTCCTCAGACTTTTACACGCTCTCTGATTTGTTTTAGGTTGTTAACCTAACTTAACTTAACCTAAAAAAAATAGGTCGTACAAGAAAATCCGACTTTTTTACAAAGTTCGACCTAAAATTCTTAAAAAAAAGATTTGGGGATTAAAGCATATATATATATATATATATATATATATATATATATATATATATATATTATTTTGTTTTCGAATAAATATTCAGGACTGGCCTTGCGACCGACCGTTCAGCATCATCCGTCTTCATTTATGGGATTTGATGAAGGACACAGTTGCTTTCAACTCGTTTCGTAGTGGGGAAAAGAACCGAGACACTGAAATAAGTAGTGAAATTTAAACTAAAAATGGTGGACTTTTTGTGTACAAAAAAAATGTATATATATATATATATACACAGAAGAAGGAAATCGAATTACATAAGACTCAGAGGGAATTTAAACGACGGACCATATGCGAATATTATGAAAGAGGTGCGTGCAAATATGGCTCAAACTGCATATACAATCACCCAACAAAATGCTTCTATATGATGAGGAATAGGAAGTGCAGGTACGGACCAAACTGCAACTTTTTTCACCCTCGTATGTGCAGACAGTCAATTACTGAGAAAAATGCCTGAACATAGAGTGCCCGTAGTTTCATATAAAGGGTACGCAAAGAAGAGAACGCGAAAGAACAGATCATATTCGACATAGAAGTAATAACAAGAGTAATGAAACATTTTTTTTTAGAAGAATGAGGATAATAAAAGCACAGCTTGCCCTTCTGACACAGAACGCCGCAAACATATGCACCACAACATTACGCACATCACCCTCCTATTCAACATCACCCACCAATAATACAACAACCACAGTGGTATCACGGGCCGCAACCCCAATACTCCCGAATGCAGCGGCCCAACCAATAACACCAAACAGGAACCGACATTGACCAGGAAACGACCATCATTTAGGAAAATCAAACACGAAGATTAGAAACCCGGTAAATGTATTAGGATTGTATACAAAGTTTTGTCCGATGAATAAACGCTGATATTCTTGTAATTATGAGGTCTATGGCTACTGAAATTCGGTTGATTTATTTAATATATAATTCTCGTGCTTCGAACACTATGCGTAGGCTATGCGTAGGCTAGGCGCTACATAGCGCCTAGCCTACCCAACCGTCAGCCTTCATCATTTTCTTTTCATTCATTTCTCGCTGCATTTATCATTTATTGCTTATTTTTAAGCATGGAATTTGAACGAAGAGACGTACGTAAGCTGATTTATTTCTTCTGGAAACGTGGAATGTCACCTGCAATCATAGCAGCAGAGATAAATTCGACACTTGGTGCTGAAACAACAAATGAACGTACATGTCGTCGGTGGGTGGCTCAATTCAAGGAAACAATTTCAATGTCGATGATAAACCACGTTGTGGTCGACCATCACTGGATTTGAACACAGGTATACAAAACTTTCTGGATACAGAGAAGTATGCTACGACTAGGAGTATTGCATTAGAACTGGGAGTTTGTCACGGAACAATTCAGCAGCATCTTATTCAGATGGGGAAACGTTATTTATCTAATCGATGGATTGCACATTATTTAACTGTTGAACAAAAGGCAAACCGTGAACGAATATGTTTAGAGTTGTTGGAGAAATATGCTGCAAATGATTTCTTGGGACAATTAATTACAATGGACGAAGTTTGGATCTATTGGGACAATGATGGCAGCTATCACCATATGAGTTGGAGAGGAGATGGTGATATCCCAAATGTGGAAGTTCAACGGACGTTGACCATTCGTAAACATCTGCTCTCGGTATACTGGGACTGCAAGGTGTTCTCCTTTTGGAGGTATTGCCACGTGGACAAACAATAAATGCTGATATTTACTGTCAGCATTTAGATCGCTTGAAGGTAGCAATTCAGCAAAAACGTCGGCGACTAGTTAATGGGGGATACCACCATCTTCACTACCTCCATGATAACGCGAAGCCTCATACAGCTGCTAAAACTGTTCAGAAACTGCGCGATCTCGTTTTACAGTATTGCCACATCCCCCATATTCACCAGACCTCGCACCGTCTGATTTTTACCTTTTCTCCCCACTTAAATCTTCAATTCGTGGTAGGAAGTTCTCATCTGCGGAAGAAATTCACGCTGTTCTAGATGCCTGGATTACCGCTAAACCACGGACATTCTTTGCACATGGCATCAGGAAATTGCCAGGAAGATGGCAAAAATGTACTGCAAATAAAGGCGATTACTTTGAACATCTTTCTACCACTGAAGATTAATTATGTTTGGTTTTATTGAATAAATTTTATTTATCGGACAAAACTTTGTATACAATCCTGGTATACACAAATATACAAGGCCTCTATACGGACCATGCTGCAGACTGCAAATTACAATAGTTGCAAAATTTAGCTACGGAAACCAGTATAGATATCATATGCCTAACGGAAACACACTTACATAAGTGCGAAAAAGGCTGTGAAAACTGCATCGAGAATACTGAAATAGTATTGCTGGACTACAACATATACAGAGCAGATAGAGTGGCTAGACGAGGGGGAGGGTGTTGTATCCACGTGAAAAATACATACACATGTGAAGTAAAGGTAAACAAATCAAACAGCACAGTTGAAGTTATTATATTAGAAGTAAAAGAACTGAACCTAACCATTATGAACATCTACAGACCACCAAACATCACAAAAAGTTAATTCCAATTTGCTACAAATGAAATAGGAACCATAATAAAATTACTTGAAACTCTAGCACAATATTCTAATTTTCGGAGATTTTAATTTCCATTCATATCATGGAAGAAAAATGACGAAGTTATATATGTTGAGTAGTTTCATGGCAACATTACGAAAGATGATAGAACCCAAGCAACAATGATGATAGATATTATGGAACATTATGCCCTTACCGAGGAAATCTGTAAAGCCACGAGAAAAGAGAACGTTTTGGATTTAATCTGGACAAACAGAGCTGGGCAGTATTTAAATACATTTGTATTTAAATACGTATTTAAATACATTTGTATTTAAATACGTATTTAATACATTTGTATTTAAATACGTATTTAAATACATTTGTGTATTTAGAACTGTATTTATAAATACATTGTTTTTCATGTATTTAAATATAGTATTTAAATACTTTAATGAGTATTTAAATACAATGTATTTAAATACTCAAAATATAAAAATGTAAATACTTTTACTGGTTTAATACACGTTCTGTACTAGCACAGTACGACGCGTCGACAGTGTAGTACAGCATGGTTCATGTTTCAACAGTTTGGGAAAACATCCTCTCATAAAAAGACTGTTCCTCCGCCATAACACGACATTACCATCTTTGGCACCGTAGAGCGAATATTCTCATTCGCGGGAATCACTTTGACTCCCAAAAGAAACACTCTTTCAGACAAAACTTTTGAAAGATTGGTTTTTGATCCGCAGCAACCGTGAAATAAAAGAGAATTCGTAGGTGCCTTATGTTTATGTTTACGTTTTATGTTTACGTTTACGTCTCATCTACTCATTAATTGTTACTCATTTTGCAATGATATGATGATATAATATGTCACTGGTTGAACATCGTAAGTTCTAAGTTCTTTTGTTTTTGTTTTGTTCTAAAAAGGGAAATATATAATCGGAAATTAGATTGTACTATTTCTTTAGCCTTTCAAACATTTTATATTGTTGTTACTCATGAATTAGTGAATGCATACCTATGTTAAATTAGTATGTATTTAAAATGTATTTACAAATGTATTTAAATACAATTGATGTATTTGTATTTAGTATCTAAATACATTCGTAAAATGTATTTAGTATTTAGTATTTAAATACATTTCTCCCATGTATTTAGTATTTAAATACATTCAATGTATTTATTGCCCAGCTCTGTGGACAAATAACAACGAGATAATAATAAATAAAAAAGTAACGCACACAAAGTTTTCCGACCATAACCTCATCAATATACAATTGAAGTTAGCACCCAGAGGTCCGAAAACGCATCCTAGAGAGGCAGATGGAATATCTGAAGGCTTAAACATAAATTCAAAGAAAGTAAATTCGGAAAACGTAAATAAAGATTTAAAGGAGTTAAATTGGGAATTGCTACTTCACGAGAGAAAACGTAGCGAGCTCGAGAGGAAAATCAGGACACTATTCAGGCAACGAAGACAAACCTTAAAACATCTCCACAGATGCAGAACTAATGCAGAGAGACTCAAACTAGAGAGGAAACTTGGCGAAATAGAAATGGACCTAAAGCAAACATTCATACATAAGACAAACGAAGAGGAAAAACAAAGTAGCAGAAAACATAAAAATAATCCAAAATACTTCTACACGTTTGCGAAAAGGAAAATGCAGTGTAAGGAGAGTATTGGACCGTTGATAGACGGGGAGGCCGAATACACAAATGATCCGAAGGAAATAAGTGAACTGCTTGGGAAACAATTTAAGTCTGTGTTCAGCACCCCTAAGTCCGAGATTGAAGTGGAAAACCCAGATGAATTTTTCGACATGGATACAGATCAACCAAGAACAAATTCCGGCACAAACCTATTAATGGACTTCGAGTTCATGGAAGATGTAATTACGGCCTTATCACAGATGCGAGATAATTCAGCGCCAGGGCCAGACACATGGAGTGCCACATTTCTAAAGAAACGCAGAGTATTGCAAAATTGCTATACTTACTATGGAGGAAATCACTCGACACAGGACAAATTCCACTCCCCTTAAAGAACGTGAACATTGCCCCCCTATTTAAAAGTGGTAACAAAGCAATGCCCCAAAATTATCGGCCAGTGGCTCTCACCTCACACCTTATAAAGTGTTTTGAACACATAATTAGAGGCAAAAACTACCTCCTACCTACAAGAAAAAGACTTATACAATATACAACCCAAATCAACATGGCTTCAGGGCGGGAAGATCATGCCTGTCACAGCTACTAGACCACCAGGAGAAAATATTAGAAACATTGTGTCGAGGACTAAACATTGATGTAATATATACGGACTTTGCTAAAGCCTTCAATAAATGTGACCATGGAATCATAGCACACAAACTTAAGAATACAGGAATTACTGGAAAGCTAGGAAGGTGGATATTTAATTTCTTGACACAAAGAACGCAAAGAGTGGTGGTAAACGGAGTTAAATCGGAAGTCGTGAGCTCTGTCCCACAAGGGACAGTATTAGCTCCCTTGCTGTTCATAATAATGATTGCAGATATTGATGCAGATATTAAGGACAGTATTGTATCATGCTTCACAGATGACAC
The DNA here is from genome assembly GCA_023014485.1 of Bathynomus jamesi. NCBI lineage: Eukaryota > Metazoa > Arthropoda > Malacostraca > Isopoda > Cirolanidae > Bathynomus > Bathynomus jamesi. The sequence continues at coordinate 32,169 of JAJOZX010004651.1, forward strand.
AAAGATATAAAAGGAAATATTGAACGAAGATGACATAAGAAAATTACAAAACGACATTGAAACATTATTCCAGTGGGCAGAAGACAACAATATGAAGTTCAACGAAGAAAAATTCCAACTTCTAAGATATGGTAATAACAAAGCTACAGGAAAAAGGGTACAAAACTATGCAAGCCAAACAGATAACACCAAATCCACAAGTCAGGGATCTTGGAGTAATAATGTCGCTGGATGCAGAATTCAGAGAGCACTATAAAATCAAAATCACAACGGCTAGAAAAATAATGGCAATCATCCGGAGGAGCTTCCGCAGCAGAAAAGCAAACATCATGCTCAAATTATGGAAGAGTCTAGTCCTACCAATAATTGAGTATTGCTCAGTACTCACAAGCCCACACAGAAAGAGAGACACTGCGAACATTGAAGCTATACAAAGGACTTTTACGTCTAAGATAGAAGAGACGGAAGGTGAAGACTACTGGTCTTGACTACAATCCCTACAACTCTACTCTCTCGAAAGAAGGCGCGAGCGCTACACAATAATATACATATGGAAAATACTCGAGGGCTTTGTCCCTAACCTCAGAAATGAAATAGAAACAAACTGGAATGAGAGAAGAGGCAGATTTTGTACGGTCCCAGCTGCTGTGGGACAAGGGGCCATGAAAACGAGGATGTAAAATAGCCTCAGAATACGGGGCCCAAAGCTTTTCAATGTCCTTCCCAAAGAAGTGAAGAATCTCCAGCACACCTCCTACCTGAATAACTTCAAGAACCAGCTGGACAGATTCCTGTACAAAGTCCCTGACCAGTCATGCGTGGCTGGCTACGAGAGCAGGAGGAGATCAGACAGCAATTCCCTCCTTCACCAAATCCCGCAAATGAGGCGGGATGCTGCAGAGGGGTCGACCGCAGGTCCATCCTGAACCGTCGTTCAAACTCATCAAAAGTAACCAAAATTAAGTATATGTATATATATATATATATATATACACTACAACGCCGCTGCGTCTTGCGCAGCAAAAGTTCCCAGAAACACAACCACAAAAGTTCGCCTAGAAATGTGTTTTTATACTTTTTAAAATTTTTATATTTTTAGCTGCTTTTTTTCCGAAACGACGTCCTTCTTCGGAACAACTAAATTAACATACAATACTGGTACCAATTTAAGGAAACTGTTATAATTTCTACTGTTATAAAGTAAAAGTGTATATTGACGCGTTCGGTGGAGAAGGGGCGAACGCCACAAAATTCGAAAAATGAGTTTTTTGTCGTATAATTATCCTTTAAAACCTTTGCTTTACCTATGCAAAAAATTAGATGTTAGTCTGCACTCTTTCACGGTAAAATTTAGGTTTTAATGTATCTCAGAGAAATTCACTCCGCATCATTGCTTCACATTGAACACATCTATCTACTTTCTGGTCACTCGACAATGTCCTGTGATGCTCAATTTAGCCATATTGAACAAAATATATAAAATAATTACAGCAATATTATTTACACCAAAAAGATTATGTTACGGCCATAACTACAGCCGTTTCGCAGCGCTTCCTAGTTGTAGAAATGAAACAGGCTGATTTTCTCGATTTTGACGTCCTAAAAACGTGCATTGTCATTAGGAAATCAACAACTACTAAATTTACAGATGCAAGAAAGTTAATATTTGACTTTCAACACAAAGAAGGCTACGTAAATATCTACTTCATACCGCACAACCCCAGATAATAGCCATCCCGTCAGACTGCAGAAAGGGAAAAAATCCTACAGTGTCAGTTTATTCAATCTAGCCCAGCAGACACTGCAACCAAAGTATTCCCAATTGCTGCCAATAACTAAGGAAAAAATAAAAGATCTCAAAGAATTATCAGACCTAATGCCTGCAACTGCAGTGAACTATTATACAAAATTGTTAAAGGAACTGGAAGAAACCGAAACAGTTGAAGCAGGTAATACAACATTCGACGAAGAGGACCAAAATAATGGATTACACCAGTTAACATCAGAAGCTATCAATAAATAATATTGTAAAATTTCTTGGCGTTTTATTATATCGACATATTACACAACAATATTTTACTCAAATATGTGTTCAAATTCATACAACATTTCAATAAACCGGAAAAATACAAAGGTTTAAAGTTTACAAACTTTAACTGCATTTTGTGGCATAATTCGAAAATGTTGCGTTCGCCCCTTCTCCACCGAACGCGTCATATATATATATACTGAACGGCAGAAAAATCGGCCCACTTGGAATATCGCAAAAAGCAAAAAAGTGGGCAAGCTTCTGTTTATAAAAGTTTTAAAATTCGAAAATATAGTCTATGAGGCAACCAAATAACGAGACAAAACAACGTCAGCTGCGAACACACTAGCTGTAACGAATTTTCGACTTCTTTTAAGAAATCGACAGTCTGACATTCAGTTGCCCTTAGACTGCTAGTGCCACTTTTTTCTTCCATTAGTGGGAGTAGGCATTTGCGTTTAGTAAGAGATAAACTTCTAATTCTTTTGGGTTTCAGAATTGGACATTTACAATGGAATTGAGTGCCGTGAACGTCGCAAGAGTCGTCGCCCTAATTGAAGATGGTCGGAGCCAGCATTACGTCGCCGATGCGCTAGGAATTCCAAGAACAACGGTTCGACGTGTCTACCAACGTTATGACGTTATGTGGAGACAGGAGAGTACACCCGAAGACCAGGATCTGGAAGATCGCGCCTGCACATCTGCCCGTGACGATCGTTTCATCGTCTTGAGTGTTTTGCGAGATCGTCGCTTGACTGCCACAAACGTCCGCAATGAGTTGGAAAGGTCTCGAGACGTCAGTGTATCGGAGCGAACCGTTAGAAGGAGACTTATGGAAAGTGGCTTACATGCTAGACGTCCAGCAATGGGCCCGGAATTGCTCCCCATCACCGCAATGCTCGTCTTGCTTTCGCTCGTGAGCATGTCAACTGGACTATGGTCCAATGGGGACGAGTATTGTTCACGGACGAACTGTTTTCTCCACTCTCTTTCCTGCCCATCGGATGTTCGAAGATTAAATCTTGATTCGTCTATGAACAATACTCGTCCCCATTGGAGCATAGTCCAGTTGACATGCTCACGAGCGATGTCATTAGACGAAAGCGCTTGAACACCATTCTGTTTTCTTTCCTTCGTGGTTTTTTCATCATATATATATATGAAAATATTTCACGAAAGTAACACGTGAAAAATATTTAGGATGAATAAAACCACGAATGAAAATATTTATTCATCATAAATATTTTTCACGTTACTTTCGTGAAATAATTTTCATATATATATATATATATATATATATATATATATATATATATATATATATACTACTATTGAAAAGTCTAAAGCACCTGTCAATTCATGGTATAACTAGCGAAACAAGACCCAGATTACATATGTCACTGAAAGAACGTCCCTAAAATACGATGTAATTCTGCCTTAACCATCTTAGTCAAGTTTTAGGAATGTACTTGAACTTTTTAAGTAGTTTTACGTTGTTAAATGCGTGTTAAAGTTCAAAATGAGTCAGTTTTTTTATATAAATACATAAATATTCTTTTGTAAACAGTAAATGCATCAAAGCAAATATTTCTTTTTACGGAGTCGACCGTAAATGAAGTGTGTTTTACCTCGCAAAGACTCGCATTGCTACAAAACTTTCTCCCTCAGATCACGGCTTTAAATCTTGTGGACCAAACAATTTCCCAACAAGACGTAGCTCCCTCTCATTTAACTTCGAATGTTAGAGAATTTTTGAACCAAACTTTCCAGGAAAATGGTTTGGGAGAGGAGGAAAACTTCTGTGGTTCCACGTTTACCCAATCTAACGCGGAGTTAGGTCAGGCGTCGTTTTCGCCAACAAAGCCTCAACATTTGGCAGAACCGAGGGAGCGAACCGAAACGACAATCTGCCAAACCACACATCACCAAATCGAAAAAGAGTTTCAATCTTTTCAAATTAGTTATGAAATTTCAAAACACCTCACGAATTTTATCACACACACACGTGGGCATCTCCACATAAACTAGGTACCGACTTTTTAAAATTCATACACAGTACATAGAAAACTAATTAACCAAACCTACTTTAACCTAACTTAACCTCAGTACCATCGAACCGAGAAGAGAGTCATAAGTGTTTTGGACGAAATTATGATCTCGAAGAGTGGTTTCTTTAGGTCATTAAATATTGAGGTACTCGCTAATCTGGCGTAACCGAACCGAACCGAACCGAACCGAACTTTAACCTAACCTAATCAGGACTAACATATCTTTTTTTCCGACAATAAAAATGTTTCTAGATTTTGATCTTGCATATTTCTGACTCGGATATTTGATTCAAGTCCGAAAGCTACTTACGGACCTTTATTTATAGGTACTCCCACGTGGACGTCGTCGGTTCTCCAAGGAAATTTCCCATTTTCTGCCTATTTGAAGTTTGTATAAATTACGGATTCATAAGGTAATGCGCGCGAGTTAAATGAATAATTATGAATGTACAGTCTTTTCTCTCGGGTTAAACGAAAACGAATAATGTTAAAATCGTTTTTGTATGAATGAAAATGTTATTATTAAAGCAAATTACGATTGCGCCTCTCTAAAAGACGATAAATTTAAGAAAATATTTGATTAAGATAAGACTATTTTGAAAAAGAAATTATTAAAATAATTAGTTAAAGAAAAATAATAGAACGTATTAAAACAACTGAATTTTACTTAGAATAAAATAAATAACCTTTCTATTTTATATCATTAGTTAAAAACTGTTCACGAAAAATAAAATAACGTTTAAATTTTACCTTTTTCAAATCAACCTCCTCCAATTTACTCTTCGTTTTCATCACGATGAGGCTGAAAAGTATTCCTGTGATAAGTTACCGTGGATTTTCAAGTATTTTAACGTGCGTTTCATTTCATGAGATAAGCTCCATTCCATAACAAAAGTCATTTTTCTGACTTTAAGCATAATGAATGCTTAAAAATTGGGACGCGAAAAGGACATATTCTTCCAAAGAATTTGCGAGCTGTTTTTAAACGACTACATAACTTATATTACGGGTAAATTTGCGCTGCGGTAGGGAGGAAACGCAAATTTGCGGTGCATCTTGCTCCTGAAGAATCATGCACCAGGACTGATAATACTAAGGGTGGGGGAGTCTGCAATACAAACAAACAAAAATTGCAATGAATTGAATATGAATATTCTTTTGACTGACTATCACAGAGCATTGTTATTTTCAGTGGTGACGAACCACGTACGAAAGCCTCATCAGTACTTTGACCCCGTATTTGCTTGTCAATGCTGCTGCGAACTGCTCGTACCCTGAAATGGGCATGTAATGGTGCTCTATGTGAAAAGATGTTAACTCTTCATATTTCCCCTTAAACTATATATATATAATATATAATATATATATATATATATAATATATATATATATATATATATACAGGTGTACACAAATTACGAAATTGGTACGAATTCCCTTAACATTCATTTCCCAAATCGGTGATTGGCTGTGGAGGGGCCATATCTTGCCGGCCAGATCACCAACATAAAACCCTGTGACTTTTTTCTATGGGGTTATGTAAAAGACTGCGTGTACACAACTCCAGTGGCCAACATCGACGATTTAAAGACCAGAATTGCTGCTGCTGTTGCGAGAGTTGACGTTGAAATGTTGCAGCGTACATGGATAGAGATAAAAATGCCGTTTGGACGTCTTACGTGTGACAAATGGTGCCGATGTTGAATGTGTTTGAGGTTGTGAAACTTTATTACTTTCTCTCACAGATGGCGCAAAAACGACGCGTGTACTTCGCTTCCTAATATTTTTATTTGAGAGAGAAGGTGTAAAGATAATTTGTGTACACCCTGTATATACTTTGTTATGGAAGGAATTAAACGCGCTATTTTGGGTGTATGTTTAGTGAGAAAAATGATAAGAGTACCCTCATCAGTAAAGTGAGTTAAGGTTGCCTTTCGGCAAGTTGTAACCTTATTTCTCTATGATACCGCGACAGATGCGCCCTCTACTGTTCGCCCCCCTTGAGAGAAAATGAGACAGGAGGCGAGTTTAGTTATGGAAATGAGAGAGAGAGAGAGAGAGAGAGAGAGAGAGAGAGAGAGAGAAGAGAGAGAGAGAATGTTTGGTGTCAATGGACTAAATTTAACTCAAAATTTTAAAACCGGAAAGAGAATTCAGAAAGGGGAGTAAGATTGATAAAAAAAAGAGGCTTTTATATATAAAGACATTCACGAACTCCTTCCAACTGTAACTTGTTTATTAAGTACTTCCGCTGTACCAAGTTTTAAACAATTATGTATAATCATATAATTTATGGTATATAATCACGTGGTAAAGGTCAAATTCTAAGGTCAGGGATAGTCTATTTGTGGTCCAAGGTGAGAATGTAGAAGGTTGGAAGCGAATAGAGTCGTGGTTACAATTCATATCTTTTATGTATGTATATTCTCTCTCTCTCTCTCTCTCTCTCTCTTATATATAATCTGAACTACTACAACATATAGTTACATTTTTCATTAACAAAAAAATAAAGTTAATTATTAATACAAATTGAATATAATAGACGCAGCAATATAAACTTCCACACAAATGAAAATGTCATTTCTTATAGTATGTACGGAAACGAACTGGCTTTCATGTACGCAAAATACGTACATGTAAGCATGTATAAAAGTAAATCTCTTGTTTTTGAAAAAAGCTCCCCCATTCCTTCTTTGGGCAAGACAATGGTCGTAACCCGCTCGTTCTTCCACATTGGTCCATATGAAACCAGTGTACAAGAACTTTTCAAATTCCAAGTATCATATATATACACACACACACACACATAGTGATGTTAAAAAACGTTTTTTTTATGTCCATGTTTTTTTTTTGTTTTTTAGTTTTTTTTGTTTTTTTTAATAATTAATATAGATATTGCCAATTTAATTATAAGGTATACTTTTGCAATGATATATATTATAAAAATAAATACATAAATAATAAAATAGGCCATATGGTACCAGTATAGAATGTCCTTTTCAGCCTATTTACAGAAAAAAACTGGCCTCTTTCTTGCACTGAAAGTCTTGTATCTTGAGATCCGTTAAATTTGCGAGAACACTGGCTGGGAGCTGACTGCCCATTGTCCAACCTTTCCAGGACTCTCCCATCCATGCCTCGGATTTTGAATCTCCCACTTAACTATCCTTTAGACCCGCGATGACATATTTTTAACCCCGAGACCATCCATATATATACATACACCCATATACATATATACCAATATATACATAAATACTTATATACACATATTTATATCTATTATATACCCCATACACACGCATACATCCAGAATTCCAGATACATACGCATGCATACTCACATATATACCTACACAAACTCATACACCTCTATTTCGCCCTTTCATTACCTCCGAGATCATTTAGCACATACAGTAATATCCATACAGCCAAAAGAAACCGATTAAGCACAGACAGAGCAGCAAAGCTAGTATTTATATCCCAAAATGCAAAATTCCAAGAAAGTGAAGTAAAACATGGTGCTACATTGGCTTCGTCAACATCCAAATCTGCAATAAGTACCAGTACCTGTGATATTGAAACTATATGCTCTAATCAATCTAGTGATAATGATTCTTCAATGGAAATAGAATCAGATAATTAAAGTTAAACAGCATTAGGTTAACACAAAGGTTAAAGAAAGAGATGAATATTTTTATTTTTTTTATTTTTCTATTTGGAATATATATATATATATATATATATATAATATATATATATATATATATATATATACAGGGTGGGCGGAAAGTAGCTCCCTATTTTGGATTGGTAAAAAAATACGTATATTATCCATTTATTTCAGAAGAAATAATATGAAAAGGTAGGCATACATGGTAGGTTTTCTCTAAAATTCAATGTGGGCTCCAACTCTTTCCACCAGCTTCTGGAGCCGCCCAGGAATGGCGTCCACTGACTTTAGCAGGAACTCCGGCGGGATGGAGGACATGACTTCCCGAATTCGGTCCTCCAGTTCTTCCAATGCCCTCGGTTTGGTGCGGTAGACTTCTTCCTTTACCCACCCCCAAAGAAAGAAGTCGCACGGTTACCGCTGAAAAACGGCAGAATCGGTTCAGTGTAACGGTGTGGTGTGGTATGACCTCAGATCAGGTTGTGTGCCCGTTCCTTCTGCGCAACACCATGAATGCTGAGCGGTACCTTGCTATGTTGCGAAACGAGGTCTGGCCGGTTGTCAGCACATGGGAGAACATCGACGATCTGATATTTATGCAAGATGGCGCCCCTCCGCACTTCGCTCTTGTTGTCCGTGAGTGGCTGGATGCCCACTTCCCTGGGCGTTGGATGGGTCGTCGTGGTCCACATCAATGGCCAGCCAGGAGCCCCGACTTGACACCGTGCGACTTCTTTCTTTGGGGGTGGGTAAAGGAAGAAGTCTACCGCACCAAACCGAGGACATTGGAAGAACTGGAGGACCGAATTCGGGAAGTCATGTCCTCCATCCCGCCGGAGTTCCTGCTAAAGTCAGTGGACGCCATTCCTGGGCGGCTCCAGAAGCTGGTGGAAAGAGTTGGAGCCCACATTGAATTTCCGAGAAAACCTACCATGTATGCCTACCTTTTCATATTATTTCTTCTGAAATAAATGGATAATATACGTATTTTTTTACCAATCCAAATAGGGAGCTACTTTCCGCCCACCCTGTATATATATATATATATATATATATATATATATATATATATATATATATATATTATATATATATATACACACTGGTATTCTTGCCAATCACAATTATATATATTGTTTTATACCAGTATTATGTATTTTTTATTATGTATATTATACCAGTACCTGTGATATTGAAACTAGCATATATGCTCTACCCAATCTAGTGATGATTCTTCCATGGAAATGAAGGTTAAACAACATTAGGTTAACAAAAAGGTTCAAAAAAAGGTGAATATTTTTTTTTTCTATCTGGAATATACTGTACAGTTTTGAAACGAGGAAGAATGTTTTATGTTCTAGTTAAAAAATATATATATGTTGGGGTAAATGTGATAAATTGGTAATTATGCATAATTACCGGTAAATATGCATAATTGAAATATCATGACTTAACCTAACCAATTGTCAAGGGCGTACAGTTGACCTAACTGGGCATTCAATTGAGCTAACCTTGAATGCCCTGTTAGGTCAATTGAATTGAATGCCAGGTTAGGTCAATTGAAGGCCCGGTTAGGTCAACTGTACGCCTTTGACAATGGGTTAGGTTAAGTCATGATATTTTCAATTATGCATATTTACCGGTAATTATGCATAATTACCAATTTATCACATTTACCCCAACATATACATATAAAAAATGAGGGTTTGTTTTTCCTTTCTATTATATACTTTTTGCGTGATTCAGTTTTTCTAAAAGATGACTATATATACTAGGTATAACCGTATAAGCATGGTAGTATAGTAAATTATAGGTAATACTAATATACTTATTAGATTAAAGGAAGAAAAATATGGAATAAGTTTAAAACAATAAAAAACAAAAAAAAACAAAAAAAACAGACTATCTTCGTTTTAAACAAAAAAAACGACAAAAAAAACAAAAAAAACGACTCACATCACTACACACACACGACTGAACCATTCACATAATGCAAGATTGCACTTAAACATCTAGTTCGCTATTCGTTCCGACTTTAATTGCGGTGTCCTAAGGGGCGGGATTCAAATATTTGAGGTCATGGGATCTCGGGGATTAGTGGGAGTGCCCCAAAAGTTCCAAAATCTCCAAAAGCCCCGACAAATTGCCATAGAAGTAACATATCGGTGGCGACCTTCAGAATTATTATACTTCCATTTAGAACTCGGATTGGAGCCTTTAAAATTATAGTAATTGTTAAAGGGAATTAGTGTGTGTGTGTGTGTGTGTGTGTGTGTGTGTAGGCAACTGGCCATAAGTGAGGTCGAGTGTGTGTCATAATTCACAGATGTAGTGGGGTAAATATTTTTTGTAAGGTAATACTTTCGGTACCTCGGAACATTAAACGATTTATATAAAAATACCTAGAAACATTTTTGTTGTAGGAAAAAAGAAATGTTAGTTCTGGTTAGGTTAGGTCACGCTTAATTAGGTTGGTTAAGACTTGGTTAGTTTAGGTCAGGTTAGATTTACGAGTACCTCTTTATTTAATAACGTAACAGAAACCACCCTTCGAGCCTTCTTCAATTGTGTCCAGTGCCGGATTAACCCGAAGGCTAAAAGGCTGAAAGCTTTGGCCTTCGAAAAAGTGTGGCCTACGAAAAGAATTTTTTTTTCAACAACACTAGCAGATTTTGTGACAGTTGTCATCTGACCTTGAAGTAGAGGTGTTTGTGTAGATTGTAGAGTAGACCTAGGGAGCCTAAATTTATTATTTTATATCATATAAAATAATAAATTTATGTTTATATGTTTATTATTTATGTTATTTCTCTTTCGAGTGATGCGTATTTTTCTTTTACAGAAATTTACAATTTATATACTTTACGTTTGTTTGCTTTACAATTTGTGTATATATATATATATAATATATATATATATATATATATATATATATATATATATATATATATATATATTACTTGGTGAAATATATATTTTTATGTAGGCCTATCGTATTTAATCTCTTAAAATTATCTATATTATACTCAAATGAAAAATATGGAATCTCGTTTAATAAAGCATCTATATTTGTCGAGTACTTTTTCTAATAGCCATATATCGGAAAGATTTGTTGAAGTCCACGCAGTCCAGCCTCGGCCTACAAAACCCTTGATCCGGCCCTGATTGTGTCCGAAACACTTATCACGACCTTATCGGTTCGATGGCACTAAAGTTCAGTTAAATTAAATTACGTTTGTCTAATCTCGTTTATGTGGAGTTGCGCAAATGTGTGTGTGTGTGTGTGTGTGATTAAAGGGCTGCTCGAAGAAACATTAAAGAATAAATAGCGTTTTCCGTTTGCAAGGAACTATTTTCAATCTTTGTTCTCATTTTAATCCTTTCATCAGTGACTTATTTGAAAAACAAAACACAAACGTGAAAACAATCAAACGGGAAAATTAAATTAAATCTACGGCAAAATCAACCCATGTTTTAATTACTTCCTATTTTAAATGTATTATTAACGTTGGTATGAGCTGTTTACTCGATTACAACTTTCATGGCTCATTTTTACCTACTACAAATTACGATTTATGTAGAGTAAAATTTAAAACTATTTTATAGCTCTTCAATTAACATTTTATGGGTATACCCTACTATCATTGCAATTAAAATGTCCGATATATATATATATATATATACACAGGGTGTCCCAGAATTAACTATCTATTTCAATGAAATCGGACAAATTTAATAAAAACTGACATAATTTTGTGTTTATTACTAAATTATGATACAAAAACAAATAGATTTATAAATCATAAGTCAAAACTTTACTTACTTGAATGTGATAAGCCTTTTTCATCAGTGTCGAACGCAAGATTCTGTGAACTGTTGTCTTGGATATGTTGAGTCTTCGACCGGCCTCCCTAACCGAAGTTGTTGGTTCATCCTCAAACAATTGTCGTACCTGTTCGGTACTGTTACGTGCTGTCCTTGGGCGTCCTCTTCCCACCTCGTCGTGTACGGATCCAGTTCTTTTAAATTTGTTCACAAGTTCACGAATCGCTTTGTCTGTAGGACCGGTTCTGTGGAATCTTCTTGTAAATTTTTCTCTGATTTCATTACATTGCATTCCTTTGATACGGGATGTTACAACAAAGATGCGTTCTTGTGTATTCATTATTAATAGGGTTCTGAAAGAGAATGAAAATAAAACTATGAAAAACTATGAAAAAAATATGAAAATAAAATTATGAAAAAAATTTAGAAATTTATACATTTTTAACACATTAAACATGATAAACATAAATAAAAGTGTGTTTTTAAAAAATTTGTCCGATTTCATTGAAATAGATAGTTAATTCTGGGACACCCTGTATATATATATGGAATGAACTCAGAATGGTCACCTGAGGTTTTTTTATGATACACACAGACCGTGCATGGAACAAGGAACTCTTCTGGGATAATTAAATCCACTATAGTCCGAATAATTAATTAATTAATTATTCGGACTATATCGTAGTGGATTTAATTATCCCAGAAGAGTTCCTTGTTCCATGCACGGTCTGTGTGTATCATATATATATATATATATATATATATATATATATATATATATATATATATATATATATATATACACAAACTCAGAATGGTTCCCTGAGAACATTATATGTTAAACACAGACCGTGCATGGAACAAGGAACTCTTCTGGGAAAATTAAATCCACTATAGTCCGAATAAGTAATGGTAAATGACAAATACCATAGTTTTTTTCCTTTTTCATGATTTTAGCCCGACGTGGGCAACGGGTCTCTCGCAAAGAGATCCCATAAATATAGCTTCCCTAGATCCACGTCCCAAAGCTGGATCCTGTCTGCTTTGCAGATAGCTGGTGAGGGAAGCTATATTTATGGGATCTCTTTGCGAGAGACCCGTTGCCCACGTCGGGCTAAAATCATGAAAAAGGAAAAAAACTATGGTATTTGTCATTTACCATTACTTATTCGGACTATAGTGGATTTAATTTTCCCAGAAGAGTTCCTTGTTCCATGCACGGTTTGTGTTTAACATATATATATATATATATATATACAGTGATGGGCATCGATACATGAAAATCGCTAAAGCGATACCGATACATCGATACATGAAGAACGTCTTAGGCAATACCGATACGCCGATACTTTCTAGATGTCTTAAGCGATACCGATACATGCATCGCCGATACATTTTTATAATTATTCATTTAATATGTAGGTATTAGATATTATTGTTTATACTAGTAATTTGTACGCACTGTAAGTAAAATCAACGACATTTTAATGGGTTTTATAGATGTAAATAAAAACAATTGCTTTATTTAATGAAAGTATGTTTTAATTTTGTAGGATACATGAATGACAGTAATTACTTTTAATTGTTAGTGTAATATTTTCAATTACCCTTCAAAAATACCAGCTGGCTAAACATCTGGTCAGACAGTCTATTCCATTTTGGAGCGTGAATGTGACCAGCCAAACTAAACAACCGTTCTACAGGAGCAGAGGATGGTAGTGGTGTGTTATACTTCAGGAAGACCCGTAGAATTCCTGGGTACTGCCTCAGAGATTGGAGAGAATGACTTCCGTCACCCAGATACTGTAAAACTTCCATCTCAGTGGAATCTTGGGTTGCAGAGACATTAGTGGAAGCAGACTCATAACAGAAGAAATCATCTGCACTTCCGTCAGATGCAGCATCACTTAGTTGTTGCTGGGGGTCTGCTCGCTGAGGCTCTTAACAGCATTAACCAACATTTCTTGAACCCTCTTATTGACAATGTTAGTATTAAATTTGCCAATTTGCGTGGCCAATAGTGTTGCAACACCAATGAGCGTTTCTATATTATATGAGCGTTTCTATATTATGGTTAATTAATCTCAATAACACAAGTACAAACGTGTTTAAACGTTGCGCCGTACTGTGTGACGTGACCAGTAGAGTAGTACTGTCATTAAATAAATATTTAATAATATTATTATTTATGTATATTCATAAATATAACTCAGTAGTGTCATATTATAACATCTATTTAAATATTTAAAAATTCTTATTAATGTATCGATGTATCGATTTTTTCGATACATTTAAGAAAATTGACCTTAGCGATACCGATAAATCGATACTTTTGTCAAGTAGCTAAAGCGATACCGATACAAAAGTATCGATCGATACGTATCAGCGATACATGTATCTAGATACTGCCCATCACTTTCATCATCTTTCAGTATCCCAAAAACTGACAAACTGATATGCGATAGAAACGCGTTCTTTGAAGAAGAACCACAAGGGGAAAGTATAACGGATTTCGACTTTACGACGGAGGATATTGCACAAGTCATAGGGAAACTAAAAACACACTCAGCGGCAGGACCGGATAAATGGAATGCCACACTGATCAAAAACTGCAAGAATGCAATCGCTGAGCCCCTATACTGGATATGGAGACGATCATTAAACACGGGAGAAATACCGGGCATCCTGAAGAGCGCGAACATCGTCCCAATATATAAAGGAGGAGATCGATCCGAGGCCAAAAACTATAGGCCAGTGTCGCTTACATCTCATCTCACCAAAATATTTGAAAGAATTGTTAGACAGAAAATCTATGACTTTTTGGAAACTCAGAAAAAATTCAATGATAACCAACACGGGTTTCGGTCAGGCAGATCATGCCTGTCACAACTAATGGAACACTACAACAACATTATTGATTCACTTGAAAGTAATGAAAACTATGATGTACTATACACAGACTTTGCTAAAGCGTTCGACAAGTGTGACCATGGAATCATAATACATAAACTGAAATATATGGGAATAACAGGAAAAGTAGGGAAATGGATATATAATTTCCTTAGTGAGCGGAGGCAAGTCGTTACAGTACAAGGAGTATCTTCATCAGAATCAGAGGTCCTCAGCTCAGTACCACAAGGAACGGTATTAGCTCCACTACTCTTCATAATCATGCTAACTGACATAGATGAGGACGTTACCAGAGACAGCACAGTAACATCCTTTGCAGATGACACAAAGATCAGTAGAAAAATACGAAAACCAGAAGACATAGGATCTCTACAAACCGACATAAACAAAATTTACAAGTGGACGGAAGACAACAATATGAAGTTTAACACCGAGAAATTTCAGCTATTACGGTACGGAAAAAGAGAAGACCTAAAGTCCATGGAATATTATACCCCAAATGGACAGGAAGTCCAGAGAAATTCCAGAGCAAAAGATTTAGGGGTTGTAATGACAGATGATGCGAAATTTGAAACACAAAATAAGATAGCAGTAAACAGAGCAAAGAGAATAACGGGTCTGATATTGAGAACTTTTAAACGAAGGGATAGGAATGTAATGATCCCCCTACTGAAAACCCTGATAATACCCAAACTGGAATACTGCTCGGTCCTAACATCCCCATATAAAAAAGAAGACATTAGACAGCTGGAGGGGATTCAAAGAAGTTTCACAGCCAAGATCAATGGGTGCAAAAAACTAAATTACTGGGAAAGGTTACGAGAACTAAACCTATATTCACTGGAAAGGAGAAGAGAGAGATACACCATTATTTACACTTGGAAATAATGGAGAAACTAGTCCCTAATCTTACTCTGAATCCCATAACTCCCCAAACAACGGTGGAAGGTAGAAACGGTAGACTGTGTCGTATTCCCAAATTGAAGGCGAGACAGGGAACACCCTTAACCCTGAAAGAAAATAGTTTTGTAGTGAGAGGACCAAAACTATTTAATCAGCTGCCCAAAGACCTAAGAAACACGAAGGGAGTTGCAGTGGAAATCTTCAAAAGAAGACTTGACGCCTGGCTCAGAACAATCCCCGATGAGCCGGGCGTACCTGGCTATGTGAGGTGGAGAGCGCAAGAATCCAACTCACTACTTCACCAGGCCAACTCGAGAGGAGGGGCGACACGCTTGACCTTCGCGAAATGAGAAATCATCACGTGGAACCTTTGTAAGGTTGTAAGGTTATATACCGGGTGGACGAAAAAAACCCTGGACACTTTTGTTTCCCCTACAAATTTCGAACTAGTCAAGCTAATACACCAAAATTAGTACAAGATGTAGCCAATAGTATAGTTATCATGTGCTAAAAATTTCAATGGAACTCGTATAAAACTTATCCTATTGAAATATTGGCCCCCACTTTCTTGAATTACTGCCAGTACTCTCCTTTTCCACTGATCTATGGATGACTTGATTTTGTTCTGGAACACCATAGGCCAAACAACCTCGATTCTTTGTCTAAGTGCTTCCAGGTTTGAAAATGGTTCCCTGCGACCATGGTACACCAATGACTTCAGCTCATTCCACACGAAGTAATCCAAAGGATTTGAGTCAAGAGAATTTGGTTGCCATTCTTCACTTTTTATGAATTCAGGAATGTTCGCCATCAAAAATGCTTGGGTTGCCTTGGCTGAATGAGATGGTGCATTGTCTTGAACAAAAATAAAATCTTCGTTCGGGTACAAGTCTTGGTATTCGATAAAAGTTTTCCGACGTGTTCAATGTAATTTTGCGAGTTAATTTTTGTTTTCTGTGGATCAGTAAAGAATAATTTGGTTTTCCATTGTAAGAAACACCACAAGATACCATTAATTTCTCGAAAATCGTGAAATTGTATGATAAAGACGGTCTGGCGGGATTTCCGATTTGAAGTTAATGCAGTGACTCGGTTGTTTTGTCGATTTGTTGATACAGTTAATGTAAAGTCGGACTCATCTTGAAAACACAAGCGTTTAATGTCTGCTAAATTAATTTTCCTATACAAAGAATTACACCTTTCTAACCGTTTTCCCATGGCGTCTTTTGTTATTCTGGGGACACTCAATCTTTTAAAAGATCTGATTCCTTTACTTTTCATTATATTTTGGACACTGTCGCGCGAAATATTTAAATTATTCGCCATTTTTCTCTGCGAAAGATGAGTACCAGGATTATTTTCCTGCGACAACGCATGCTCTTCAACGTACCTTTCGTTTTCTCGAGTCCGAGCAGTACGCGGACGACTGCTGCCACGTTTTCTGTCAGTTGACCCTGATTGTCTAATTTTATTTATTACGTATTGTACTGTACTGCTTTTCCAATTTTTTCCCGGAAATTCCCTAATTATTTTTCTAGCACTCCATCCCTTCTCGGCAAAACACGCCTTTATAACAGCTAAGTCTTCTTTACTGAAAACCATTACGATAGAATTTTAATTAACACCACAAGAAAAAAAAGAATAAGAAAAAACATTCCATCAGCCAACATTTCTTAAAAAATCTGACACTGCTAGCCTACCAATTCGCCATGTGGCCACTTAACATTGTCTTAGGTGCGCATGCGCAAACTGCTTGTTTTGTAGCGAACATCTGACACATCCAAGGGCGTAGTCACCTTCACAAAATCTCGCTGTTTGTTTCGTCGTTAAATTTTTTTTATAATTGAGAAACGGCCAAAGATAATTAACCGAGGTTTTCAGCGCATGATAACCATACTATTGGCTACATCTTGTACTAATTTGGGTGTATTAACTCGAGTTGTTTGAAATTTGTGAGAAAAACAAAAGTGTCCAGGTTTTTTTCGTCAACCCGGTATATATGATATATCAGTATATCAGTTTTCATAAAGAAAATAGACAGTAAAGTCTTCATAAAACGTCTTGGTTTTACTAAACATTTTACTTAACTACCATGAATAACTTGTTTGAAAAGGGTACACAACATTTCTTTTTCAAGTGAAAACCGACACTAATCGTAAAATTACTGAACACACGAGTCCAAACGTTATGTACACGATTTGCAGTTGGAATTTTGTATAATTTTTTGGATTTTGAGTAATGAAAAGTTCAGTTTTATATAATTAAAAGGATTTATAAACCTAAAGAATACAAGTTGTATTTTTGTGACTAAGAATACTTAATGTTAACCTTTTATTAATGTTTCAAAAAAAGGCTGAATATTTCAAAGTAAGGCTGGTACAGCTCTGGTTCAGCAGCCAAGAACGGGAGCTGAAAACTTGGGGCCGGCCTACTGCTCCGGAGCTAGGCTCCTGGAACTACTCCATTCCACAGGCTGTAAAAGCAAAAGGTCCTATTAAAAGATCGGGCTATATCATCGCCAGTGTCGTAACGCCGCTTCCGGTTGATCGGCGAAATTAAGCGACATTGCATCTGGGTAGTAGTTGGATGGGAGGCCGTTCTCCGGGTCCAAATTATGTAGCGACCCGTGGTTCGGATCCCATAGGCGTAAAGTAGTATAACCCTAGATGTTGCTAAGGGGGTTAAAGAATCACATCAAACACTATTAAAAAATTCTTTAAAATTCAGTGACACAAATACGCGTCAGACAGAAATGATTGGGTTAGGGGACCTAGAGCTTTACGTTTAATGTAAAAATATAAATGTTTCTCACCTTCATTTACGCAACGTGGTTATTGTAACTCCTTCACATTAAATAAAACAAAATTAAAGCTATATCTAAGCTCATACTACAATATACAGTGTTACAGAAGTAAAAATTGTCCCGTTTTTGAGGCTTCCGGAACTGGTACCCGAGTCAAAACAGTCGAAGCTGGAGCGCCGATGAGCATTTCTCACTCTCTTTCTCATATTATGTATACGAGGGTGGGCTGAAAATTAATGCCTCCACTTGAATAATTCTGGATTGTGTAGAGGTAGCCAGATAAAACCTGTTTTGTGTTATAGCCTAATATAGCCTACACCCATTCCACACGTTGGTTCAGTATCTATTACAGTGGAAAGGAGTAAAGACGTTCGCTTCAAGCAATGTGCCGTAATTGAATTTTTGACAGCGGAAAGTGTTGCTCCCATAGACATTCATCGGCGAATGCAAGCTGTGTACGACAAACAGTGTGTTGATGCTAGTACCGTTCGACGTTGGGCGAGGCAGTGTAAAGAAGGAGAAGCAGGGCAAGAAGATTTGCGAGACAAACGGCGAAGTGGAAGGCGTATAACGTCAACCGATAAGTCTCATCGGAACTACGTTGACGAACTGATTCGTGGAAATCGTCGCATGAAACAAAATTAAATTGCTGCAATGTTCGATATCTCCAAAGAGCGAGTGGGACACATTATCAGTATTCTCGGTTACCGAAAGGTCTGCGCCAGATGGGTGCCTCGCATGTTCACTGCCGAGATGAAAACTGAGAGACTACGCATTTGTCAAGAAAATCTGCAGCGCTTCGAAAATGAAGGAGATGAATTTCTGCACAGCATTGTGACAGGAGACGAGAGGTGGGTCCATCATTATGACCCTGAATATAAACGGCAATCCATGCAATATCGGCACAGAAATTCACCACAACCAAAAAAATTCAAAGTTCAAAAATCGCTCGAAAAGTGGTGGACTTTTTTGGGATATCAATGACGTTGTTCTTGAAGACGTTACAGAAAGAGGGACAGCAATCATCTCCGCATGTTATATTGAAACGCTGAAGAAGTTGAAAAAACGGATCAGGAGGGTTCGCACCCACAAAAACGCAGTCATTGTTCACCATGACAACGGACAGCCTCACACCAGTGTTCAAACGCGAGAAGCAATTGAGGATCCGCAATTCACCGTCTTGCCGCATCCACCATATAGCCCCGATTTAGCACCACGCGATTTTCACCTCTTTCCTAAATTTAAAGAACATCTCCGTGGAAATCGCTACGAGTCTGACGAAGAAGTTAAGGCCGCTGTGAAATTTGGTTTCGTAGTCAGAGCTCCGATTTTTACAGGGATGGATTTAAAGAACTCATTTATCGTTGGCGTAAATGTATCGAGGTAGAGGGTGATTTTATAAAAAAGTAAATGTATCATTTTGACGAATAAACTGTAAGGTACAAATCTGCTTTTGTTTCGATAAAATCCTTCAACCCGTTTAAAATTTATTTGAGTGGCGGCATTACTTTTCAGCCCACCCTCGTATATAACCTTGGTTATCCTTGGTTTTGCTTCCGGCCGAATCGTTCATTCCGACGAAGGTCAAGCTTGTCACTCCCCCTTAAACCTACAGTTTAACGTGGAATCCGAACAATGCCCTATTAGCAGCAGCCAAGTAATCACTAGTCTACCCAGGGGTACCCATTTAGCTACGAACCGATTTCTTTTTATTGTGTGGAAAGACGAACAGCTGGATTTTGCTGCACGCCGCCTGCCGTCACCGGGTCTCGATCCCGGGACCGATGGATTCGTACTCAGCGACGCTAACCACTGCACCACCGAGACTATATATATATATATATATATATATATAACATTAAAGCGTCTTAAATTACATCCCTTTAACTTGCGTAATTTTAGTGCATGTTTAAAACCTATTAAACATTTAAGCTCTTTAATTACGTCAAATGATGCTATTTCGCTTCTTTTGAAAGGTAAATTTACATCCGAAATATTTTTTCAGACGTCTGAACTATTAAAAATAAAGACGCTCTGATTTACTGTCATTTTCTGAACCAAATATGGATTTCAAGTCAGTCAACCATAATTGGATTGCATGAAGTGATTTGGAAGAAGTATGAAAAGAAATGCTAATACGACATCGTATTAGGACTGGGTAAGATGTACAAATTCTTTGGTGTCACTAAACGTCTTCCCACAATACATTCCCGTACCCCATTTCAGTCAAACCTTTCCATTCTAAATGTTTTATTTCTTCGCAACCGATAAAATAATTTATTTCCATTCCAGTAGTTACGAACCCTTAATTCGTATACGTGATAAGGGCTCCGACGTGGCTACGTGACAACACCGTTTCTCGTTAGATCAGCGAGTTTAATCGACGTTCAGTCCGTTCAATAGGGAATGGGAGCCCGCACACTGCGGCGACCGCGACGCGATTCGCCGCAGTGTGCGGGGCTCCCACGCTGTCAATATAAAATTACGCGCGACTGGAGTCGTCACGACCCGAGTCGTTAATCGTGAGTCGCGAGACGATCCTGCGGGTGGCCGGCCTTAGATAATTCGGATCCGACGTAAAGCTGTAATTTACCCTCTTTCAAATGACATTTGCAGTTACGAAAGAGGTTAAACATAAACAACCGCGTACATTACGCGCAAAAAACTTTGTTTGCATTTCAAATACTCTATAAAATTATATTTACCTGGAATTTACTATTTTCAAATTTCCCACACGAAGTCGAGCCCCATTTCAAAGTTAAGTATAAATTTGTGCGTGTTTAATCTAAACCAAATTTATTTTTGAGTACATCATTTATTTAGTTGTTTTAACAAAACTGCGCTTCATAATGTTGTTTTGAACACGATATTTTGCTACTCCAAAACCCAAACAAATATTTGTTTAAAAATTTTTATTATTATTATTATTATTATAAGCCAAACTGCAGTTTCAGTTTTTAAATTTCGTCTCCACTATGTTGGTGAAGTTATGCACTCAAATACCACAATAGACATACAGACTATATCTATTCAGTTATATTTTAACTCAAACTGGTGTCAGATAAAATCCGACCCATTAAAAATAGTGAAAATAATTGCATCTTCGCTACTTTTGAAAATAAGGATTTTTTTTTTTACTCTACTTTGGTGTTATTTCACTCAATGTCATTTGCATTTCATTCGAAGACGCCCAATAATGAGAATTTTGAAAGGGAGAATTTCAAAAGAGGCAATTCTCAAATCAATTTATCCTCACTTCGGGACATTCTCGGTCTCAACCACGAATTTCTCACGTACTGTACTGGGATTGGTGTTAGTTTAAGTTAAGTTAGGTTAAGTTCAGTTAGGTTAGTAAATATTAGCCATTTTCATTCGGCGTCTATACCGCGAATGCGAGTAACATTCTTTCTCAAATAGAAAAAAACCCTTCAAATGTAGCTTTGTCACTTTAAGCATTATCAACTGCAGACCGCGAATGAGAGGGAATGACACCGAGTGGGAAGCAACGTCTACCTATTCTCAGAATTACCCAAGTGACGTAGTTCCTTCGACTATACTCATTGGGTAGGGGGTCATTTAACGTAAAGTTAGTTTAAAATAACTCAATATATTGCTTTTACAGTTATTTAAAATGTTACGCTATACGAACCATAGTCTAATACAGTGGTTCCTAACCTGGGGTCCGCGAAGGTAGTACTGGGGGTTCGTGAGCTTTCAATATTTCGAAAGGCTCCAATGGAAATAGTACATTTACCCACGATAAGGGCGCTCAGGCTAAAATTTCAAGTTTCCTTGCTCTTGGCTGGAATTATTATTAATACTTTTTTAATACGCTGTATTTTAATTGCATACTCAGTTATATGTCGTTTATTTGATAGCGAAAAATGTGAAAAAAGTTAATTATTAGTTAATAAAAACAGTTTGTTGGGTAGACGGAATCTTTCAAAAACAGGGGTCCGTGGGAAAAAAATAAAAATAAAAGGGGTCCTTGGTGGTGAAAAGGTTGGGAACCACTGGTCTAATATTTCAGTTAAAAAAGCTCATTTGAAATAATAATAATAATTAATACGTGAATTGCCCCAACTTTAATAACATTCCATTTCTGATAAATAATTTCCATTTAAAATTAAAAACAGACATGATATTTTTCGAAAATTTAAAAAATTAACAATCATGGAAAATTGTAGGGAAGAAAAATTCCTATTTTGGGGCAAAATTATTAAACTATACTTCGTAAATAACAGTAGATGCTTCTGTTTCCACCAAATAACTTTCAAAACTATACTGTAATTAGGCACTTTCAGAAAAGAATATAAAACAATTCCTTACTGCACTTCACAAATACACAGACATATATATATATATATATATGAGAGAGGAGAGAGAGAGAATGTTGATACAGTAAATGTATTCTTAAATCTAAATTTAAATTCTATATCTCAAATTTGACAGTCTTGAATTATATACTCTTGTGTGTGTATGTATATATATATATATATATATATATATATATATATATATATATATATATATATATATATAACACACAGTATATATATATATATACACACACACAGTGTGTGTGTGTTGAAAAATTACTCTGTACTCATAAACATATTTATTTTAAAGTTTTAATTATTCATGAATAAATTTTACTATAGTTTAATATACAGCCTGATAACGTTACATACTTTCATTAATTTTAGTTTACCTAAAAATAGTATAAAAAGCTGTCCTATTAAGAGCGTTTTCACTTTTCAACAATTAACCTAAATTTGAAAGCAACATATTTATAGTTATTAATAATTAATCGGAATAATAATAATAATGACATTAAGTTACATTTAATTAGTGGAAGCAGTTTCAAATAATGTAAAACAAAAATAAATTTTCTACATAGTAAAGACTCAATATCTTTAAGTGTATTTAAGATTCAGTGCTCTGAAGTTATTGATCAATAGGGCATTTGGGAGTAAAATTGAACTTCAGACCTAGAATATTACGACCAATCGCAACTCGGTATTCGTTTGATCTCTCTTTCTTATTGGTCCAAGACGGTAGCCAATAGAAAGCCCGGAAGAGTTGCCAACTATGGACGCTAGATGGAGCAGAATGTCCACTGTAAACAATGGTGGGAGGTGAATAGATATAGCTTATTAATCTTTATTTTATGAAGTTATTTCGCGTTTGTAGCATCGTCTTCGTTAAATTGTCGCATTTACGTTTATAGAGAACTTGTAAGTACCTTTATTTTAGATTTTTACGACAAGTTATACAAAGTTATTGAATTAAAGAAACCTTATTTTATTTAAAAGCTTAGTTTCCGTTTATGTGCATGATTTAATTAAAAAAAAAAAAAAATGTCAGCGAGGGTCGAAGTTCATTAATTTAATTTGTAAGAAATTTTCCTAGTTGGACTTCTCTCTGTTTATTCTTTTATTAGGTATATAAATGATATCCATTTTATACAAATGAAATTACTTCCCAGTGCTTAGACGTTTGTGAATAAATTGTTAAAATGGGCTGTGTGCCTGTTCTACGAATGAAAATGCCCTACTTATCCCGTCTTTAACAGTTCATCCTATATATTCCATTTTCTATAACAGCTGTAATTATTAAATCGATATAGAGAATCGTAACAACAATGACAGAATCTTGACATATCCTTGCATAAATAACATCTAATTAACATATTAAGGCCTACGTCAATTCAAGAGGGAAAGAGTGACATTTTCAGACGTCATTCGGTCAATAGTTTCAACAGTTTGTTATTCAACTTGAAGCGTGATTCTGCTCCTTGACAATGTAATTAGGCTTATTATTATTATTAGTAGTAGTGTTAACTCCTGTTGTAAAGGGTCTGGTTTTGTACTTCACAATCGTCAACACCTATTATCGTACGTTCATAACCACTGTAATACGTCTTAACAGATAGGCTTTAACCTCCCCTCAAAAATACCTCTTCAAATCTGATAATACATTCATCATAATAGTGAAATAAATTACAATTATAGTATATAATATTTTATATCTGTACTGAAATTATAAATACATTCATTAAGTGTGCAGATTATATAAATTACATTTAACATTAATTGGTAAACGAGCTTTATTTTGAGTTCCATCAAAATATATATATATATACCCTTCTGTTACAACCTCAGAATCGACAATACAAGTCTCAAAAAATTTTGTATTACGTAACATTTTGTCATTCCTCATATATATATATATATATATATATATATATATATATATATATATAACTGGTCCTAAATATGTCTTTTGCCTTCCAGAACGTGTTGGGGCTAAAGCAGTTACAGTGAGAACACGAATAAACTCTTATAAAATTTTGAGTAATAAACATAACAGTTGAGCGCAAAATCATTAATTATTTCTTCACGGCTCACGATAAACAAATTTAATCTTAAACGTGACTATAGGCCGAGTTTTAATTAATAGAATTCAATGAAAATTTCTAAATTGGGTTGCGCATGCGCTCCTCTATTTATTATAAGCTTTAGTCTCTTCCAGTTAGGGGTGAGAAATGTTCGAACAAGATTTAGTATTCGCATTTCCGCGTTAACATGGAAATAGGAATGAGATAATGTTAACTAATTAACGTTGTTTTATATTTGTACGCCAGAATAGGGCCTACACTGTTTTAACAAGTTTTTATTTTGTCGCTCCTTTGATTTTGAGGCGTCTTTTAGCTCACCACAGAGAGTTATACTTCTACAGAGACGAGGTATTTATTTCTTTATAGGAATACCATCTTAGCAGTACCCGAAGTTCGTGGATTAAATATAAATTTCATAGAAAAACTATATATATATATAATATATATATTATAGGATCAATGAAAAAAGCCACCCCAAAAGTTTCTAGTAAACAATGCCCCCCTAAAAAATTATCATAAACAATGCCACCCCCCAAGATCACTAAAGTAAAGAATGTAAGTAAAAACACCTTCATGAGGAATTGTTTATTATTTATTACTGTATGCCATTGATGATTGGTTAGGATGTCATGATATTTTCATTTATACTAACTAAAATATCACAACTTAACCTAACCCAACCTAAATAACTTACAGATCAATGAAAGAAAGCCACCCCCGAATTGTGTCAATGAAAGAGAGCCAGTCCGACCCGTTTGGGGATGGCTTTCTTTCATTGATTATATATATATATACAAAGTGGGCACCCGGGCCTCAAAAAGGACAGACGGTCCCGGTCCTTGCCTCAAACTGGACCGACGGTCCCGGTCCTTTCTGAAGATAGGACCTAGGAACGACTCGGTCCCTCGGTCCTTATATATAATATAAGTGAAAAATTGATTAAAATGAAAAATGAAATTAAAGACACCGGAAATCTTTAATTTTATTAACGTAATTATAATTAATACAATACATAAATGATGAAAAAGTTAAGTTAATGCTTGAGTTTCCCTTCAAGAAGACTAGCATCTTGTTTAGAACTTCAAATAATCACTAAACAACTAAAAAAGACCGTCCAGAATTGTTTTAAAATGGACCTTCGGTCCTCACTGAGAAAAGGACCGACTTTTCCTCTCGGTCCTTTTTCACGGTCCTTAAAAAGGACCGAGTTCCTGGAATTCGGTCCTGCCCACCTTTGTTAATATATATATATATATATATATATATATATACACACGTTTGTCGGTCCAAGCGCCCTTTCTTAAAGTTTTTATTGAACTAAAATAAGAACAGATTTTTCAGCGTAGTTCCCATGTTATTGAAAGCAGAAAATGTAGGAGGGACAGAAATACTAAATATATTTTCTGAATTTGATGGAAGAATTATTAAAATAACTTAAATTTGAAAACAGGCTAAATAAGGGGCAAATTTGATATCTCGTTTTTTGTAAGTTTTCATTAGGAAGACTAAAACAACATCTACAGTGACCAAGCAATATTGAAAATAATGTTTGGGGTTGTTTAATCTCCTTCTTAACGGCGAAGGACAGACCCAAACGTCGCTTAACCTCGCTGATCTAACGCGAAGCGGTGTTGCAACGTGGCCACAACTTAGCCCTTGAAAACGATATTCTACAAATTTGCGTACAGCTATATATGATAGAATCGAGGGCAAAGATTGGAAAATTTAAAAAGTAATAAAAAAACTTTGTTATACAACAATCGCATAAATAGTTAACGCTTTGCCAACCAATCCAAACGATTATACCAGCCATGCAGTGATCGCGCCAACCATGTGTATTTTTCTGATAATAAGCCTTATGAAGATAGGATTAATGAGTTAGACCTGTATTCACTCGAAACTAGGAGATTAAGGGGGGAGCTTATTGAAGTTTTCAAAATCGTTAATAACATCGATAACGTAAATTTTGACAAATTGTTCACTTTTGATAATAGTAATACTCGCAATAACGGATTTAAGTTGCGTGGCAGGCGTTTTATTACTAATATCGCTAAAAACTTCTTTACGTTTAAAGTAATTGATAAATGGAATAATCTTCCCGCGTCAGTCGTTCATTCTACCAGCGTTAATATGTTTAAGAACCGTCTTGACAGACATTTTAAAGGTATTAACGTTGTTTAATTTAAAAAACAACAAAGTTAGCAACAGAAGCTCTGGTGGTGGTGCTCGAGGATGAGTCTGTTGACGATGAATGCCAGCTTGTGACATGCCAGCGTGTGATGCCAGCAATAAAATTATTAAAAAAAAAAAAAATTAGACTAACACGAATGTAGGTGTAGCTCATAGCGTAAACTAACCCACTTTTTGTTTAACTTACCTAATGTCTCTAACTCTTTTCTTGCATGTTTGTAGTTTGCATGGTATGACAGTGAGTTAAGACTGTGTTTGCATGGTTTGTAAGCGTTCTTATTTTACTTCTTTTCATCTTTCACCCCTCTCCTATTCTCTCCGACTATTTTTCTGACTTGTCGGCAGTGGCCGGCGGATGATGATGGTGAGACACTTTTCCTCTTTTTCTGAATGAATGTTAACCCATGAGTGATAGGTGTTGCTCTTACTTAACCCCTTATTCTCTTCTCTTAACCCGCTACTCTTTCCTTTCTCTCGGGCTAACCTTAGAGTGGATCTTAGGGTCTTTGTTAGCCTTAGCTTCTGTAGATCATTTGGATTAAATGCCGAACATTGTGTTTCACTGTTGAAACTACTATTCTGCGGAATATTTACCGAGTAAATATTTAAGCTGCAAGCCATGAACCCTTCTTCAGGTGTAAATTCTCTTAAACTACTTTGAACATTGTGTGACATTGTAATAGAGACGTTGGCACACTCCTTTTGGGTGTTTACTTTTAATTTCTCGATTGTGCGTGGCCCTGACTTTGCCTTGCATATCCGCAACTGACTGCGTAACACTACCTAAAGGAGCGTGCCAACGTCTCTACTGGACTATTGTACTCGCTACAAAGCGAGTTATATTGGTAGCACAATTCGCCAGTATCAAACAAGCTTGGACGTACATCGCGGCATTTCTACCAGAACATCACAACCTTTAAACAAGCCATCGAAATCAGCAATAAGAGATCATTGCCACCTCCAGAGCTGGGCAATAAATACATTGAATGTATTTAAATACTAAATACTAAATACATGGGAGAAATGTATTTAAATACTAAATACTAAATACATTTTACGAATGTATTTAGATACTAAATACAAAATACATCAATTGTATTTAAATACATTTGTAAATACATTTTAAATACATACAAATTTTAACATATGCATTCACTAATTCACTAAGCCATGACACGCACACGATAAAGAAATCAACCGCTTTCAACTAAGAGTGGCACACAACTGATTGAACTGACATGTTGAAACATGAACCATGCTGTACTACACTGTCAACGCGTCGTACTGTGCTAGGACAGAACGTGTATTAAACTAGTAAAAGTATTTACATTTTTATATTTTGAGTATTTAAATACATTGTATTTAAATACTCATTAAAGTATTTAAATACTATATTTAAATACATGAAAAACAATGTATTTATAAATACAGTTCTAAATACACAAATGTATTTAAATACGTATTTAAATACAAATGTATTTAAATACTGCCCAGCTCTGGCCACCTCCACAATCACCCACTTCTCCCCATCAATTTCAAAATTATCAATTGAACATACCAACTAACCGACCTCCGCACCCTCGAATCCCTGTATCTATCCTTAGTACAAAACCAACCTTCAATGACTATAGTTCCGCTTTCAACTTAAACCATATAGTTAAACTTAAACCATATAGGCTAGGGTTTACAGTACAATAGTTACCCCTTTTTCTTTGATTTATTGAATCCGATGTGAATGCAACGAGTTTCTTGCGTATATTGAGGTCTTGAATGTAGTAGGCTAGGTGTTGCTGTAAACCCTAGATCCTATCTGCTTGACAGATAGCTGGTGAGGGAAGCTATATTTTGGAGTCTCTCTGTGAGTGACCCGTTGTCCACGTCGGACTAACATCATGAAAAAGAAAAAACTATAGTGTTGTCATTTACCATTACTTATTCGAACAATAGTGGATTTATTTTAACCAGAAGAGTTCTTTGTTCCATGCACGGTCTGT
Organism: Bathynomus jamesi; assembly: GCA_023014485.1. Lineage (NCBI taxonomy): Eukaryota > Metazoa > Arthropoda > Malacostraca > Isopoda > Cirolanidae > Bathynomus > Bathynomus jamesi. Next base: position 60,942 of record JAJOZX010004651.1, read on the forward strand.
GTGTAACTTAAAAGATCTCGGGGTGACCATTCCGAGTTCAATCGTGTGTGTGTGTGTGTGTGTAGAAGGAGGGGGGAGAGAGAGAGATTCGTAGTAAATTTAATTTTAATAATAAAGAAGTGGCAGAAGTGAATCAATAATTTTGATGATGAAGCTCGATGAATGCAATCAAATGATGATTAAATTAGTTCCCATTTGTGGTGCATCTCCCTTCAGGGGAATTATAAAGTATTCTGCGAGTTAAACAACACCGAGTCTGGGTAGTTGTTGGATTGATGGCCGTCCTCCTCCGCGTCTGGATAATGGAGTGACTCGCGGTTCGGATCCCGCGTAAAACTGTAGGACTCCTCCGTCACGTGACCTTTGCCGTTCTGAAGGAGGTTAAACAACCCCTAAAACATCATCTACGGGTGGGTCTTCTTTTTTTCCGGGGTGGGGGTAATGGGGGAGAGGGGTTAGCCCCCCAAGTTGCATAAAGGGGGTGAGGGTTTTTTAGGAGAGGGAGAATGACCTCCTCCCAAAGGGGTAACCCAGGCACCGAAGGTGAGTTTGCGAAGCACAAGCAGTGAGCTGAAGGCTTTGCTCGTTATGGTTAAAAAAAAAGTGTCCGATACTACTAGATTAGATTTGCGAGTTCATTTCTATTTAGACCGAAGGTGTTGCATAGACCTCTCTCAGATTCAAATAATTTAATGTAAATATTAATGGCTTCTTAGAAATGATCCATGCAGAAATGAAATTTGTGATACTTACGCATTGCTCGTACTAATAACAAAAGATTAATCGAAAGTAATTTGACCATTCCTTAGAAAAATTCTTAGCAACGGATGGTTACTAAACGAATTACGTAGAAGTGATCTATCTGGTTATTAGTTTATCCGTGAATCTATGATGCATCTCGAATTGACAAGAAAAGGAATGACGTTTTCTTTGATGTTGTACAACTACATTTTTTAATTAAAACGAGTATAATAGGTACATAAACATTAAATACGTATTGTTTACGCGATACATTCGTATTTTAGCACGTACTGTGTTTATAAAACTTGCGTACAAAATTATAAAAATTTGAGCGAGCACCAATTAGTTATGTGACAAACTACGAGTGTAATTACTAAATTAATCATTATTAAAATATGTTAGGCCTATTTAAAACCTGCGGCCTTTAGGCCTAATTATATGGAAAACTTAAAGAATACTCCGATTGAATCCGACCTCATATTCCTGATTTTCCCCTTATTTATCGACAATAATTTATAGAAACTTTCTCCATACTTACGTAAGAGTATTGCGCAATACTTTTTTTAAATAGGAAATAGTTCCACTTTAGCCCAATCTTTTTTTTTAATATTTTTATTTACGTGTCTGCAACACTGTTTATGAACCACAGGCCTCATTAGCTAATTGGTTTAAACTCCGAAATTGGCTACTTCACCAACAAATTCCATTTCAAGTATACCCAAACAAGGATGTAAAGCCTATTTGGGAACAATGGAAAATTACCCTCAACCTCAATTCGTTCAAGCAGATGTATGCAGTTCGCCTGCCCCTTTTTTTTTCTTTTTTTTATTAACGTTTTTTCTCTTATTTCAGGAAGATCGTTACGGGTAAATTTTGCGTAATATGTATTTAGTTAAGCACTTTTTTCCTATTGTGATCTAATGCTGGACTCGGTTACTACGAAAACTCGGATTCTTTTTGTACATCATAATCAGTTAAAGACTGAGAAGGGCAGCTTTTTCAGTCTCAAATTCAGGAAAATACTTCTGTAGCAGAGAGAGAAATAATTTCTTTAAAATCTAGCGAAAGGCGTAATCAATTGATCATGGACACCTTTCGCGAATCCATGAAAAAAGCAATTTTTAAAATGAATGTTGAAGAATTACGACACATCATCCGACAGTCAATTCAAACTACAAAATTACTGTCCTCGCTCGAAGATGAAAAGGTAAGTTTCGATTTTTTTTCCCAATATTCTTGGATAAAGGTTTAGAAATTATCTTCACCGCTGTTACAAAAAAAAAAATTCCAACTTTTCTTCTTCATTGTTATATATCAAGTTTAGTGAAAGAATAAGCCCAGCATTATTTTGTATTAAGGTTACCTATCTTTGATACATTAAAACAATTTAACAAAATTTTGTGATAGCAACGCTGCCTAACCTTCCTAAACAACGACATAACATCGAGGAAGGTCCATTTAAACTCTCGCCTAATTTAAACTTTTTTGATTTAACTATTCTTGAAATGGACTTTTTTCCCCTAATTTTTCAAAGACGATGCGAAATTAGCATTTTGGGAGAGTCAGAAAAAGTTGCAGTGGGTGAAGAAGGAAAAGAAAGAGGAATTACGGTATTGGATTTGATTAACTGGCTTATATAAAAGATTAATTAGGCAAATAAGTTACCTAAATCCATTAAAGATTAATTGCATTGCTGTTACATTACACCACTATACAATTCAATCAGTGGCGAAGATTTAGGGAAACATTTTTGACAGTAACATCCTTCAAACTCTCATTATCATCGTGCGTACATTATGTACGGTATATAGTACCAGTTTTCAGCCGTAAAAATATTTGCCTTCCTACGATTAGTCAGTCTTTAGAAGAGATGAAACACGGCCCATGACTAGGCAATTTATAATCCGTAATTGTTTTCTGGTCTCTGATTGGACAATTCACGATCTGGAATCGTTTTCTGTGAAAGTGACAAATATTATCAAACATCATTCTCATATTATTCCGCAAAGGATATACAGGGTGCTTCAAAAAAAAATTACCACTTATATGGCGTTAATATGTCATTTGCTTACCACTTATAATGGCGACAAGGTTTATATAAGAGCAACGCAGGGATCTTTTCCGTTTGGGGGCTAGCAGCGAATTTTAATGAAAATCGGTATACTAATGTAGTTTTAGTCACTGATTTGATTTAAAAAATAACTCCTTTTTTTGGAGAAATGAAAAACAAACATGTTAGAGCACTTTAAATAATTAATGTGTTTTTAACGAAAATATCATGACTTAACCTAACCAATCGTCAAGGACGTACAGTTTACCTAACCGGGCATTTTTTTCCTGCTACTTTTACAGCTCTGCCGGGATCCTTCAAAAAACGTATTCTTCATAAAGTTGCACTTTTTACCGTTTGACCGACGCTTTTGGCAACGAAAAAACGCTATTTTTATCAAAGCAACACACTTTCGAACACTTAGAGCATTTTTTCATAAACAGTAGCAGTTTGTGACTCTGGCTAAATTTAACAGAATTTTCTGTAACTAGTTTAAGCTAGTTAAAACACACATTAATTATTTAAAGTGCTCTAACATGTTTGTTTTTCATTTCTCCAAAAAAAGAAAGCTATTTATGAAATCGGTGACCAAAACTACATTAGTGTACCGATTTTCATTAAAATTCGCTGCTAGCCCCCAAACGGAAAAGGCCCCAACGCAGATTTCTGCGTTACTCTAATGTAGCTATTTGCATTGAATGGGGTTCACTCATTAATTACTCACACAATCCCTGAAAAAAAAATTATTATTAAAAAACAAGCAAATAAACACAAATACTTGCATAAACCAAAAAACCTATCATATAAGTGGTAAACAATGACATTAGCGCCATATAATTGGTAACATTTTTTGAAGCACCCTGTATAAGCAATGTTATTTTTACAATGATTAACATATTAAAGAAGCGAAAGTAATTAGAATTAATGTCACAAATTATACCTAATTGTTCAAATTAAATTGGTTTACGAGTATAATCACGGCTAACATATGACGTTCTGTTGTCTCTAAGTTATAAAAATGTATTTTTCTTCATAATATCTGAACTTCCTCCTTTTTTTTTCCCCCCACACGGAAGTGATGGGGGTAGACTCTAGAGCAGTGGTTCTGAACTTGGGTTAGGGTACCTCCACGAGTACGCGAGGGAATCTTAGGGGTTACGCGACGGGGTCCTGAAAATATGATCCTTTTAATTTTATATACGATTAATAAACGGCCACGAGTCACACGGTCGTAAAGGAAGTAAAAATCCTCCATCTATCTCGAAAATCCAGAAAATCCCTTGAAAGAATTCAAGGGGTACAGAAGAAGAAAAAGGTTCATAACCGCTGCTCTTGAGAATTACTTGAGCCCGAGCAATTATAAAGTAGGTGGCCAGCGCAATTCCAACCGCGACAAGGGTAGGAGTCGAATCCGGGCTTTCAGCCAACCGAGCCACGGTACTTATTTCTATTCCTTGAAAATAAAAATTATTCCTTTCATTAATTAATTTATACGTTGTGCCCACGAAATTGAAGTCATTTTATGAAAATCATAGAGCTTAAAATAAGCGGGTACAGTTTCGGAAAAAAGTTCGCCACAAAAGATTACATTTCTATAACGCGTAAGAAATTACTAATCGGTATCGATTGGGTTTTGTTCTTGAAATTTTATTAGTTTCGAAAATGACTAAAATATCCAAAGAAAAAATTGCCAGTTAGTAATTTTTCATGCTTTTCAGAAATTCTGTTTCTAGGCTAACTTTTTTCCGAAATTGTTTACCTTTTTATTTTTAATATTTCCGTAACTTTCGTACGATGTCAAAAGTGGATTATTATTATTTTTAATTTATTTTAAATATTAAAAAGGTGGGGACAAATCTCTTCCACGATTTGGCGGAGACTTTCAATAACAGAAATTCATCTCACGAAACTTTGGAACGAGACAGAAAAAATTCTTCCTTTTCCATTCATTCTGGTAACCCGGATAATACTCCGGTACGTCCTTCGTATCAAAGTGATGACATGGCTGCCCGCTTTTCTCTCATGGATCCGGAGAGGGAAGTTGTTCCCCCCTGGAAATGGTTACGTTACCTTCCACAGAGTGAGGACGACGACAAAAGAATCAAAATCGCTCATATTTTAAGTGAATATGGAGAAGACGTCAATGGAGTGGATTCGGAGGGATACACACCGCTTTACCTGGCCTGCGTCTGTCGTTAGTATCTCTTAGTGATAAGGTTGAAGAAGTCCAGAGTCTGAATGAAGTTCAGATAGATATATATAGCGAGTAAGATGAAAAAGATGAGCTAGGAACGAGCCTTTTTGAACTACTATAGCCTCTAACTTATACACTGAGCACAAGCTTCAAGATCAAAGTTATTCCTTTCCAGGTGACGCGTTCCTCTGCGATGTTTTGCTCCAGTGCGGAGCTGACCCGAACATCTCTATAAAAGAGCTTCCAATAATCATCCATGCCGCTAATTTCTGCATCCAGGAAGAGGTTCTTCGTAAAGGAAATGGACAGGTAAACAATTAATCTACACGCGTTAACTGCCGCATTTGTCAACTTCCCCGTGATCGATGTTAGGAAATGTTGGCCTCTGTTAATGAAACGCAGTGACCTCCTATGTCACATAGCATTAGTTTGATTGTTCGGAAACCCGCGTGATGTTACAATATGGTATGAAGCAATAATGCAAAAAGGTGAGGGCTACGTCGTGGTTACGTTCCAACACCACCACCACCACTTTTCGTTAGATCAGAGAGGTTATGCGACATTGGGTATGTTCCGTAGTTGGATGAGTGACAGTCTTCCGCGTTCGGATGATGTATGGATCCTTAGATGGTTGACGTGCCGCGCGCGTAAAGCTATAGATCCCTCCGACGCATGAAACTGCTATTGCAAAGGAAGAAGTTAAACAACCCAAACATTGTCTTCTTGCTGTCTTCTTCTCGCATCTTTCTCATGGAATCTACATAAACTTCAATACTTTTAAATTAATACTCAGTTTCAGGCATTATTTTCTTTTACTGTAAAATCAGCACTTAATCCCTTGGTGTTGAAAGTTTGAAGCATTAGCCTCCATATCTTTATTTCAGAGAGAGAAAAAGAGAGAAAAAGAAAAAGATGATTTTGGGCCTTCACGTATCGTCTTTGAAGTGTGCAAGTTCTATTGGCCTGGTCTTTGGAATGCTGTCCGCTGGCAATCAGTCGAAAATGTTAGCTAATTCTTATAAATACCCGATTGATAAAAGAAATGAGACATCGACATCCGCGCTGTGGATTCGAATCTCGTATATGTCGTACGCAACGTAGTGTATAGACCACATTCACCTTATAAAGTTGGCTTCCGTATCATAATTCACTTTAACCCATAAGTGCATAAAGTTTGAATTTGCAGATACAGTACTTGGCTGATTTTTCTATATTGTCTTAGAAAACTCAATTATCCGTGACTCCATTTGCGGAAGGGGTCACACCTACTATCGTTACTTTCAACCAGTCATTTTACATCTGGCCAATCAATTTTGACGTTGTTGATTTTACATTTAAACGATCATATCTCCACTGTCAAATTTTAAGCGTAACGAAATGTAACCCTTAAACCAATCGTAGCTAAAAATAGAATGGAAATCAGCGTCTCTTTTGCAGGTAAGAAGGCTATTAAATTGTTGGTGTCGCGTTGATATTAGCAGAGAAGAACAAACTCTGCGAGAACTTGCAGTCTCGACGTGCAATGAAACCATTATTTCTCTCTTAATCGACATTCAATGTACGATGGTAAGATTCAGTTGTTGCTAAATACAAAAAGTCCTTTACATACGTTTTTATATATATTTTTATACAAAAAATTGCGTGTAATGGTGTGTTTGATATTCACTTAAAGTTAGAAGTTTTACATAGTTTTTTCTTTAGCACTAACTGCTAAGCTATATTTAGTTGCCGTTTCTTTGCTGTTAGCCACTTTAAGTAAAAAATCCTCTAGAGATTGCGAAATTGTTATTTAAAAGCGATAACTGAAAGGCCTTTATAATATTCCAGTATGATTGGGGATATTAACGAAGTATGCCCGGTTAGGCTAATTCATTAGTTCAAAGAAATAAACAGAAACTACATAGGACTTGTGTATATTTGCTAAACTTTTTAAAGTTTGAAAAACATTCTTCTTTATCAACGCAGGACATCATCCACAAATGCCTGGCGGGAAGTAGTGAAGGTGTGAAAGAGGTCCTTGAAAACTCTTCGTCGGGTAAAATCAATTTGAACTTAAAGAAAATGAGTGAAAGAAGCGCTCCTATTCTTTATTTCTTGATCCGGTTTGGAGAAACTTCCCTCCTGCAGTTACTGATGGAGGAAGGAGCTTCTCCTTTCGCCATAATGCAGGATGAGGATGCTGTAAGTGTGGGAACAGCGACTGAATTTCGATTTTTCGGCTCTGTTGATCTAACACGGGTTCCCAACCTTTTTTCGGCTGCGTACCCCTCGATGGCTTCGGCAAGTGCCCCGTACCACCCCTCTACTGAAAAGAAATTTGGTTCTTTTGCATTATCCTCCCAACACTAATTTTTTTATATAATGTTGGTTTGGTTTTGGTTATGGTACTTTATTTTCTTTCCATTATAAAAAAAAAAATTAGTGTTGGTATTAGGTTAGGTTAGGTTACGGTAAAAACAGCCCGCCGCAGGCGTTAGCCGTAGTTAGCCGGCTTCAAGTTAGGTTAGGTTAACTGCTTTCATGCCTTTTCACGATTAAAAATTAAAAGTGTTTTGCTAACGTACTTTATTTTCCTTCCATTATAAAAAAAAATTAGTGTTGGGAGAATAATGCAAAAGCACCAGAAATTTCGAGTTAGATAGTTAGATGGAACCGAGATGGATTAGGCCACACCGTCTTTTGAGAGTACTTTTCCACGTGAAAGTTAGTTCCAAAGCGGCATGCCGCGTACCCTTATTTGGGAACCACTGAATTCTAACAGATAAAACGGGCAGCATCGGGAGCTCTTCTTTACACACATGGAGGGGTGGCCGCGAACTCCCGAGGCAGTAGTTGAGCCCAGGCACTAACTAGAGTAGGCGGCTAGCCAATTCCAACCACGGTGTTGACAATGGGGTCGAACTGGGACCTTTGTAGCGGTAGTCGAATCTCCAACCAACCGAGCCACATGGAAAAATTTATTCTTCATAGTGACAAAACGATCAGATTTAAAAAGGAAATAAATAAGAAATGTTGAATGCTGCTAGCTAATGATTTACGGAAGATCCGATTGATAGCGTTCTATGGTTCGTCCTATACCTTCAAAGATTGAGAATAGAACGAAAGCCAATTAGTACGTAGAATTAGAAACGCCCAAAGCGGTTATTATACCCCTTTTGGGAACGGCAGATTTGTTTTAATTTTTAAATACGAGATTTCGTATGTTTAAGAAATTTATTAAAAAAAATTTAGAGTTGTAATTCGTAACACACTTATTTCAGAGAGATATTCCGGTCATATTTACAGCTCTAGAACCGGATGCGAGTCCGGAAATAGTAGAAATCTTACTTCCTGCCAATCCAGATAAAAATTTGTACGTTCTGGATTCCATTCGATACAAAGGAAAGAGTATTTTGAGAGAAGCGTTGGAAAATGAGGTCTGTGACCAAACTATCATGGCCATTATTCGTGTAGGTAGGTGAGGATTTGATTTATATATATATATATATATATATATATATATATATATATATATATATATGTTACATGTAACATTTTTAAAATTGTAAGTGATAATAATAATAACCTTGGTTTTGCTTCCGCCCGAATTGTTCATTCTGATAGTCGAGCTTGTTGCTCCACCTTAGACCTACATTTAACGTGGAACCCGCACCACGGGTGGTCAGAAATTACAAAGTCCTCTCTCGGACTCAATCTTACGCTCTCCCGATGAGCAGTCCAGCGTCCTAACCCATTTCTTTCGTATGGAAAGATGAGCAGCTGGGTGAGCTGAGCGCCGCCTGTCATCGCCGGAAATTGAACCCGGGCCGGAGGGATCCGTAGTCAGTGATACTCACCACTACACCACCGAGGCGCTAATAATAATAATTCAGATTCTTTATTGTTCCAAAGATAGTACATAGCGAATACAAGGAGACCTACAATTTTCAGTATAAAAAGGACAGAATTTTAAGAACTGCAAAATATAAAAGGCAGAGTGAGTTTCCTTTCGTGGCAGTAATTATTACTTGCTTACATTATACCCAATAATAATAATAATAGTTATTATTATTATTGTCGCATTGATGAATAATAATATATAATGTTTGAGGTTAACCACCTCCGTAACAGCGAGTCACGTGATGCGGAGGACCTATAGCTTTAGGTGGGATCCGAACCACGGCTGCTGCATCATCTAAACTTAGAGGACAGTCCCCTATTGAACTACTGAACAGACTCGATGTTGTTTAACCTCGCTGATCGAACGGGAAGCGATGTTGCTACATGCCCGCAACATAGCCCGCAATTCTCACTCTTTTTTCCCCAGGAGGACCCACTTTCTTGGTGGACAGAGACGAGAAGGGAGTTTTCCCACTTGATGCACTCCTGAAGAAGGAAAGAAACGACCTCGTTTTGCGCGTGGATAAACTCGTTCGGGAGTGGGTGACCCAGCCGGACGTATTTCCTGGTTGGCGAGAGATCCTAGTCCTTAGAGGGTTTAATCGCCTCGAGAATGCCATTAAAACCATGATGTCTTTCGACGAGAAGTTTGAGGCCTTTCTGAGTGACTCAAAACGATGTCAGGTATCGGAACTTATTTGAGGTGTTTAACATCATAGTATGATTTTAATTATAATTTTTTTTTATTTAGTCATTGGATATAAAGTGTGTACTTATCGTACGATCTTTTCGTTGTTGTCTCTGTACAAGGGTCTTGTTCGCCCCCTGTATGGAGTATGCTTCTCGTGTGTGGGGTGGCTCAACTCGCATAGTTCTACTTGACGTGGTGGAATCAAAGGCTTTTCGTCTCATCAATTACCCGCCTCTCACTGATTGTCTTCAGCCCCTCTCTCCTCGCCTCAATGTTGCCTCGCTCTCTCTTTACTATTGCTATTGTAACGGACACTGCTCTTCTAAACTCTCTAACTGCATGCCTCCTCCTTTAAGGAGCGCTTGCAGTATCAGACTTTCGACAAATTCTCATTCTTTTTCTGTCCAACTCTCTAACGCAAGGGTTAATCGATATTCTTTGGCTTGCATGTACTCAACCGGTCAACTGTGGAACAATCTTCTTCACTCCATCTTTCCATCTGTCTATGACCTCCAATCTTCCAAATGTACAGTGTCCAGACATCTCGAAAACTAAACCTTGATTTTTGCTATCTCCTCCTCTTTCCCTTCCTTCTATAGAGGGGGGCCATTTTTGCGAGCATTCATCCTTGGCCCCTACTTCCTGCATCATAAAAAATAAAAGTTTCCTCGTAAAACTCCAGGTTTTTTTACTGATATTTATAAGTAAACATGAAGTTTCACTACAAAGCTGTTTTTGAGTCGACTAGACACACATTTACAAATTACTTGAAATACAGGATGGTCCAAAAGTCCCAATCTATTTTGCTGAAATAATGATATTTCTATTTTATTTTCTACAGGCCATAGATGATGATGATGATGATGATGGATGTACAAGAACGTGTGATGTAGTAACACTGTCTATCCAAGGGAAAAAGTGCAAAGAAATTCGAGAAAAATTTGAAAGAACATTCCACAAACCAGGACCTACAGTCAAAGCAATTCGCGAGCTGGTCACTAAATTTAAAAGAACAGGATCTGTTCATGATGAGGCAAGATCTGGACGTCCAAGTACCTCTCGGGAAAATGTCGAATTGGTAAGAGATGCCTTCGAAACAAATCCTAGAATGTCAACTCGCATACCATCACGTAGGCTGAGCATACCAAAAACGACTGTTCTAAGGATTTTAAAATCCACATTAAAAAAAGTTACCATATTCAAGTGCAACATGAGTTATACGAAGAGGATTATCCAAGACGAGCCGGCATGTGCACAGAATTGATTGAAAAAATTCATACCGAAAACTTATTAAACCACATTCTCTTCAGCGATGAGGCGACATTCCACACATGCCGAAAGATTAATCGACATAATTGCCGTATCTGGCCTAGTAAAAATCAACCGAGTTCAACTAATGGAGAGATATTCTCCTGAAGTTAACGTCTGGATGGGTATGACAAGATCGAAGATTTACGGAACTTTTTTCTTTGCAGAAGCTACGGTAACAGGGCCAATTTAACTTGACATGCTTCAGCAGTTTCTTGAACCCCAGCTTCGTTCAGATGGTATTCTCGACACTGTTGTCTTTCAACAAGATGGAGCTACATGTCACTATGCAAACATCGTTCGGGCGTACCTTGATGAGCTCTTACCAAATCGCTGGATTGGACGTGGTGAAAACAGGTCCTGGGCAGCACTATTTCCAGATTTAACACCATTAGACTTCTTTGCGTGGGGCTTTATAAAGTCTGATGTTTACAAAACAAGAGTTACAGACCTGCAGGATCTGCGAACCCGCATTGTCACAGCAGTCGCTAAAATAACCCTAGAGATGCTTAAAAATGTGTTCCGCAATGCAGTGAACAGATTTGAGATTTGTAGAGACACTGATGGTGCTCACGTCGAATCTTAGACCTAAGCTTGGTAAATAAATATACATCTAATTGCGTTACTACATTTTTATCCTAAAATATTATTTCAGGAAAATATATGGAAACTTTTGGACCACCCTGTATTATCTTTCAACCACTTATTAGGAATTTATTTTAGTTTAAGTTAAATTTAGAAAAGTTTTTTAATTAACGGTTTAGTGGACTGGTAATTATTAATCGATATATTTTATAAATCTAAAATCTGGAGTCACTGGCGTATAGGCTTATGTTCATTATTCATCGGGTTTCTTTGGCCCATGTAGTCATTGTCCAAGACAGCTATTCCCTAAACATATATATGGAACACTTACACTTTTCATACCTGTTGAGTCTAAATAAAGATTTTGCCTATTTGTTCATTTCTTTCGTCATTTTTGTCAGCTTTTCAGAAATTGTACGAAGTCTATACATTCAGAGAATAACTTTAACTTCAGTCACATTTTTAAAGGTTGTAATACACTCCATGATTCATTCATACGTTGACGTAATATTTGAAAAGTTTCGTAGGTATGCAGAATCTCTTTTCAAAGACTATTTTCTTTTTATAGGAAGTGATCGACCAACTTTTCGAGGCGGTACAAAATGATGACGAGAAGAGTTTTGGTCAACTTTGTGATTTTCAGAGTGAATATTTTCACGTGACTGATTTGTTGTACCAAGGAATGGCAAAAGTATATGCCACGTGATTTTTACCTATGTCTAACGTAACATGAATTTTCTTAATTTAATTACCAAAATAAGAAGTGGCAGTACCGCACTGATTAGTCAGATTTAATGAGGGATATACACACAGTGTATGTATATAGATCCACTAAATAATTAAGTGTCTTTTAAATGAAATCTAGTCAGCGCCCATACCTCATTTATGTGGCCAGAAGGCTGTGCCATTTTCTTCCTCCACCCCCCTGCTTGATTATTATTAGATATCTATTTTTGTGAGAGTAAGTTTTTTAAACCTATGTTTAAAAGTGTTCATCTGTTTACATTTTATTTTTATGATACAACGACCATACCGTGAATGCGCAATTTCTGCGTTTAAATTTCCCTTCCTTAAAGGTTTACCCGCGCGTTCTACTGGGGACTCGGTTGGTTGGCCGGCCACCTATTTTGTGACTGTTCTGGTTAAGATTACCTTGAGAGAGTTCACAACCCTCACTCTGAGTTGGGGAATTGGGGTTCTGAATGCTACTTCTTACCTACTAATTTTAGGATAAGACGTGTCAACGAGAGAAGTTTCTAATTAATTCACCGAGTTTTGTCAGAATTTTGATTGAAAAGAGAAATAAAGACGTCATTTTTAGTTAGAAATAACTTGTTCATCCTCTTAACTATTTTTTTGAAAATACAACAATAAAAACAATGTATCATTTCAATAGAAAAGAAAGAAAGTTGCTTTATCAACCCTAGAACCTCGAATCAAGTGAATGTTGTCAGTATATATGTATCGACTATATATATAATTTTTTTTTTTTTTTGAGGAATTAAAAAGTGCGAGAAAAACATCAACGAGTTTTAGTGGTATACAGGTGTTTGTGGTTTTGTCCCTGTAAATTTTGGTAATTAAGTTAATTTTATGATTGTTAATATTAATACTAAAACTGAACTTTGAACTGCTATAAAATACAGAATTACTATATTTCATAGCGGTTCTAACTTCACTGAAAGTTCAATGAAAAATAAAAACACTACTATTAGTAGTGTTTTCATTTTTCTTACTTTTAAATATCGTTTTTAGGACAATAATTTGCCTTTACTCCACTGGATCACTTTTCACGGAAGACCAAAAATGTTGGCCGTTGTTTTAGATTCTTATTTTGAAAACTTAAGTACAAAGCAGAAATTTCTCTCCAGGAAGTAAGTCTCACTCACTGCTATTGTTCCCTTAATTAATTTGAAAACAGCGTTTTACTAATGATTTGTTATATTTTCGTTTTCTTAGAGCGCCCCGTGACTCGGTCATGAGGGCGCCGCTCGGCAGTGCTAAGACTCCTTCGAGTCGTTGGTTCGAACCCCAATGCTGCCCAGAACTGGTCTTTTCTGTACCTTACGTCGTGGCGAACTGGCCACCCCTTTTAATTGACTGGTCAAGGTACCCCTGACTCGAGGCCCCCTAATCCCCACTTCCTGGGGATATGGGACACCTTTTCATATTTTCGCGCTTTTAAAAATTATTGCTTAAACTATGCGTTAAATATGCACTAACTTATCAGCATTTTCGATAGTATCTCGTGACACTCCTGTAAGGTTTATTATACAATTTCAGTGTTCATTGCAAAGTATATAACAAACTTTGTAGTACACACTTTTAAGTTAATCACCATGTAGATAATGATGATAACTAGACTGCGCTCGAGCGAGATGCCAGTCGACGCCATAGCGGCCTTAGTGGTCAGAAGCCCATTAAGGCCACCCAATATCCACATACCCACCCACACAGATCGCGCTGAACGCCTTATCTCTGGGTCAGTAATAATGATGTTTGGTTTAGCTTTCTTCGTAATGGTAAAAGTCGCGTGACAGAGGGGACCTACAACTATACGTGGTATTCAAACCATCCACGGGTCGCTACATCTTCTGAACGCGGAGGACGGTCACCCATCCAACTACATAGTATACACACTGGCGTCTTTACTTATTTACCTTCGCCTTGAACCATGAATTTGATTCTCTGGCCAAAAGTGTTTTGCCGATTTTATTTAAACTTTTATAATGATGAAAGGTTATAAATCGTTAATGATTTTTTTTTTTTTTTCGATTCTATAAATTTTTACTCATTATTTTCGATTTTCATCCGAAAAAAATTATATATATATATATATTTTTTTAAATAGCATTCAAAGTGTTTCTAGGTTGACTATCATTACGTCATTTAGTTTTTAGTATATTAGGAAAAGGAGATTAGGAGACCTTCCCTCATAAGTGAAAATACATTGGAACCATTTTAATTTCGAGCTTCGTTCGTCCCAGATTAACAGTAGATGATATAAGAGACCCTTGGAGGAGAACGCCTTTGCATTACGCTTACGGGATGAAGAATAGAAACCGAGAGGTCAGACTTCTTTCCAACAGTGGGGCAACGGATCATACTTTAGATATGGTAAGTAAGAGTCCTTTGTGGACGAGCGATTGAATGGAGTCTGAAAATTTTTGTCACTTTCTTGGACGACCGTTGACAAACACCCCCCCTTTACGAAAGTCTCCGCAAACGTAGGGGTGGCTTGTACATCTGTCATTAAAGTGTATCGAGACCATATTGGGTTCGAGATTCCGTCAATTCCGCCTATTAATTATGAATTGTCCAGTCAAAGACCATGTTTCGCTTCTTCTAAAGGTTGATCAGTCACAGAAACCCAATGTTATTCACACCTTAAATCCAATAATGATGTATAAATAATGGGTTTTCTCATTAGAGTTTTTATCTTTTATAACAACACTTTTGAGCTAATCTTTCTAATTCTTCAATCTATACAAAAACTTTACTTTTTTTTATAAATATATATTACAGAGGGTTGACAAAGTAAATAGACACCGCCGACATTGCGCAGTTTGTTAAAGAAGAAAGCAAACCAAGCGAAGACGAGGTATTACGGTAAGGTGAATGAAAGCAACGAATCATGATAGTTACAAGAAGCCACGTGGCGAAGGTTCGTGCGAATTGACAGATTTCACCAGAGGAAGAATTGTTGGTCTTTGGGAAGTTTTGAGTCATATGAATAGTTCACGTCGGTTTCGTATTCCATTGTCAACCATTAACAGAGTGACTGTCCAATTGAAGACAACCAGCGAGACAGGTCCATCACAGAGAACGTTACGTGCCCTCGGACGAAATGCAGAGGTGAACCCACTACAAACTGCTGATGAATTGGGCATGCGAATGGGGTTTAGTTTCAGAACCATCGGAAGATATATCCACACAATGGGCTATTATTGTACGCAGCTAGAAGAAAGCCCATGCTAACCCCTCGCAACATTGCTCGTCGAAAGCAGTGAGTAGCATCGATGAAGAACCGGGACTAAGTTTTGGAGCACCGTGATATTAGCAGACGAGTCCCAATTTGCCTCATTTTCGGACAGTGGGCGTGTGTGGGTATGGAGACATCCATCACAGGAATTTTCACAAAAGCCAATTCCACGAAATAGATTATTTTTGAAAAGGCCTGCTGCCACTTTTATGTCACTGGTAATCTGTCTCCACCATTTACCGTGCCCACACAGCTCGTGCAACTCAGAGGTGGCATGAATCGCATGGTTTCGCACGCCTGCCCTGGCCATGTCAATCATCCGACATGAACCCCAAAGAACACGTATGGTACATGCTGGACAGGGCACTGAGGCGACGTCAATCAAAACCTTCATCCAGGGAAACTAAAAACTTAGTCGATGGAATAACCCAGCGTGTTTTAGCTTTGCGCAGAGCAAGAGTAGATGCAACGCGGGTCGAAACAGATTGTTTCAGTGGAATTATTTCTGGTGTTATAGACAGTGGTGTAGTGCTAAATAAAGAAGTGAGGGAACGCATTTTGAAAGTGTTACTCAGATGCGGGGGGGACAATGGCGAGCGCGGCGAGCCCATACAGCTGGGGGTCCGGGGGCACTGTAAGCCCCCCGGGAAATCTTTTGAAATCTGACCAATTTCAGGGATATTTTGAGGCATACGCACTGGATATTAGGATATATTCCAAGGTTGAAGATGCAGTATTTCCAGTGTCATTAGATATACGACATCCAGTACGATCAATAAAAATAGCTAACAACTGGAATGATTAACTAAAAAAAAGTTAACAACTGGTACGCCGTGGTGACTGTTTCACCAGATCTTTATAGGCTAGCATTGCCTCAGTCGAAGCTAAAAGAAATGAAACAGTTAATGATTCTTTCTCATATTTCTTCTAGGGGTGGGAATTAAAATTTCATGACGTTAGAGATTTGTAAGTTCGGATTTATTTGAAATAGTGAGGGAACGCCGTTCCGTCTACCAAAAAAAGTAAGGGAACGCCGTTCCCACAGCACTACACCACTGGTTATAGAATTATTGCACAGTAATAAAAACATATCAAAACATTGCATTATTTACTTTTGTCAACCGTCTGTACAGTATTTCTGATACGAGATATTTATTTTAATTTTGTCCGTTTTACACGCGAGGTAATGCAATGCAGTTAATAATTATTCACTAGCAACCTGTTGTAACGCTTATCATTATAAATATCATTACTTTGCAGTTTTATCGCGAACCTCTTGATTTCAAAGATGGAAGAGGAACAGAATCTTTGGAGAACTTGCTTCAAAATATTAAAAATAAGGTAACTACCTAATTAATCTTTAAATTTTTGTTTTAAGTGAGTAAATAAGTAGATTTATATACGAATGCTTTACCATATTTAGTCATTAACTTTTACTTCATTAGAACATTCAAATCAACCAAGATGAACCTTGGCAGCCTAAAGTCTTTCTACGTCATCAAGAAAAGCAAAGAAGAAAAAGATTCAGAGACAGTATGAGGAAACATCCCCAACATCATCATTCTCATCACCTTCAACACCGAAATTCCATTCTTAGTTTTAGTCCCTCAAATCACGAATGTATAAGCTATACTACAAATTCTATCCCGAATGATCAGTTTCTTTATAGACAACTGAGTTATAACGATAGCCAACGTAGGTATCCTAACTTTTATAACTCGGCAGCTGGTCCTAACTACGTTGATCCCGTTCGTGCTTCCAATGTTCAGGGCACTGAAGGACTTATAAATATGACCAACCAAAGGTTTTATGATACCCAACTGAGGCCAGAAACCGATCCCGTCTCACCTCGAATGATGAGTTCATGACTAAAAGGAGTTTAGCGTCGTCGGGTGAAATATCAAATTATTTTAATTTATGTACACTCGTATAAAAACTATGAATTTATTAGGAATATATTTTTTCAATACCTTTAAATTCGTTCACTACTTTTATTAATCGGAGAATAATTTCAGAAAATTTAATTTTGAAAACAAATATGTCCGCCCTTGATGATTGGTGAGGTCGAAAAAGAACCTACAATCGGGGCACGGGCCCCGTGTGCCAGTGCCTAGCGACGCCTTTCACCCCCTCTCTGATCTAACGAAAAAAGGTGTTTCGACGTGGCCACGACATAGCCTGAATACGGAAAAAGAAGATGCGTTGCAGTTTCGGTCACTACGTAATCTGGACACGAAGGATGCCCCCCCCCCCGATCCAACTACTCTCCAGACCCACTGTCGCTTAACTTCTGTGGTAAATACTAAATATGTCTATTATACAATTTCACTCTCAGTCGTATTTCAACATAATTTATATTGCATAGCTACGATTTGACTCGGTTTTGGGGTAGAGCCTATTGGAGATGGGTAAATTGTGCATAAAAAATTCCAAGAGCAAAAGGTTATGTAGGCACTGGGACTACTATCACATAGACTAAATGAAATGCGAATAAATATGTATACAGTTTTCCACATGCCAATGTCAGCAACGAAAGTACCTCAAAAAATTTGCCCCAACTAACATCACCGAAAACATTATAATGAAAGATATACGAAATTTTCCATTCGCTGATCTCGGCAAACAGGCCAAAACCAAAGGAAAAAAAATTGCGGAGCTAACCTTTAGATGGGAGCAAATGCTCGAGGCGATAGGAAGGAAGTGTTTAAACTTTCCTACAAGTTCTGTGTAAATAAGCGAAACAAAACAATAAATGGGTAGACCTATGCCAAAAAACAATTAGGCACAATGGCCTACCTATATTGAGTTTTGTTTGTGTAAAAAAACTAAACTCAATATAGGTAGGCCATTATGCCTAATTGTTTTTTGGCATAGGTCTACCCATTTATTGTTTTGTTTCGCGTATTTACACAGAACTTGTAGGAAACTTTAAAACATTAAAGTTTAAACATTCACATAGCACTTATACAAAAAAAAAAAACTAAAACGCACACACAAAACACCCACCATCCCTGATTTCACGGCGATCCGTCAAGATCGTACTGGGGTTAACGGGGGTGGACTCATCACTTACATACGTAAAAGCATTAGCTACACTGATGCTACCCAAAACATTACAAACACAATCCAAGCGGATAACACGATAGAAATACAGGCAGTTAACATTAAAACGCGCGCAAAACACAACAACACACTAATCAACATTTACATCCCACCAGATAGTTCACCTCAGGTGCCAGCCAATTACAATCCACAGTTACACAATCTGGCCTCTCTCACTAATGTCATCTTAGGAGGAAACTTCAACGCCAAAGACACTAGTTGGTACCTGCACAACCAAAACAACACCAGAGGCGCCAACATAGCCACACAACTAAACAGCCTCTTCATTCTTAACAATACAGAAGAACATACACACATACCACATCAAGCAGGATACTCAAACTCCTCCCTAGACATAACGTTCTGTTCCCCCTCACTAGCAACACATACACAATGGAGAACAGAAAAACAACTGTCATCAGACCACCTGCCAATCATCATTACAACACATTCTACACTGCCCCAACAGCCTTAGGCACACTTACAGAAATTACAAGAAAGCTGATTGGGAACAGTTCAAAATACAGACTGAGGAACAATTCACCACATTAAACAGCACACCCATCATAAACATCAATACAACACTCAAGACATTTAATCAGATCATCAATAATGCAAACAGACATACCCAAAGGCAACATTAGGAAATACAACCCAAATTACACTAGAGAAATAGCCCACCTCATAAGGCAACGTAACAACCTCAAATATACACACGAACACCACACACAGAAGCCATAAAACAGCAGATACAACAGCTCAACACAGAAATAAACAACAAACTCAAAGAAAAAAACAAACATTCAGGGAATTCATAACAACACTAAGCCACTCCACAGATACATCCAGGCTATACAAGACTATAAACAGCATTACCCATTCTAACAGCGGCATTCACACCTCACACGCGGCTGTCTGTCGCAGCCAAAATAATATCCCAACATACACACAACAAACTAACATTCTAGTTAATCACTACGCAAAGATAAGTCACTTAAACAGAGACAACAACCAGAAACACGCAGACAGACAAACAGCCAGACACAAGAAAACCTACAGACTCGACACGACCATATTACCCTTCAATACAGACCAGACCACCAAGATCATCAAAAACATTAAGAATTCGAAGGCTACTGGAATCAGACAACATATCTAACATACACACCTTAAACACTTGGGCCCACAAGGAATACTAGCTCTCACAAATATCAGCACATATTCATACCAACACTATTATTCCTGACATATGGAAACAAGGTAAAATTATTACACTACTCAAACCAAACAAAAATCCAACAGAACCAGCTTCCTATAGACCCATTACTTTACTATGCACACCTTCCAAAGTAACAGAAAGACTAATCTTACAAATCACCAACCCACACATTCCACTATCGCCTACTCAATATGGATTCAGACCTCACCACTCAACCACGACATTACTCACTAACCTCACGCAGCACATCATGGATGGCATCAACTCCAGACGACCAGCTCAACGTACACTAGTAGCAACAACAGACATTAGTAAAGCATTTGATGCTATCCCACGCTTCCCTCTCATAAACAAAATACTCAACACAAACATGCACAATAACACCAAAAGGTGGCTGAGCAACTATCTTTCAGGAAGATACTCACATGTCACATTTAATGGCAAGTCATCCAAAAACAAGCTTTTTCCGAACGGGGTCCCTCAAGGCTCTGTTCTCTCATCAACACTGTTTAACTTATACATGCATGACATTCCAACACCCATAGATAACAAGCATACCTTATCATCATATGCAGATGACATCACTAACATCCACCCACAACAACATCGACACCGCTACAAATAACCTACAAACATACATGAACAGTATACAAGACTGGCTCACACACAATAGACTCAAAGTAGCGCCCACAAAATCAACTATCACCTTGCTTACAAGCAACAGAAAAGAATACCAGGTAATTCCACAGCTTACACTAAACAACATCAACATTCCACACACTCACAGGACCAAAATACTTGGGGTCACATACAACACATCATTATCTTTTGCAAACCACATTCAGGACATTAAAAACAAATGTACGTCAAGACTTAACACGCTTAGGGTACTAACAGGCACAAACTTTGGACACCAGCAGGAAACATCACTCATATACAAACAATATATTCGCTTACACAAACTCAGAATGGTTCCCTGAGAACATTATATGTTAAACACAGACCGTGCATGGAACAAGGAACTCTTCTGGGAAAATTAAATCCACTATAGTCCGGATAAGTAATGGTAAATGACAAATACCATAGTTTTTTCTTTTTCATGATTTTAGCCCGACGTGGGCAACGGGTCTCTCGCAAAGAGATCCCATAATATAGCTTCCCTCACCAGCTATCTGCAAAGCAGACAGGATCCAGCTTTGGGACATGGATCTAGGGTTTAAAGCAAGCCTAGATCCCTACATTCAGAACCCCTATATAAGTAAAAGACTCGTTGCATTCACGTCGTGTTGAATAAATCAAAGAAAAAGGGGGTAACTATTGTATTTTTAGCCAAAAAAAACCAAACTTAAACCTCAACCGGGACATTGAGCGTCCACTTTTCAAGGCACGAAACACGTCCGTTTAGTATACACAAACTCAGAATGGTTCCCTGAGAACATTATATGTTAAACACAGACCGTGCATGGAACAAGGAACTCTTCTGGGAAAATTAAATCCACTATAGTCCGGATAAGTAATGGTAAATGACAAATACCATAGTTTTTTCTTTTTCATGATTTTAGCCCGACGTGGGCAACGGGTCTCTCGCAAAGAGATCCCATAAATATAGCTTCCCTCACCAGCTATTTGTCATTTACCATTACTTATCCGGACTATAGTGGATTTAATTTTCCCAGAAGAGTTCCTTGTTCCATGCACGGTCTGTGTTTAACAAATATATTCGCTGTTATGGACTATGCTAGCCCATGCTGGGCACCCATTATCTCAAACACACACATAAACACCTTACAGACAATACAAAACAACGCACTTCGTATCATTACAGGATGCACTCAAACACCACCAATAGAACACCTGCACACAGAAACAAAAATACTGAAAGTTAGGGAACATTTAGACATGAGGGGAACACAATTCATGGTAGCAGCGACAACTAACCCACAACACCCTTGCCACTACATGTACAATCATGCACCAACACCTCGCACCATTAAGGTAACACCAGACACACATTATAGCCAAATACTCCATTCCATACCACGCCCCACAGACATCACACAGTACAGAAAACACATACACACCTAACCCACAAAGCACTGACACGACTCGGTCCGAATGCGGTCCTAGGTGCGAAACCGCCATCCATTAACAGGTCAGAGATCAGCCTGAGCAGATCGGATCGAGTTAACTTAGCACGATTCCGATGTGGACATCACCCCAATTTACGGACATATATAAACAGACTAGACAACTCCATAGACGACACACCACAAACAATTGAACACATTATGACAGACTGTACCGCTCTAGCACAACAACGAACACATCACTACTAGTGCGCTGAACCTCTGGTCCACTCCGGAGAGGGCGATCGGTTACCTGCGTGCCGCCGGCTTGCTCGATCAGGGTGGGCTGATCGGCTAAACAACAACAACAACCTATATTGAGTAACTAAATGAACAGACGATTCGCGTTCAGCCTACTTTAATAGAGGCCAAAGTAGGCATTAGCCTATTGAAAACAACTAGGCCGCGAGGCCTAACTAGTACGTCGAGATCAACAGAACAAGGTGTATATATGCTAATTTAGCTTATACCACAAATGTAGGATTTACTTAAAACCAAAAACTGAGGACAAAATTAAAGAAAAAGCATCGATCTTTTGTTTATCGCTCCATTGGGAATTTTCAACGGATCGCTTGTATGATAGGCAATCACCAGTGGTGGGCACCGTTAACCAAAAAGTTAACTTCGTTAACCGCTAATCCGTTAACCAAAAAGTTAACTTCGTTAACCGTTAATTCATTAAACATGTAACGGAAGTTACCGATAAACCGTTAACGTTAACTTTTATTATAAAAAAAATGAAAAACACAATATATATATAATTTAATTTTCCCTCTTCTTCTCGTTCTCCATTTTGTCCATGAGATGCATGTTGCCCTTCATGAGAATTAGCATATCAAAGTTTTCATCAGACAGGGATGATCTCTTGGCCCTCAGGATGTCCTTGCCCATAGAGAACAAACGCTCCACTGCAGCACTGGAGGGGATGGCTGTGTTGAACTTGATGAACAAGTCCACCAACACATTTTTAAATATTCACTAGCACAAACATGTTGCGCAAGAGACAGACTGCAAATGAAACGAATGTAGTTATTTGTTGTAATTGTTACATATATATTATTGAAAGTGCCTTAAAATGCTCGTGATATTTCTTGAAAGAAGTTGAAACATTCAACTCAAATGGCAAATCTTTCCGCCTGATTTTACAGTCGACCATGTTTTGCTCAAACCAATGCCATAAATAACTACCATATTTGGTAAGACACAAATTGTGGCGACGGAAACAAATATATCGCCTGATTTTGCACTGCGGAAATGGAAATTCGTTCATCACTATTAACAGTGGCGGATTAATTGCGCACCTGCTCAGCACTGAAAATAATAGAAACTTTTAAACGTTTATTTATGAATTTTTTGGGTTAACGGAAGTTAAATGTAACGGAAGTTAATTAGTCCGATAATGATTTTCAAAGTTAACTTAAAAGTTAAATCGTTAACGAAAAAGTTAACTTCGTTAATTAACGATTAACGGATTAACGGTTTGTGCCCAGCTTTGGCAATCACCATAGATTGATAGTTTTTTCACGCATTCGTCGATGGACGGGAAGCGGTGTTACGACACTGTCTACGACGTAGCCTGGCTTGGTCTGAAAGTTTCCAGACAACGATGGTAGAATTTATACGAAGAGTTTCTGGAAACTTTCAGACCAACCCTCGTATATACACCTATTATATAAAAATACACAGTTTTACGTTAAATTCTTTTTTTTAATTATTATATATAGGGCAATTTAATAAAAGTGTACCTACAGTACAGGGTGGTCCAAAAGTCAGGACATGTAGGGGAAATAATGTTTCCCGCATTATGTTAATTTATTCATAATAAATATTCAAACTGACACATTAACTTCGATACACTTCTCAATTCTTCTTCTGAGTGACATCTTCACACATCCCAACATAAGGGGAAATCTTGGAACATTCAGCCGTTATTCGAGTCTTCAGTTCCTCCAAGGACCGGGAACGATCACTGTAAACAACATATTTCAAATGACCGCATAAAAAGAAATCGAGGGGCGTTAGATCTGGTGACCTAGGAAGCTATTCAACAGGACCCCATCGTTCAGTCCAGCGCTGCCCAAATATTCATTTAGGTAATGAACTCTGAGTGCCAAGTGTGGTGGAGCGCCGTCCTGTTGAAAGGAGAGCACCCTTCGTTGATTCAGCGAAGGTTATCAATAAAAGGTTCAAAGGCTGTTTGAAAATAGGCCCTATTCAGGTATTACCTAGCACACCTGCCTAGTGCCTATACCATAATACGTGAAGCATTTTGAACACGACTCGTCGGTCCAGTTAGGTTTTTCATCTGACCAGTACCGAGTGTTATGGCGATTAACGTGCTCACCAAGATGAAACTACCTCATCAGCGAACGTTTCTGACAGTCGAGAACCCAATGCTTTTTTCTCCCTTGGTTTTACTGATTAAATTCATCTACGACACTTCAGTACGTGCTTCCTTCTCTTACGTACATGAAGACCAACTTCACTCGCTCATCTTTCGTTAATTTCCCATCCACGTCTCACCGGAAGCGAAAACAAATGGTATTAATTTTAATCAATTTCCCCTGTTTCCTGACTTTTGGACCAGCCTGTAGGCCCTATATCTAGTCAAAGCATACTTGTACAAAAAAATTTAATTATTTTGTGAAATCAAGGAAAAACCAGTGAGAGCATAGTTACAAAAATACCACAGCTGTCAAAATCCCGAGCTTCACATCTAAAACCAGAGACCAAATTTGTGAAGTTAACTCAAAATCTGAGAGGCTCGTGAGCTTAAGGTCTCACTGACTTAAAAATTTCTGTTCAAAATTATATCTAGTGCAGAACGACTAGATATAGTTAGGCTTTGGTTTAATTATGCATGTCTATAAAATAATGGAAATGTCCAGGTCGGTCGAATGTCGAAAATTAACTTGAGGGTGGTGGTTGTGGTAGGGCAATTTTTCCGTTTTATTCGTACTGTAATATCTATTCAAATATAATCAAGATGAGTATAACTCCTTTTACATAGGTTATACTACTAATACACTTCACCTCAGAACATTACAACGTAAACAAACTTAGTAAAAAATTCATGAACACTTTTGAAATTAACAAAAAAACAAGTGAAATTGTTCAATATTTAAAACTGTAAATTAATGATTTTGCACATTTTTTCAATATTTTTATTGAAAATGAGACATAAAAAGGAAATTTCAGCGAGATTCAATGTTTTAATTGAAAAAAATAGTTGATTTTTTATGACTAATTTTTATCCACAATTACTTCGAGATCACTTTTCTCCACTTTTTAAAATCCGGGTGTCACTTCAGCCAAAACTTGCCTATGGACTATGGTAGTCAGAACAGAAGGATTACAGCCTTCTTAATTAATGAAACCCTGTTTGCTATTTATCCCATTACAATAACCTAGGCCTATGGTGGCCTATCAAATGGGTGCCCTACTTCTGATTATTGGAATGATGTAGGCCCACTGGGGTCTTGCTTACCTTAATGGCCACTGAAGATCGATTAGTAGGATTACGAGCAAGCTCACTATTAGATAAGGGTGGCACGTTGATTGAAGAGATGGCATTTTTTATAAGGCGAACTTTAAATTGCCTACGTAAGTTCAGTAGCTCGTGTTGAAGGTCTCTCTTGTAGTTCCCTTACCCGAAATTCTTTTAGCGAATTGAATCACCTCTTTTGGAGTACACTTTACCACAACAAAAGAACATTTTTAACTAGGCTCGTCAATAGATACATTATACTAGCAATATATTACATTTGGAAAACATGAAGCCACTCGGACCTACTGTAGGCCTAGTCTATTAAGAATTTATATTATATTAAGTACACTGAAAATCTTTCACATTTCACGTTTGCACTATAACACATTATTAAAAATATAACTATATATGAACTATAAAATGAACATTACTACATACATATTAAATTTGTGGTGAACATGGAGCAACCAGAAATATAAACTACGAGCAAATGGCAATATGCCACTCGCGCCAAAGTAAATATAAACTCGCGCATGCGTTATAGGTAAGTGTTAAATTTTTAAGAATATGAAATATATGAACAATTGTTAATTTTTAATTTTTATATATATGCATATCTACGTTAATATTATATTTCTTGTCACACATTCTTATGAGAACCTCTCGATTTTCAATAATTTAACTAAATAAGTGATCTACCAGTCGACATTCTTATATGTATGATAACCAGACGATCATCACCTTTGGTGCTAACAGTACTCTATACTCAAACTCCAAAGATTGTTCATAACAAGATCCGAAACTCAACCCACTCTTGCATTAGCCTACTCTTTTGTCATCTATTGTTTGGAAGGAGAACTAAATTACCCTGACGCTAGGGGAAGGCGGGACGTCAACATAAACTATAACTTAATATTTATTATTGTATAATTTAATACGTGATCAAATATAGGATCATTTAAGAAATTAAGCATATGAGCTTGTATTGTTTTGAGGATTAATGTGATAATATTGTTTTAGTAATGTACATACTTTTAAGTCATGCTTAGTTCTGACTTCATCTGCTAGGTGGCGAATATGTTTATTAATTTGACGGGCTAACGCATTAAATTGAAAAATATAGTTTCATATCTTGTTACATTGGCCTACAATCTTTGATACGCATTTTTAGCAAAATGTTCGCACGTTTGGGTTGGGACGTTAAAGTGTCCTCCTTTTGTGGAAAAATCACAAGTCGTATACAGGGTAGTGATGCACCGGAGGCAGATTTTGGCCGAAACCTCCGGCTTAGTGTTTTTTCCTCCGGCCGGAGGCCGGAGGTTCCGGCCAACTGATTTATTTCAGTATATATATATATATATATATATATATATATATATATGTGTGTGTGTGTGTGTGGTCTCATCTATTTAGGGCTTATATATTATAGCCCTGCTATTTTAAATTATTAAGCCTTTAATAACTTAAACTTTATAAAAGTCGACTTTCTATGCTTTGTGTGTGCTAATTTCTCTAAAAATTCCCATTGAACAGAATATCCTCAGTTTATGAAACTTATGATGTCTTGCTGAATGCTCAGTAAAGTAGCCTATATCACATCAATTATTATCATAATACAATCACTGATCACTCATAAAATAAATTATTATTACAGTCACTGAGAACTGAAATATTAATACAATCACTGATCACTCATAAAATAAATTATTATTACGGTCATCTGAGAACTGAAATATTCGGATAGGTGCAGAAATGAGGTTTTATAGTTTTATAGAATTAAAACTAAAAGTTGTCAGAATTGAGTTTGGTGTACTTGGCACCTCCGGTCAGAGGCCGGAGTTTAGTGAGACCTCCAGCCGGAGCAGGAGGTTTTCTAAAATGGCCGGAACTCCTGCTCGGCCGGAGCCAAAGCCGGAGCTCCGGTGCATCACTAATACAGGGTGTATTTCAAACAGTGCCATCAATTAAAGCTCTTTAAACAATTCTCGTCCCCGAATGAACAGTAATCTCGTCATGGGTCTGTTATTAATCGCCTTGTAATTGAGAAGCTTCCAGAAAGTGGCCAGAAGTTGGATGTGGGCCATAAGCAATACGTTCCTAAATGTTTTGTCTCAATATCTCTCTGTATGTGTTCCAGTCACGTGCAGCCATGCATACTAAGTGCGTCATATTAAAGAGTTTTGCGGCCACTCTTACTGATATTAATTCTGATCTTTGGTTGTGGGTGAGAAGGGGAATACCTCAACATGTGTAAATTTAAAGACGAAAATTTAAAGACAAACTCCGTGGTCGCTTAAGTTTAATAGTTTTAGTTAGTTTAACAGTGGATATTATTTAATATTATATTATTTAATGGGCGACCTAATTGATTTGTTTTTCAGTGTGGGAAAATGTCATTGTCAATGTCGTGTCAGAGCTTGTGTACATTTTCATTTTTGAAATTTGGTCACTTTCCCTGACAGAAAACATTACGAATTTTCTGAAACAACAATTCGGTTAAATTAAAAATTCCTTATTTATAAAATAATTATTGCAATATTAGTTTTTGCTTTTACAATAACAAGCTGTGCCTTCGGCACCCTACTCTTCGGGTAGGGCTTGTGTGCTTCGCACAGGCCGCCTTCGGCTACGCGACAAAAGTAAAAAAACGTCATTACCCCCACCCTCTCCCCCATTACCCCCACCCCTCTCCCCTGTTACTCCCCACCCCCAGGGGGAAAGGGCTGGCACCTTGCGACAATTGATCAACATTGCAGTTGCATATGCACTCGAACATTTTTCGGTCATACTACTTTGGGAACTAAATAGTGTGACACATATACTATCACTCATATCGTTTTCACCTGAAATGTATCCTTTTATAGCCGGACGATGTGCAACTTTATTTATTTTTATTTTTTTTATTTTTTTTCACTTTTTCATGTATTTTTTTATTGGTTGTAGATACAATGAACAATAGGGTAGATCGATTTTACATTTTTTTCGATTTCCATATTCTAATAGAGACAAAAACTTGCGCATGCATGAGAAAATAGCCTCTGCAAAATCTTAGCTTAATAGGTAATCATCTTCTGCCCCCGGCAGAGCGATGAAAATCATATTTTAGTAGTCAAAAACGTATTTTTAAACCCTAGCCTAGAGTCATAAAATTTTGCGTGTGTGTTATTTCATGCCTAAGCAACGATATAAATGCTATGGGAAATATATAAATGCATTATTTAAGACAAAGAGCCGATCTGAAAATATGTATAATATACATATTTTCAGATCGGCTCTTTGTCTTAAATAATGCATTTATATATTTCCCATAGCATTTATATCGTTGCTTAGGCATGAAATAACACACACGCAAAATTTTATGACTCTAGGCTAGGGTTTAAAAATACGTTTTTGACTACTAAAATATGATTTTCATCGCTCTGCCGGGGGCAGAAGATGATTACTTATTAAGCTACGATTTTGCAGAGGCTATTTTCTCATGCATGCGCAAGTTTTTGTCTCTATTAGAATATGGAAATCGAAAAAATGTAAAATCGATCCACCCTAATGAACAACTGTCAATTGGACTATTTATTTTATTTGGCTCTAAACGTAAGCGGAAGGCCTTTGGATGCAATATGGTACTTGTCACCTGATACTGGGGTGCATATAAAAAGCACTTCTATTATTATGTGTAATCCAAGCAAGATTTGGGGATAAAAATTGTCTGTCATGGATATATTATTGTTGATATGTATAGTTAGAAAAGTGAAAGGTTACGAATGAATAATGTAGTAAATGGTAGAGAATCATTAATAAAATTTATGATTTACGTTAACTGCTTTGAGAGAAGAGTTTTTGAAAAACACAGCCAGTTGATACGCTTGGGACACGCCTCAACATACTAGAATCCATTTGTGATACCCAAGGCAGACTTTTGTTTGTTTTTGTGAACGGAAGACGTGTTAGTGCTTGTTTGATGTAATTTCAGTAAGTTGTAGTTGACCCCAGGCCGACTCTTTCTTTCTTAGCATATAATTTAATTCCCAGTTGCCGCTTCTCCAGGGCCGCCGAGTGGGCGGGGAAGCCGGGTTAAATCCCCGGGGCCCGGACCTCAAGGAGACCCGGAAAGATGGGGGAAAAAATCTAAAAATATTAATAAAGCAATTGATTAAATAACAGAGGAAATATAATTAATGAACATACATTTTATAGAGATTATCATAGTCAAACTGAAACAGATAAAATATTATCTGCGGTCCACCAATGCCCAAGACCGACTGACAGATCTGGGAACCATTGTAATTGAAAACCAGTTAGCCCGTACTTTAAATTTCATCAGAATCATTTACCACTTTGCTAGAGAGAAGGCAAAGAAAGTACACTTCTAATTATGAAAATCTTGCAGTAACAATTGTCTTATCTGCATGGACTGGTACTGCATTTGTAAATTGTATCGTGATAGAATTAATATACAGTAATTGATTCGAAAAATAAAATGGTCATTTTCTTCTGAGTTGTTTATTTATACTGTATGTTTTGAATAGTGACTTGGACATAGAATCAGTTTGCTTATTATGTACACAAAAAACATTCATAATAAAATACTGAGTAAACAGGGGGGGGCCCATATACAAATCCTTCCCCAGGGTCCGTGGCAGCTCTCGCCGGCCCTGCATAGGCCTAACCGACACTACCCGATTAAATATTAGTCAGTGCAGTTAAAGTAGAATGCCGTATAAGAGTGTCAGTAAAGTAAATAAGAGGAAATAACGTAGGAGTAAGAAAGATTAATGGAATAATAATATAAAATGTTATTTCACCCATTACATGTTTTAACTCTCTTCTCTCCAGTTGTTTATTCCGTTTATCACAGTAAGGACATAAGAGCTACATACAGTAAATCGATTCCATTTAATGCGACTTGCTTACAAAGGAGTTAAAACAACTTTTAACAATTTAAAAAATTTACTAATGAAAAAATAAAATGAAGAACAGCAAAAAGAAAAATGACGTACGGTAGGTTAATTTATTTTTTAAATTTAAATTTTCGTCAGGACTAACTTACATTGGAAATAAATCGTGCATTACGACACTGATAAAACTTCTTTATCGTCTAACTGAAGTTTGGGATCACCTGAAGATCAGGGCCCCCAGCCTTCTTTAGTTAGCCTCATAAGGCTAACTAATGAAAATATCACGACTTAACCTAACCAATCGATAGGTCAACCTAACCAATCGATAGGTCAACCTAACCAATCGATAGGTCGTGATATTTTCGTTAGTTAGCCTTATAAGGCTAACTAATGAAGGCTGGGGGCCCTGATCTTGTTTGTAATTGGCGTTATAACACAGCTAACAAAAAATATATTTCTAATTAGACGAACACCGACTTCTTTCCAAGATCTGAATGATGATATCCAGGACAATAGTGGAACTAAGCAGCACAGAAAAATACTAGAAATGAAACACGACTTTTTTTGTGAATATCCTGGAAAATAGTCCTGACATACGTTTTTGTTTTTATCAACAAATGAGGAAATAATGCCACCAGTGGAATATTTCCCATTCAAAAGTTATAAAATGAGCAAAACAGCACGGGTTTTACAGATTATGAAAAGATTATAATTATTAGAATTACAGTAATGATTCACGTGCACTTTGAGACAAAACACGAGTGACCATTCGAGTTGCCAGATTTTAAATATCGAAATACAGGACAGCTTCGCGTTGGACCGTGAAGCTTTGGTTACTATTCAATGTCCACACTCTAAGAGCACGACTTCAAAATATGTCACTACTGTCACCCTGTAGTAGTTTACCTTACATTAGTAGTTAAAATAGAGTTACATGCAGTTCACTATCATTGTGTCCCGTATACGCTTGATACGTAACAGTGTGGGAACACAAAATAGGGGCACCTGGCAAACCTAGAGATCATACCTTTTGCAACATAGGTTCCCAACCGGTGGGCAGTGATGGGCATCGATACATGAAAATCGCTAAAGCGATACCGATACATCGATACATGAAGAACGTCTTAGGCGATACCGATACGCCGATACTTTCTAGATGTCTTAAGCGATACCGATACATGCATCGCCGGTACATTTTTATAATTATTCATTTAATATGTAGGTATTAGATATTATTGTTTATACTAGTAATTTGTACGCACTGTAAGTAAAATCAACGACATTTTAATGGGTTTTATAGATGTAAATAAAAACAATTGCTTTATTTAATGAAAGTATGTTTTAATTTTGTAGGATACATGAATGACTGAAAATATTACACTAACAATTAAAAGTAATTACTATTACCCTTCAAAAATACCAGCTGGCTAAACATCTGGTCAGACAGTCTATTCCTTTTTGGAGCGTGAATGTGACCAGCCAAACTAAACAACCGTTCTACAGGAGCAGAGGATGGTAGTGGTGTGTTATACTTCAGGAAGACCCGTAGAATTCCTGGGTACTGCCTCAGAGATTGGAGAGAATGACTTCCGTCACCCAGATACTGTAAAACTTCCATCTCAGTGGAATCTTGGGTTGCAGAGACATTAATGATTAGTGGAAGCAGACTCATAACAGAAGAAATCATCTGCACTTCCGTCAAATGCAGCATCACTTAGTTGTTGCTGGGGGGTCTGCTCGCTGAGGCTCTTAACAGCATTAACCAAAATTTCTTGAACCCTCTTTTTGACAATGTTAGTATTAAATTTGCCTTTTATTGTCATCCACTTTAACTTGAACAGAGGATTTGAAGACGATGCCAGTATTGCTGCTTTACACTCATGCGACGCATCAAGGCACAGAAACTTTTCAAACCGCTTAGTGAACCCTACTGTGATTGCATTGAGAAGTGGCTGACAATGACGCAATGCCTCCGAATTCAAACGCTCTAGCTTCTTCTCTACAGCTAACAATGTTTCTATATTATGGTTAATTAATCTCAATAACACAAGTACAAACGTGTTTAAACGTTGCGCCGTACTGTGTGACGTGACCAGTAGAGTAGTACTGTCATTAAATAAATATTTAATAATATTATTATTTATGTATATATTCATAAATATAACTCAGTAGTGTCATATTATAACATCTATTTAAATATTTAAAAATTCTTATTAATGTATCGATGTATCGAAGTATCGATTTTTTTCGATACATTTAAGAAAATTGACCTTAGCGATACCGATAAATCGATACTTTTGTCAAGTAGCTAAAGCGATACTGATACCGATACAAAAGTATCGATCGATACGTATCGGCGATACATGTATCTAGATACTGCCCATCACTGCCGGTGGGCCATGGTGGATTTTCTAGTGGGCCACAACTAGGGTTGATCCAAAAATCCCGCGTCCCGCTTTGTATTCAAAATCCTGAAGAATTCTGTAGAGTAATGTTGAATGCTCTAGAACAGAGTTTTTAAAACTTTTTGAAGCCACGGAACCTTTATTTAAAAAAACAAAAATCACGGAACCTTGACCAACAGGTAACATTTTAATGCTATAAGGCAAATGATAATAAAACAATTTATGCTCACTGCAGTTTATTTATAATTTATGAAATTTACATATACAGTTATATGCAAAAGTGGGCAGGACCGAGTTCCAAAAGGACCGAACTCCAGGACCTCGGTCCTTTTTAAGGACCGTGAGCGGGAAAGTCGGTCCTTTTCTCAGTGAGGACCGAAATGAGGAGCGACGGTCTATTTTTAAGCAATTCTGGACGGTCCGGTCCGGACGGTCTTTTTTAGTGATTTTAGTGTGTTTAGTGATTATTTGAAGTTCTAAAGAAGATGGATCGTTTCCTCCAGAAGACTCAGAAAGAGACTGAGACTGAACTGAAACTTGTCTCAACACCTGGAGGAGACGAAGAATCTACTGATGTTAGTGCTTCAACTTCAAGTCAAGCAACTGGAGCTCCTAGCGGAAGAACTGAACCCGGCAATCCCTGGCCGTACCTGGACAAATACTTTGAATACCTGGGCCCCAAGGGTGAGCAGAACCTGGAGTACAAGTGCTTGCTGTGCCTGCCGAACAAGAACATCCTCTCGACAAGCAACAAGAGCCAAAACAACCTCAAGCGACATGTCTCCAGGCGCCACCCTCACGTCCAGAACCAGTTCGACCAGTGCATCAAGGACGGGGTGGAGCTCCAGAAAAAGAAGAAGCGGCGAGGAGACCCTCAGGAGCGCCCCGACGACAAGAGGCAGAGGACCATGGTTCAGCCGACTATACGCGAGGCCATGGCTGGACCGTCCAGAGTCACCAAGGCTCTCTTTGAAGAGGTCAGTAAATTCTTAATCTTTAATAAAATTAAAGATTTCCGGTGTCTTTAATTTCATTTTAATCAAATTTTTCACTTATATTATATATAAGGACCGAGGACCGAGTCGTTCCTAGGTCCTATCTTCAGAAAGGACCGTGACCGGGACCGTCGGTCCAGTTTGAGGCAAGGACCGGGACCGGGACCGTCGGTCCTGTTTGAGGCCGGGTGCCCACCTTTGGTTATATGAATTTCACAAAAAAAAAAATATGTTTAGAAAGTTAGGAAAAAAAGACAATTTACTTTTATTAACCTATTTATTTTAAATTCCCCTCCCCACATTACTGTCAGCATAAAAGAAATTATAAGTATAAAAAATATCATGTTTATTGTAAAATTTAAGTTTTCAATGCAAAATAATTAAAAGTGAGGAATTTTACAGTTATTGAGGAGTAATTTTAATAGTTAATCAAACAAATAAATGTTCAATGACTCGGATGTGATTACTTTTCTTTGGATAAAAGTTCAATATTACATTACTGTGATCATAACTTCCGTGAACTGAGAACACTAAACCTAAAAACATAGAAAAAACTCACCAAATCAATCAGACCAGTGCTTGTGGTCACCAGCTGTGTTTTTGTTTACAAAATGGGCTCCTGTTTCTTACTGTGGCTGCGAGAGGGCAACACTTATTCTGGATATCTCATCGTTTGAATTAAAATTCTCTCTTTCGCCCACTCTCTCTTTGCCTACGCCTTTCAAAACACAATCACTGAATTCGCAGAATTATATATATCGTAAATTCATCCATGCCAGTTGATATTTTATCTTACCTCTCTCTCCTTCTCTCTCTCATGACATGCCCCACGGAAGCCCATCAAGTTCTCGCGGAACACAGTTTGAAAACCCCTGCTCTAGAACATCCTAGAAATTACATAACGCTTATAAAATGTGTTTGGCCACGAGTTGGCAGTTTTTCGGCTGTAGTTATATTGTAAGCTTTGAATTAGTGTGAATCCTGCGATTACTTAAGTACAGATAGGAAGAAGTGGTGGACTTAGGCAATATTTATCTTATAATTCAATTATTTTTATATTTAAGACTTAACTAATATACCATTGAACATTGTTGATTTACATTTACGAAATTTGATTGATCTTTGTAACGAGCTAAATTGCATCTACTAAATTCTAATTAAAATTCATTGCAACTGTTGATTTCATTATCAATTACTAACTTAAATCACGGATACCAGAACTCACGCAGTACTCCGTAATTGTGGGAACTCAAATATTTCGACCACCAGGAGTACATCACAAATAATACCCTCTCTCGCGTACCAACCTGACATCGCCGAAATCGGTAAGAAAACAACAAGGGTATTATAACATTGGTGTCAGAAGTGGGATCAAAAGTTTTTCTTTATCCCTTCTTCTTAGCCAAAGACATCATCGACGGCTGAAACGAGTGCATGAGAACCATCTGCACGGAGAAGACGACGGAACTACGAGATCGAGGACAGCTGCTTAGGCCTGCTTAAAGCCCCCATCCTTTGAAACTTCAAGCAGAGGACGAAGAACAGAAGGATTGACGTTTCTTTTCCGGAGGAACCCGAAACTGGAAGTAATATGAGTTGTGAGCCACCTTGGTAACAAAGTGACCACACCCCCAAAAATCCTCCAGAAGGAACCCTCGAGTAACCGAGCCGGACGATTCCGCCGAACCACGAAGCTTTTTATCCCACCTAATAGTCATTGTAGAATAATGGCATTACTGCAATTGCTGCTTGCTTGAAATAAGTGATTAAATATTTATATATCTAATATGTGCTCAAATCCATAATTAAGTGAATAATCTCTAACTGAAGTGAATAATTTCTAACTGTTATTAGTGATTAAGTGAATGCTTAAAGGCAACCTACCTTCAAAAATAAATAGTGAAAATCTTAATAACCTTTTAAAATGGTAAATTTTAGTATACGTGCTAACATGTGCATTCTAGATTAAAATTGGTTATTAAATTGTGTTAAATTTGTTATATAGACGTAGACTTGCTTTCTAGCTTAAATTTATTCATTAATGTCTCTAGGTTGAAATTATTCCTTTATATTTACTATGTACTTTATTTCCATTCCTATTATTCTTCTTTTTGTAATTCTTTTATACCACAATGCGAACTTAAAAGAGTTATCCCAAGAAATTAAACTTTTTTTCAGAAAACATATTCAGGATGTGACGTCTACTTGTCAATAACATCACGATTAACAAGTAAAATTTGTAAAGTATAATAATGTTAATGTCCACAAAACTCTGTTTCGATTTTTATCTATTTAATATCTTTAAATTGTGTATTTCTATTTTTGTCTTTTTATGTCAAATTTAAATTGAAATTAAAATTGGATTATTTCTTACGATTTATTTGCTATAATTATTGTGTACTTGTGTTTTTCTATTTTTGTCTTTTATGCCAAATTCAAATTGAAACTGGATTAATTATTTCTTATAAGCATATTTCCGATTTATTTGCTATAATTATCGTGTAAATAAATGATTTAACTAATTGCTCCTGCCTACTGTTATAATTTAACGATTAAAAATGTTCACATTATGACAAATAGCGTGTTGGCACTAAAAAGCCTAATATCAGTAACATCGTTGTAAACAAAGATCATCTTAAAATACAATAAAATAAATTAAGATGATCTATGTCTGTATTTGTAATGTGATCTAAACAATTGATTCTTTGAATACTCGCTTTTCCGATACAGATTGTTTTTTTAAAGGTTGGGAGAAACTGTTATACATGTTATAATTTATAATCGAAGTAAAGCCGCGCCCTGATGACCATTATGTTTATGTAATTTCATTCATTCAATAACTCCCAAGCTATGTATGACTCGTTTTCTTCCGAACGGAATTCAAACGCAGTGACGCAGACGGTTTCTTTGATTTCACTTGGGAAAAACAGTTGTTGAGAAGCTCGGTTCTACAATATTCTCAGGTGACGTTAACCGCTTGCGTGATGGCGTAGCCAAGTTTCGTTCCTTTGACTATATAAGAAGGGGATCAGCACCCTTAAGGTAGATTCCGAGAGACGGGTCTCCGGGCTGAAATGGGGTTTTCGGTCCGTTAACGGGAATTGCTTTTGGAAATTGGAAGATTTATGGGGTTTCAATTTAAGTCTGACTGTATAGAGAAAGAACAGTAGCTTAGCATTGATTCATATAAGCTAGGAGACTCAGAAGGGACAAAGGTGTCTTAGAGGGGTCTCTGGCTTATTTCATATCTTACAATGAAGAAAACTGTAACTATTATAATTATGAAACTTTTATTATTAACTCTCTGTTCTGTATAAAAGAAACAGCTGATTCACTCTAATCAGTTATATTTATCTCTCCTATATTCAAATTAAAAATCTGTAAGCCGTGGTGTTTATTTTCTATTCTTTGGACTTGGATAACTAGGAAAAAGAAAATCACGGGCTCACACAGTACTCCGCGATTGTAGGAATACGAAGGGTAAACCATTTCTGCATCCAGGAGTTATTGTTTACAGAAAGCTTATTTTCGTTGGATAACTTTCGCAATTTCGCCTTATGATGTTGAATGACATTTTACATGCTATCACGAGTTAATTTGCCTTTTATTAAAAGAAAAGTAGTATGGCAGGGAAAGAAATTTGGAAACACACAAATGGAGAAATTTACATGTAATATAGAGATATTTCTTTAAATCCTTCAATTTATATCTCACTGTCCGTAGTTGAGTCATCTGAATCGTGGAGATCATTTAAAGGAGTTTCACAAGTGGACATTAAATAAATGAACGTTGGTTATTTTATTATATTCCTTTAATTGGTAATGTCCGGTGAAATATGTTTCTTATTCACTATCTTGGTTGTGGCACCCTTTTCTTTATGTATACACTGCAAAACCGTTACAAGACCTGAGCGAAAAGGCAGGTTGGCGAAGTGTAATTCCCTCATCCAATCATGTTCATTTATTATGGTGAGCAATTTTTTAGTCACATTAAATCTCGTAAAAGTTACGTTGTCTAAAATTAATGATTTTAAATCCTTAGTGGGGAATAAACAACAGAAAATCCGAGGTGAGATTGTTATTTGATAACGTTAATTTATTCAATCGGGGA
Source organism: Bathynomus jamesi (assembly GCA_023014485.1). NCBI lineage: Eukaryota > Metazoa > Arthropoda > Malacostraca > Isopoda > Cirolanidae > Bathynomus > Bathynomus jamesi. Next base: position 98,711 of record JAJOZX010004651.1, read on the forward strand.
AAAGCACGTAAAAAATAATTATACGCTTTTTCAGACGTACACTCGAAGGATATTCTATCAAGTGTAATTCTTTTAGACGTACGAAAATTCGCAGAGTTTAATTCTCTCGTTTGAAAGATACAACCACTGTGAAAGGTGGAAACTCTTAACTGTCTATATTTGGTCTTAGGGGGGCATAATTTTTCAAAATGAACATTAAGTTTTGAGTACTTATTTCCTTGAAAATGAGATTTTTTCAGGACAGTTCGGAGGAGAGTAAGTTTCTCCATTTTATGGATACAAACCGTAGGATAAACAAATGCTCTCGTAGGTATGAAAAAATGTAAAACAAAAGCTCCACAGGGAGACCATCTAGCTTCATCGTTTTGAGCTTCCAATGTCCTTGTTCTGTAAGTTAGTCAATACATTAGAAAAGGTTGATATCTTCCCTTCAGGACCTTAATTCGAAAACACTTATTCGGGGACTCATGTATAAGACTCCTTAATTAACCTTTATTAATGAAACGATTAGCAGTTATATTAATTAACACTTACAAGTGAAGCAGTTATTAAATTAACACCTATCAGCTAAACACTTATCATTAGTTGCAAATTGTGTCATGCACTTATCACTTACTAATCTTTTAGTCGCGAAAATGCTTTCATGCATTTATCACTTACTAAGGTGAGTCTAGGTACATTAATTTACTAAATTGTGTAATCAGTCACTAGCATTTAACTTAATTAATCAATGGGAAATTTGGAAGTTTTAAGTTGGGGAGTAGCCCATCTCTTCATATCCAGGATTCGGTATTGGCTCGGGCGTGCGATACAACCGAACGGAAGGGGGTAACCTTCTGGATGAACCTGGACTCGTCGGCGGGAAGTGAACCCTATGAGGAGGGATCCTCGGTGGCGCTGGGGACCTCGTCATAGGAATTTCCTCCGGGGTGCTGGATACTGGGACTCCTGTCCCAGCCGGGACTTCGAATCTGATGGACGATGCTGGTTGAGGGTCGCGGCAATGGCTGCATTTCCTCCATACCTGCGATTCCTATCATGGCGATTCCGAGGAGGAAGCAGAAGGTAAGCGTGGAGTAGGAGACGAACGACTCCGTCGTCAGCTTTCTCGAGGGTGATTTTTCGTAGATACCGGGTCATTTCTGTGAGATTTACTCCCTGGGACAGGGAAGCGTTAAATGATGCAAGGCTTCCTTTGTAAATGAAGAATTTACTATATAGGTGATTTCTAAGTCGTTGGGTGGCTTAGGGAGGTACGTTTTTAGGGTGAAATTTCGTGGGTCGGAAAAGATGGAGATGGAGGGTATCATTCTATGATCCGTGAAGACGTCACATCCTTCGGGGAGAGGAAAGTAACACGTCTTGAAGTTTGTACTTCCTTTCGTCCTGTCCTTCGTTGTCGGCATCGAAGCAGCAGCGGGGTTGCCTGGGGCACACTATAGTATACGTGGTGGCGGTAACGTATGAATACGGGTGAGAAGTTTCGCTTCAAGACGCGATGGCATGTGGTTAAATTTGTTTCTACCTTGGTCTGAAAAAGTCTGACTAGGCACTCGTCGGACCCTTTAGATAGAATAAAAGTCGGGGAGTTACAATGGTGAGTGCCTTCTATTTTTGAGCAACCATTTAAATTTTCAAACATAACGTAATTGAGTCGATTTTGACTAACTCCAAGATAACGAGTGTTCGAAATGACGTCCGCCTAGAGGTCTTCCTTGTTAATCCAAACTGGTAGATGATTTACATTAAAAAGGGTCATCGGGGATTAGATTGCTTTTAAAGTACCGAAAATTATTATTCGTAATTCTTCCGGCGTAACCTTTCTCAACCGTGCCTGACTAACCTCAAAGTAAAGAGGTATCGTTGCCTCGTTCAGTATGTATGGCAAGAGCCAACCTACCTTGGGTTCGATACTCTTTAGAACTTGCAGAAAAAAAGCTGGATCGAATAAGGAGGAGTCCAGGCGGCCTCGATTAGCATTAACTAAGGCCGTCTTAAGGCGATTAAGCCGTAGGAGAAGTCCCTCTGTGTATGTAGACAGACTGTGCGCGATTATAGATAAAAAGGCGAGATATTTTTCTTCTTTCACCTCTTCCTCTAAGCTGGCGAGATACAAACCCACCGTTTCTTGGAATGATTGTACGTTGGTGGTAAGGAGATTGACGTACTCTTTAAGTTGCTGACGTCGTAGACGGTGGCATTTAACAGGGTGATGTGGGAATTCAAACTGTCGGCGACGAATTCCTCGTTTGATTCGATGATTTGTATGCGACGGACCACGTCGTCAACCGAGCCTTGTTAAGCCGTGCCAAAGGCAAAATTCAGGAAGCCTCCAATTGTGTTGAGGGTTCTTCCTCTTCTTCCTCGGTAAAGCTTGAGCTGGCATGGAATTTCCTTGATTGATTGAAAGTGGTAATAAATGCCTTAATTTCATGTTTCGTGTCCGCAATCTGTTCTTGTACACTGTGTAAGGAGTTGATTAGAATTCCGAGTTCATTCACTGTCTCTTCCGAGGTATTCTTCTTTGATCTTCTCAGGCGTTCTTGTTCCTTTCGACGCAAAGTATGAGTTGGTTCATTTTGTTATCCAGGAATCGTAAGTTTTGGAAATATGGATTCATCCCTAAGCGGATGCTAAAGGTATAGGTTGGCCCCTGAAGAATTAGGGGACCCATGGGCTGGAAAAGTACTCCATGGTTGGAGAGGGTTTGCGCCACAGCTCGTAGAGCGCACAGGAATAAGAGGACGGGAGTCATAGTCTGCGGTAGAGAGAACCTTTTGGGAATTGTCTATTTGGGAAAGATTAAAAATAATATTGATATGAGTAGTTAGAGTGAATTCTAAATTTTCATTTAATTTTCAAACGAACTTTACACTCGGTTCCTTACGTTTCAATGAGCTAAACAGAACTGATTCGGACGTATGAAACATGCGTTGCATTATACTATAACATCCTGTTTATATATATATATATATATATATATAGTTTTCGTGGCAACAGAGAACTCGTCATAAAAGCTGTCACCTCGTCAAATTTATATTATTTAAAATGAATCATGCCTTTCAGCCAGAATTTTTTAGAGGAAATTTTTTCGCCTAAATTTAAATGCTTATGGAGGAACAAGGGGGTTAATTATCCAAGGGAAAGACCTAATCTTATTTTCGCCGTCTTCTACTTATTTAAAGAATTTGGAAACACGTTCACGATCTACTCAAACACGCGCGGTCAATTTATTACCTAAACGAGCAGTCCGACATTTAAAACACCTCCGATGGTCTATTGAAGTGTGACCACGGATTTTCATTTCCTTCGTACAAACTTCTGAACCCATAGGGCTCGTTAGTTACTTCTCTTACCCTTGTCACGTTAGCGACATCCTTTGAATTTCCATTCTTGTGTAGGCAATCTGTTTCACATTCTTCGTCGCGCTTCTCTGGGTCTTCGAGTTCGTCTATTCTCCTTTTCTTGCGTACAGTTCCCACCTCGGTTTTTATGGTATTCAAGTGTACTCTTTTATGTCTCGAAGTTGTCGGATCTTTAATAAGGTAAATGTAATCATTTAGCTTCTTAATTACCTGACAAGGACCATCATACGGAGGCTGTAGGGCCTTCATCACTCCCGGCACCGGTGTTCTCTTTATATAGACCATTTCCCCCTTCTCTATTTTTCGCACATTTCTCTTTGTTCTTTGCTGCACCTTCCGTCGCTGTTCTCTCACCATTTGGTATGTCTCTTCTTTCATGTGCGCGTGTCTCCACTTATATTCCTACAAATCTACTGGTGGGGAGACTGTTGTCAGATATCTGGTGTCGACGCAAGTGGCATCTCCTCTGCCAAACATTAGAAAGAATGGTCTTTCATTTGTGGTGTTGTGTACTGTCATGAATGTACTTGATTAGTGGCAAATATTCATCCCAATAATCGACCATTCGGTCTTCGATCAGGGTTCTTAAAACATTTTTAAAGAATAGTTGTATCTTTCTATTTGACCTTGACTTTCTGGATGGGCCGAAGCTCCAAAGCTATGGTTAATATATTTGTTAGTTAAATGGGAGATAATATCATTTGCGAACTCGGTCCCATTATCAGTCTTGAGATTCTTCATTCTCCCATAGGTGAGAATAAAGCTCCCAAAGATGTTTTTCACTAAGTTTTTTAAGGGAGCCACTTCTTCAGAACATACACATTGAGAGAGCCACACACACATATATATGTGAAATAAATAAATTAAATAGCATATATATATATTTCACACACACACACACAGCTCATTAGCTGTTCTTTTGTGATGACGATCCTATAAAATTGAATATATCCAAATTTTTCTCTCATATTCCATGCATCGAGAACCGCCACTTAGGCCATCACGAGCCGCGCAATGAGTAACACTGCCTTAAGGGATATAGTTCTACAAATTTAGTGAACCCGTCTATCAATACCAAACACATAGGCAGAATGGTCCCTCAATCGAGGAAAGGGACCTACCAAAGCAGCATAGACCCAATCTAAAGGTTCATTACTAATAGGTGTATTTCCCAACGGGGCTTTCTGAGGGTTAATGTTTTTATACTTATGGCAAATAGCGCATCCTTTTATATAGTTTCTTATGTCTTCGGCCATGTTCGGCCAATAGTATACTTGAGAGATCTGGTAAGTCTTGGACTCGGCATTAAAGCTTTCTTTTGCAATTCAGAGTCCGGAAGGTAGATTCGGGTGGATTCCTTGCCTGGTGAAATTCGAGGCAAGTAAAGTAGTCCTTTGACCTTGAATTTTTCATTTTCCACTCAGAATTTAATTTCCTGGCATTTTTTATCTTTTTCTGCGCTTTACGAATTTCTTCCAAAGATATTTCTGGAGTTGCTTCATCCTGTAAAATTTTCTCTATCAGTGTACCCGGGTAGGGTACGCTTCCTACCTCCAGATTTTGTCGTTGACTCCTCGTGACTGCGTTCACTGGGTAGTTTCCGAATTCGGATTCTTCTTCATCCGGTACGCATCTGCTCATTAAATCGGCGATGAAGTTCTTTTCTCCCTTGACATATTCGACCGTGAGATCAAATTCCAGCAGTGTGATAAACCGTTTGGTTAATCTTTACAAGGATTGATTTATGACTAAATTTATCAACGGTCTATGATCCGTTCGTAGTATTATTTTGGATCCCAATATGAGAACGCGGAAATTTAGTGCCAGAATAATGCCTAAGCCTTCTTTTCGATAACCGAATACCTCTTTTGGGTATCATTAAAGCCCTTGCTGAAATACTCCAAAGGAATTAACTCACCTTCCTCGTTCTCTTGCATCAGAACGGCTCCGCTAGCGCTCTCGGACGCATCCGTGTATAGATAAAACGGAGCATCCGGATTTGGATGTCTCAAGAGGGTTTCCACGCTGATCGCTTCTTTTATTTTCTCCAACGCGCGTTCACGCTCCTCCGTCCACTCAAATATTACATTTTTCGCGTCAAAGCATGAATGGGGCCCAAAAGTTCGGCCGCATTGCGTATATAACATCGATAATAGTTTATTAACCCTAACGGGGACTGAACCTCTTACTGTTCTAGGTGATCTTAGGTTCCTTATGGCTTTTACTTTGTCGAGGCTAGGGGACATGCCCTCTCTAGTAATGTCATGACCTAGGAACGTTACCTTTGTTTGGAAGAATTGAGACTTTATCAGTTTAAATTTTAAGTTACTTTCCCTCAATCTCTTTAAGACCAATCTAATATTTTCCTCGTGTCCCTGTTTTGTTCTTCCCACGATCAGTATATCATCTATGAATACGTGCACTTGTTTCCCTATTAGGTCATGAAGTAAATTACTCATTATGGAACTAAAAACATTTGGAGCCATTTTTAGACCGAATGGTAAAACTTTATATACAAAACTCGCGTTATTTGAAAAAAACGCGGTCAGATTTTGAGATGTCATCCAGGGCTATTTGGTGGTAGCCCTGGGCGAGGTCAATGGTCGTAAACCATTGACTCCCACCCAAACTTCGAAATATAGTCCTAATATCTGGTAATTTAAATCTAGAAGTTTTTAAGACTTTATTTAAATTTCGATAATCAACTACTAATCGATTCTTATCTTTGTTTTACTAACAACAGCGGACTGTTAAAATCGCTGTTCCGCCGCTCGATTAGCCCGCGGCGCTCTAGTTCAATGACCTGTCTTGTTACCTCCTCATGGTACTTAAAGGGTAATTAATACTGGGGTGTACACTGGACCGTGCTTAGGCTCGAGTTCGATGGAAAGTTCATAACCCTTTAATAATCCTAATTCATCTCCCTCAACAAAAACCACGTCTATATAGTCCACAAGAATTTTCTCTAATCTATTCCTTTCCTCTGAACTTAATTTAGTGTTTTGTATAAATTCTCGTACTTCCCTCAGTTTCTGTTCTAAAGATTGAGGTGGTAATGAGAAATCACTCATCATTTCTCTATTATAGATTTCTTCCGAAATCTCATCCCTAAACATTTCACGCTCCCGATTCATTACTCGATTTATTTTTTCCTCACTTATTTCGCGTTCAACTTTCTCGACGTTATACGAGCATTCTTTCGGGGTGTTACATATTTGTTCCCTGTCGCAATCGCAGTATCGCAAAACTGCGCCAAACAGCTTTATTTTTTCTTTCGTGACTTTAACACGATCATGAGCTGCTGACTTATTTTGTACTACAACTGATACGCATCCGTTCTCATTTACGCACGCCAATTGAGGTTTTATATGTAAATTTGGGGTTTTTTCCCGCTTCCACTACCAAAGTGAATCCCTTTCAACGGAACATTTGGCTGTACTTCCAAAAATGCTCCCGCTAAAGGGCTATTGAAGTGGACCCTCTTCCCAGCGTAAGTGGGACGTTTATCACTTCATTTCTCCCCAAATTCTGATTTCCTCTCTCTAGTGATTTGAGTATTTTGGTTACCAAAGGAATTTGCCTTTGATTTATACATACCACAAAACCCGTGCTCTTACCTTCGATCTTTATAAAGTTGTCCCTAATGAAATCAGCTCCTATAATGAGGCTTAATCCCTCGGGCAAATCTTTAACGATCAACGCGGTAAAATCATAAGGAGTTTGGGCGATCTTTACCTTCCCTCTTATTTGTCCCGTAGTTAGTATTTTATCGTTTACGGCTTTGCAACTCCGATTGGTATTTTCGACTTGGGGTCGAAGTCCGACAACGTCAATTAACTTCTTACATAAACAGACATCAGCATCGATATCGAGCAGTCCGAGTGAGGTAACCTGACCTAAGGTCACCTGGATGACCCGGTACTGGAAAACTCTCGCGGTATGCGTAGGATCATTTAGATTCATCATTTCTCACTCCGAGTCTCCTATCGCATTGATTCCATTCAAAGGAAGCATTTGTGCCATTGTCGTTTCATTTGCGCATTCATATGAAGATTGTATTTTTTTGACCGCTTTCTCACTCGGTTTCGTTATCTCTCGCATTACTAATCCATTTGCATCAATTCTTACAATTCCATTGTTTAAATTTTTCTCACTCATTCCCTGTTCTTTCCAATCAACATTCATAGGTTCGTTCACCCGATTTGGACTATTTCCGTTCCCACTGTACAAACATTAGTCACACTTCATCACTATACTCCCACGCTTAAGTCACATGAACACATGTTATACGCTCCGTTCACCCATTCTCCTTCCGCCGAGGGGTCAATCTCCTTTCTATCTTATTCTCGTCTTTTAATCCATGCATGGCTTCTATCTCTCTCGCGTTTAATTCATACATTCCATACATCTCTCATGCATTTAGCAATCACCTTCTCTGAACCTGTTTCTCCCAATGGAGGCTTTGCCTCATAGTCAAGGTCACTTACCCTTCTTTCCTCGCACGTATCGTCTAGTATGTGCGAAGCAGACTCCATTTCCGAGGTCACACCGTTTTCCAGACTCACTCTGCCCTCTCACACCTCACGGTCACTTTCCCTTTCATTCATCTCGCTCATCCCTTTTTCACACGCGTTCACGCTCAGAATATCTACGTCCTTATTGGTATTTAAACCTTTTTCTTTCGTTTCTCCACTCATGCTATTTGTATTACTACTTGCATTCGGAATCACTCCTTTTATTTCCTCTCATACCTCTTTCATTCCGGTCCTTTTCTCCTTCTCGTGCTTTCTCTGATGCCTGTTTCAATTCAAGTTTTTTGAAGTCTGATCTGGCTCTTCATCTTCCTTGAACAGTACCTGACAGGGGGGACTTCTCCCGTACAGGTGAACTATCGCTCCTTCGCGGCCGTGGTGAGTCATTCCGTCGTTTTTCCCAGTTCCTTTCCAGGTTTCTCCCCCTGTCTAATTCTGGCCTGTTTCCATCCCGTCGGTATGGAGACGGACTTCTGTCCCTCCTCCTGTCTTCATATCTTCCCTTATTTCTCTCTTGAGGAGAGTAATTCCGGTCTTTCCTCTCATAGGGAGAGTAATTTCTCTCTCTTCTCATATGGAGAGTAGGCTCTCTCTCTCTCCTGTATTCATATGGTGACGGCGAGCGGTATCTACTTCCATACCGGGGGTTATTTCTTTTACTATAATTTTCCTTTCTCTCTTCCTCATATCCTCGTCTATCTCGTCGCTCGTATCCTGATTCTTTTAATCTTTTTATGTAGGTCTTCGTCCCTATCATCGTACTACTTCCAGTTTTCGTGGTATCGAATTTAGGATAACTATTTATAATAAATGGGATATTAATGAAAGAATCGTTGACGGCAGCGTCGTCTTTATGCGACTCGGCTTCCCGCTTTATCCTATAAGCAAAGGACGTAAGGACTCGTCTCGTCTCCTACTTTCTCTTTCTAAACACATTAACCTATTTCTTATCTCGTCCCACCTATTATTTCCGTATAAATCGGAGCAGGCGTCCAGGAATTGTTGCCACGTTTTAACTTTTTCTCCGAAACCTGAAAATACTCGTCTAGGGGAGAGAATCGAACATCTTATCGCTAACTCTATTCGCATTCGGTCAATATTTCTCTCCTTCCGGAATTACTTGGGTAATTTCGTAAGTGAAATCGGGAAAAGGTACATAGTTTTTTCTCTCCGCCATGAGCGGCTGAAATTAAATATTCGGCGTACGAGTCGCAAAATACCGGACAGATTTCTACAGCTAGCCAGAGTTTATCTTTCTCCGGGGTAAACGTACTTTTCTTATTACGGGATGATAGTGTTGAGAGGGAGTCCCAGCCCCAGCTTCCCTCGTAAACTCTCTCGCATCTTGGCTAAAAGGCATGTTATCTAAGGATATTGGCCAAAATTCTACCGAATCTGAGTCTCTAAAATTTGATAATAAAGGTATTTGAGGTTTAGGGTCCGAGTCAGTTTCAGGCTCAACACGCGGGGATGCGATTGGGAGGAATGGAATTCGATTTACGTTAAAGTCTGGGGGGAAGAAATGAACTCTCTAAGGAGTTGCCCTTGGGGAGCTGCCCGCTATCGGAAGACTATCGTCTCGCCCTCCAAAACCTCTCGCAATACAAACAGGGTCGCTTACCTCACTTCCTCTTTCGATGGGAAGGCGCACTTCTCCTGTTGCTTGGTGACCGTTAGAAAATTGCGATGTCGGATAGGCCTGAGCAGCAGTCCACGCAGCGGTTCTTGATCAGGTGATTCTTACGTTGTCCTCCTCCGTCGTCCGTCCAGAGCAGGTGGCCTGGCCGCATATACTCACTTCAGGAAGTAGTGTCTGTCAAAATGGGGTGTCAAAATGGGGTGTCAAAATTGCAGATATCCCACTTCTGACACTACTGTAATAACGCCTCTCCCCGAGTTCGGGCAGACAGGATGTTACTCGAGAGAGGGTATTACTTTAGCACTCATGGATGCAGAAATAGTTTACTCTTCGTATTCCTACAATCGCGGAGTACTGTGTGGGCCCGTGATTTTCTTTTTCCTAGTTATCAAAGTCCAAAGAATAGAAAATAAACACCACGGCTTACACGATTTTTAATTTGAATATAGGCGAGATAAATATAACTGATTAGAGTGAATCAAATGTTTCTTTTATACAGAACAGAGAGTTAATAATAATAATAGTTACGTTTTCTTCATTGTAAGATATGAAATAAGCTAGAGACCCCTCTAAGACACCCTTGTCCGTTCTGAGTCTCCAAGCTTATATGGATCAATGCTAAGCTACTGTTCTTTCTCTATACAGTCAGACTTAAATTGAAACCCCATAAATCTTCCAATTTCCAAAAGCAATTCCCGTTAACGGACCGAAAACCCCATTTCAGCCCGGAGACCCGTCTCTCGGAATCTACCTTAAGGGTGCTGATCCCCTTCTTATATCGGGTGGCCACAAAAAACTTTACTTAATTCAAAGTTTAATAACTGCAACAATTCAAAACTTATGCGATTGAGCTTTGGCACACATTAACAGATGGTTATAATCTATAATTGCTGGAATTTTCAAATATGTAGGTTCTATAGTTTTGTTACAGTGAACAATTTAAAAGCATATGTCTAAAAATAGCATGCCGAAGAAAATGAATTTGAACTTAACAAAATTTACTTAAAACAAATGGTCAATGTGACCACCTCCCTGTTGGTAAACTGCCCTCAATCGCTTCTTCCACGAGGAGATGCACTTTCGAACCTCATCTAAGGTGATATCCTCCCATGCTCTACTGATTTTCTCCTTAAGTTCATCTTCGGTGAATTTGTCTTTCTGGCTGCCGTAAACCTTCACCATGAGGGAATCCCATACTGAATAGTCCATCGGATTACAGTCGGGAGACTGAGGCGGCTATTCATCCTTTTTGATGAAATTAGGGGTCTCTTGCTCTAGATGATCTTGGGTCGCTCGGCTTGTGTGGGCGGGTGCCCCATCTTGCTGGAAAATGTAGGCCTCATCAGGATACAGCTGACGACAATCAGGAAGTAACCCATTATCTAACAGGTTGATGTAGCGCTCAGAGTTAACTTTAGTTTCGTTTGTGGCAATAAAATGAATTCGTGTTTTCCCCTTCCATGAAATTCCCGCCGATACCATTACTTTTCTGCTGAATCGTGAGGTTTCATGATAAAGCCTGGAGGGAGGAATGTCCTTTTTCCTTGAACCATAAACCCTGTCATTTTGCCTGTTTTTGGCCACCTCCAACGTGAAATCCTTTTCGTCTGTAAACACAACTTTTTGCACGTCTTCAGCTGAGTAGCGTTCATATAGGGATTTACAGCGGGTCTTTCTACGCTGTCTTACATTCTGATCACGCCGAGAAACTCGAATTCTCTTGTAGGCCTTCAATTTCAAACGTTTTACAATCCCTTGTACAGAGGAGCGAGAAATCCCAAGGTCGTACGCAATCTGTCTCTGGGAGCGATGAGTTCCTGGTGTATTCTCCTGGGATTGAATCAGTTCCTCCACGGCAGCCTTATTTTCTTCTGTTGAAACACTTTTGGGCCTGCCGCTGCCGGGTTTTCTAGCTGTTGATCCAGTATCCTTTATCTTTCTTATTAAGTTATAAACACTTTGACGAGTCCAGTTCTTTGCGGGATTTCTCGGACAATCCTATTTCCATTCCAACCTTTTTCCTTGACACATGCTTCTATGATGGCTTTATCACTTTTACTTAACGTCATGCTGGCGGGGTTTTAGCGGAAAAATAAAAGAAAGCAAATTCACATTAGGTTTAGCCTACGCCAGCGCGCGTGTCATACTACGCTACATTAGGTTTAGCCTACGCTAGCGCACGTACGTGTCAGATGCACACCAGGCATGCTATTTTTAGACACATGCTTTTAAATTGTTCACTGTAACAAAACTATAGAACCTACATATTTGAAAATTCCAGCAATTATAGATTATATGCATCTGTTAATGTGTGCAAAATCTCAATCGCATAAGTTTTGAATTGTTGCAGTTATTAAACTTTCAATTAAGTAAAGTTTTTTTGTGGCCACCCGATATAGTCAAAGAAATGAAACCTGGCTACGCCATCACGCAAGCGGTTAACGTCACCTGAGAACATTGCAGAACCGAGCTTCTTAACAACTGTTTTTCCCAAGTGAAATCAAAGAAACCGTCTGCGTCACTGCGTGTGAATTCCGTTCGGAAGAAAACGAGTCATACATAGCTTGGGAATTATTGAATGAATGAAATTACATAAACAAAATGGTCATCAGGGCGCGGCTTTACTTCGATTATAAATTATAACATGTATAACAGTTTCGCCCAACCTTTAAAAAAACAATAAAAAAACAATCTGCATCGGAAAAGCGAGTATTCAAAGAATCAATTGTTTGGATCACATTACAAATAAAGACAGAGATCATCTTAATTTATTTTATTGTATTTTAAGATGATCTTTGTTTACAACGATGTTACTGATATTAGGCTTTTTAGTGCCAACACGCTATTTGTCATAATGCGAACATTTTTAATCGTTAAATTATAACAGTAGGCAGAGCAATTAGTTAAATCATTTATTTACACGATAATTATAGCAAATAAATCGGAAATATAAGAAATAATTAATCCAGTTTCAATTTCAATTTGGCATAAAAGACAAAAATAGAAACACACAATTACACAATAATTATAGCAAATAAATCGTAAGAAATAATTAATCCAATTTTAATTTCAATTTAAATTTGACATAAAAAGACAAAAATAGAAATACACAATTTAAGGATATTAAATAGATAAAAATCGAGAGAGAGAATTTTGTGGACATTAACATTATTATACTTTATGCATTTTACTTGTTTATCGTGATGTTATTGACAAGTAGAGGTCAAATCCTGAATATGTTTTCTAAAAAAAAAGTTAATTTCTGGGGATAACTCTTTTAAGTTTGCATTGTGGTATAAAAGAATTATCCCTTTTTTAAAAAAGGACAATAATAGGAATGGAAATAAAGTACGTAGTAAATATAAAGGAATAATTTCAACCTAGACACATTAATGAATAAATTTAAGCTAGAAAGCAAGTCTACGTCTACATAACAAATTTAACACAATTTAATAACCAATTTTAATCTAGAATGCACATGTAAGCACGTATACTAAAATTTATCATTTTAAAAGGTTATTAAGATTTTCACTATTTATTTTTAAAGGTAGGTTGCCTTTAAGCATTCAATTAATCACTAATTTCAGTTAGAAATTATTCACTTAATTATGGATTTGAGCACCGTACATCCGGGTGACTTTAGCAAATTTATTAAAAAAACATATTATGGCTTATATCCAGAAAAATAATGGCTGTACAAAAAAACATCTGAAATAAAAAAAAATATCTATATATTTATTTATCTTTTTCATTTAGTAAGTTTTTCTGTACAGAGAAAACTTATTGTAGAATATGTTCTAAAAACATTCTAGGTAATATAAAAATCTATGGGAAAATAAATGTTATAACCGCATTAAAAAATTTGTCCTTGGAAAAAAAAATGAGCATTACTATTGCATTAAAAAGGTTTCAAAACTAGGTTTGGTAATATAATTGGAAATCAATCTGCTTTGTAAAGGTAGCCATTTTTAAAGGGATGCAGTTGGGTGAGATTAGCATACCTTGGTGGGTGGCTTTAGCAGGGTGATATTCTTCATTTTCTTATATTTATTTTCTGTGTAAATGCATTTTATTTTGTTGCTACATGTTTATTTATATGTTTTTGTCCTTTTGCAGAATATTGTATTAGTTTATGTTTGTTAGTTATTTCTGAAAACTAGAGTACTGTGCCATAAAGTGCTAGTAACTACTGTATTTTCAATGCCGCAACATTATGTCAGCCCCCGTGGGGCCAGAAAATACAGATGTTACAGTGAAGATACTCTCCAGAAATGTCTAGAAGCTGTGAGATCTGGTAGGCTGAATGTCTATCGAGCAGCAAAGGAATTCAATATAAACAGAAAAACAATCCAGAACAAGCTGGCTGGGAAGCACATGAACATACCAGGAGGTCAGACTGCCTTATCAGCAGAAGAGGAGTCAGCCATTGTGATTAAGTTGGAAATATGTTCAGATTCGGGCTTCCCTCTAGATGGGATGCAAGTCCGAATTCTGGTCAAAACTTACCTTGACTCAGCTGGGCGAGTGTCCCACAGTTCTCCTTGAATATGCCAGGTGATGATTGGCTTCGCAGCTTCATGAAAAGGCATAAATAAAACAGACTCTCAAATCGCTTTCCAACAGTATCAAGAGAGCCCGTGCATCAGTAGATCAAGACATACCACAATAACCTCACACAATCAATCAGAATGCTAAATCCAGAACAAATATTTAATTACGATGAGACCAACCATTCAGATGACCCACACAGCAAAAAATATATCTTCCGTCGAGGAGTTAAATATCCTGACAAAATTGCTAATTACATCAAAAGTAATGTAACTATAATGATGTGTGGCTCCGCAGATGGTACACTGCTCCCAGAGATGGGCAGTATTTAAATACATTTGTGTATTTAGAACTGTATTTATAAATACATTGTTTTTCATGTATTTAAATATAGTATTTAAATACTCAAAATATAAAAATGTAAATACTTTTACTGGTTTAATACACGTTCTGTACTAGCACAGTACGACGCGTCGACAGTGTAGTACAGCATGGTTCATGTTTCAACGTGTCAGTTCAGTCAGTTGTGTGCCACTCTTAGTCGAAAGCGGTTTTCTTTATCGTGCGCGTGTCATGGCTTCAAGAAGCAAATTTGTATGTATTTAAAATGTATTTACAAATGTATTTAAATACAATTGATGTATTTTGTATTTAGTATCTAAATACATTCGTAAAATGTATTTAGTATTTAAATATATTTCTCCCATGTATTTAGTATTTAGTATTTAAATACATTCAATGTATTTATTGCCCAGCTCTGACTGCTCCCCCCTTTTGTTGTTTACAAGAGTGACAACCTGTATAAAAAGATGGACAGAGAATGGGCCAAAAGGTGAACCATGTTGTAACAAAGCATGCTGTAAAAATGGATGCCACTTCTCACACACTAAATCTGGGTGGTTTGACAGCCCTACCTTCACACGCTGGTTTGAGACAGCATTCCTGCCACATGCAAAGAGAATTGAAGGGGTGAAGACAATCATCGGAGACAATCTCTCCTCTCATTTCACATATGATGTGATCAAGCTTGCTGAAGAAAACAACATTTTGTTCATCAGTCTCCCTCCTAATTCCACACATCTCAGTCAGCCACTAGATGTCGCCTTTTTTGGACCTCTAAAGAAAGTGTGGTCCAAAATAATCATTGATTTTAAAGAAGAAAATCCCACTACAAACATCGTAAATAAATTGATTTTCCCTAGCATGCTCAAGAAGCTTCTGAACCATCCCAATTTCAAGCCAAATATTGCTACAAATTTGAAGGCTGGCTTTGCAGCAACTGGAATTTACCCTTGTATCTTTGATCCGCTACTAAGGCGTTTGACAGCTGCTAAGCCAGTTGCTTTCCAGGCAACATTATCACAAGATCTGCTAGATAATTCAGTAGAGAGACTGCTTCACTCTCAGCGCTTTGGAAATCAGTCTAATAGAGGAAGAGGTGGCAGAGGACCCAAGATAAATAAGATAGCTGGACTGCCAATACAAACTGCATTATTTGAAGACCATAACCAACCACAACCAAACACCTCTACTCCAGGGCCTGGCCACAGAACTCCAGTACAGACTACCACCACTAAACAACAGAAACGGAAGAGACTGAGCACTACAAAAAACAAAACCTACACTCAATACACCTCAGACAGTGACAGTGACACCCAACCTACCAGTAAGAAACCCAAAATTTGTGCTGGTACTTATGTCATCACAGAGGTTCCCAGCGTCAAAGGACATTCAAAAACGTTTTTAGCCTATGTTCGTGAAGTTGATGACGAAGGCCATATAACAGTCTCATACCTACAGCCAGTACTAGGTTCAGGAAACAAGAAATTCATTTACAGTAATAAAGATGACATAATTGATGCAAATGACATTATACAGAAAGTAGACACACCTACACTGAATCAGCGCATGCATTATGAATTAAACTAGATGTTAGACAGTATGTAAATAATAGCTGTGTTTATATATATAGATATATAAATTCATCAGCAAAACCATAATACCATAAAATATGTAGATAATACCATAAAAGCTAAACACACCCAGGCAAAATTAATGTACCATATGCTAAACACACCCAGACACATTCTACACACATCCTAAAGAGACCTTACATAAATAATTTTGAGAAGGAATGATAACACTAATCAACAGCCAAAATGTATCTTCGATGAAACCATCATTTCTTTAGTAATTCGACGTCGCTGAATCCGAAAATGACCTTCATTTTGCATGATTGGTTCGCGTTTAGAAGATACACGGGTGCCCTGTTTTCATTATTTCCCAATTGAAATGAATATATCATTGAAGCATAACATATGGCAACACTGTAGAATGTGCTCGTTTGGCAACCTCGTTGTCTGGCGCCATCTTGAGTACATCGTAAATCCCTTTAGCTCAGTTCTAGAGTGACGCTTGTTGTGGTGACACGTTATTTCACATTTTGACATAGTGCTTTTGTAGTGTTTCATCGTAATTTGCACCTGTGGTTACTTCATGACATATAGAGTGTAGTGCGTGTTAAAGCGTAATCTTGCGATCAGTTTCTCATTGACGTTATAAGCAAAATGCCACGTAAATGCGTTAATACTCAAATAACTTTTGCTATATTTGCGGCAAAGTAACATTAAAATCGCAAAAGAAGACGTTAACACCTGCCATGAAGAAAGCGTACCACCTTCATTTTAAGTGCAAATTATGAGATCAGGACAAAACGTGGGCGCCGCATATATGCTGCATTACATGTGCAACTACATTACTTGAGTGGTACAATGGGAAACCGAGGTCAATGGGCTTCGGCATCCCCGTCGTGTGGAGGGAACAAAGTAACCACGTGGATGACTGTTTATTCTGCATGGTTCCGCCACTACGTGGAATTAGTAAGAAGAAAAAATGGACCCTCAAGTATCCTAATGTTCCATCCGCCATTCGACCTGTGCCCCATAACGAAGACATACCTGTGCCCAATCCTCCTACCTCCTCAGACACCCTCGATTTGGATGACGAAGAGCATCCTGTAACGAGTACAGATGAAGACATTGCACATCCCACAACATCACAAGATACCGACTTTGTGCCCAGTGAACTGTCTACAGAACCGCATAAAATCACCCAACACGAACTGAATGACCTCATCAGAGATTTGGACTTACCGAAGTCTAAGGCAGAATTGCTCGCCTCACGCCTTCAACAGTGGCATCTTCTTCATGATGATGTCCAAATATCCATGTACCGCACTAGGCAATCCACGTTGGAGACTTTCTTCATCAAACATGGTGACTTCGTGGTGTGTACAGATGTTGTTGGTTTAATGAATGCTCTAAATATAACATACAGAGATGACGAATGGAGGTTGTTCATTGATGCCTCTAAGCTAAGCCTTAAGGCTGTACTACTTCATAACAAAAACGAAAAAGCTGTCATTCCAATTGGATATTCTGTCCACATGAAGGAGACATATGAAAATATGCAATATCTGCTTCACCACATAAACTACAACGCTCACAAATGGAGCATATGTGGTGATTTGAAAGTGGTCGGCATGTTACTTGGTCTCCAGCAGGGTTACACGAAGTACTGCTGCTTCCTTTGCGAGTGGGACAGCCGTGCTAGGTCACAGCATTATGAAAGGAAGGAATGGCCTCTAAGAGAACGTTTAGTGCCAGGTGTGAAAAACGTTTCGTGCGAGCCATTAGTAGAGCCAAGCAAATACTTCTACCACCGTTACATATTAAGTTAGGGCTTATGAAAAATTTTGTGAAGGCACTCAATAAGGATGGAAAGGCATTTAAGTATCTTTTCCAGAAGTTCCCTCGACTCAGTGAGGCAAAAATCAAGGAAGGCATATTTGTTGGTCCTCATATACGAAATCTGATGAAAGATGAACATTTCGAGACACTTTTTGAGGGCGCAGAAAAAGAAGCTTGGGTCTCGTTCAAGTCAGTGTCGCAAAATTTCCTTGGAAACAACAGAGCTCCAAATGCAGATGAATTGGTGGATAATATGTTGAAGGCGTACCAAAGAATGGGATGTAACATATCTCTAAAAATTAATTTCCTCCATTCCCATTTCGACTTTTTCCCGGCAAACCTTGGTGAAGTAAGTGACGAACATGGGGAACGTTTTCATCAGCAGATTTCAGCTCTTGAGAAACGTTACCAGGGCAAGTGGAATTCATCTATGCTGGCTGATTTCTGCTGGTCAGTAATAAGAGACACTACACAGTCAGAGTACAAGAGACAGGCTAAGAGGAAACGACATTGAAGTGAGTGTGCTCCTTAAAATACATATATGTTGTGGGATAAATTTTTACCAGTACTTACACAATAATTACCATGATATCTTAAAAACGCGAACTAATTAAACAATTTCACTATCATTTTCAAATTCAGCATGCAAAAATACATAAGAATCGGCTACTTTCATTAAAGATACAAAAAATTCCTTAAAATTTGTTGGCCAGTGTAATTTGAGGCAGTGCTAAAGTCACCCATACAGAAAATGTTCTTGTGCTAAAGTCACCCGAGCCAAGCTTACCTGGTAAAGTCACCCAACTAATGTTCCTGGAGGTGAAGATTAGGGAGCAACTAAACCCAGTTTTTGGTGAGTACAGCGTATCATTAAGAAGTAATGTTTAAGATATTAAGTTAGGTTTTAGGCCTTGTAATAATTTATTTATGGGTGATGGAATGTCAAAAAGTGCTAAAGTCACCCAGATGCACAATTTCAGTTAGAAATTATTCACTTAATTAGGGATTTGAGCGCATATTAGATATATAAATATTGAATCACTTATTTCAAGCAAGCAGCAAATGCAGTAATGCCATTATTCTACAGAGACTATTAGGTGGGATAAAAAGTTTCGTGGTTCGGCGGAATCGTCCGGCTCGGTTACTCGAGGGTTCCTTCTAGAGGATTTTTGGGGGTGGTCACTTTGTTACCAAGGTGGCTCACCTATTACATCGAGTTTCGGGTTCCTTCTCCGGAAAAGAAACGTCAATCCTTGTTCTTCGTCCGCTGCTTGAAGTTTCAAAGGATGGGGGCTTTAAGCAAACCTAAGCAGCTGTCCTCGATCTCATAGTTCCTTCTTCTCCGTGCAGGTGGTTCTCATGCACTCGTTTCAGCCGTCGATGGTGTCTTTGGCTAAGAAGAAGGGATAAAGAAAAACTTTTGATCCCACTTCTGACACCAATGTTATAATACCCTTCTTGTTTTCTTACCGATTTCGGGGATGTCAGGTTGGTACGCGAGAGAGGTATTATTTGTGATGTACTCCTGGTGGTCGAAATATTTGAGTTCCCACAATTACGGAGTACTGCGTGAGTTCTGGTATCCGTGATTTTGACCCGTGTGATTTAAGTTAGTAATTGATAATGAAATCAACAGTTGCAATGAATTTTAATTAGAATTTAGTAGACGCAATTTAGCTCGTTACAAAGATCAATCAAGTTTCGTAAATGTAAATCAACAATGTTCAATTGTATATTAGTTGTCTTAAATATAAAAATAATTGAATAAGATAATTATTGCCAGAGTCCGCCACTTCTTCCTATCCGTAGTTGACTCTATTGGCCCACAATATTCTCTACTCAGTAACTCGTCTCTCAAAAGCTGTCTTTAACGAGCAAAAAACCCTCTGGTCCCTACTCGGAGAACTGATTTAGACGCAACCCAACCTTTCTCTACTACTGAAGAAGCGCAAGTTAAATTCTGGCGTCCTCGCCTCGGATTCTTTTTTTTATATGGCGGAGTCTTACTTTCTCTTACGTCAGAAGTCCAACCCAAGCGTTGTGAGGCACACAAAGAGGATCTCAGGGGCAAAGCGGGTTGGAGCGGAGTATCCTAATGACCCGGAGTTTCTCAAGAGAACGCATGAGTGAAGGATAGACGCGCCAGTCATTATTTGGAACGTCTGGATTTGAGCGTTAATTCCGACTTTGGTTGGGTTCTTGGGTCCACGGACCAGGCGTGGAAGAGAAAGTTTCCAGGGTCATGGAGGAGGCTTGCGCGTGAAAAGCCGTTGGGTATAAGGTCTTTGGGGGATTTTGCTGCCCGTGTACACAATATATATATATATATATATATATATATATATATAAATAATGAATTTCACAATTAAACACGTGAAATGAATGAATGCTGCAAACCCACAAGGAAAAAGAAAAACGATTCCTGACAAGGTGTAGCTCTGGATACACGAAAGGACTTGGAATCGTTTTTCTTTTTCCTTGTGGGTTTGCAGCATATATATATATATATATATATATACTGCAAACACGCAGTATAATTAACGTAAAGAACGACGCTTGTATAGGAGATATTCCGCGCAAGATATGAAGAGAGAGAACGAAACAAATGAAAAAATGAGGTAACCACCCGGGAATCGAACCCGGGATCTTCCGATTGCCGGTCAGATATGATAACCACTACACCATGGGCCTCACTCACTCAAATGCCGTAATTCTTCTACATACGCGCAGAAACCAATGCCCCAAGGGGGCACCTCCCGCATGCCGTAACATTATATACATTTAACTGCAAACACGCAGTATAATTAACGTAAAGAACGACGCTTGTATAGGAGATATTCCGCGCAAGATGAGAGGGAGAACGAAACAAATGAAAAAATGTGGTAACCACCCGGGAATCGAACCCGGGATCTTACGATTGCCGGTCAGATATGATAACCATTACACCATGGGCCTCACTCATTCAAATGCCGTAAGATCCCGGGTTCGATTCCAGGGTGGTTACCTCAGTTTTTCATGCGTTTCGTTCTCTCCCTCTCATCTTGCGCGGAATATCTCCTATACAAGCGTCGTTCTTTACGTTAATTATACTGCGTGTTTGCAGTTAAATGTATATAATGTTACGGCATGCGGGAGGTGCCCCCTTGGGGCATTGGTTTCTGCGCGTATGTAGAGGAATTACGGCATTTGAATGAGTGAGGCCCATGGTGTAATGGTTATCATATCTGACCGGCAATCGGAAGATCCCGGGTTCGATTCCCCAAAACAAGAAATTTCCTTTGAAGTGTAATTTTTGGGCACATCTTGTTTTATCATATGCTTTTACAGAAATGCACTAGTAACCCCACCGTGAATATTTACTGCGGGGTTACTAGGACAATTCTGCAAAAGCACATAGAGCCAGATGCAATCCAAAGCTACGCTTAAAACGAATTTTTTGGCTTTCCGGATATAGTGGATCGCGTATTTGGTTCGTGACCTGGCGACGAAGGAACGACGACGACCACACTATGCTGCACGTTTCACTTCACTCCAGACATGGGGTCATTACAAGGTTTATCATTATCATTACCAGAAATTTTTCATCATCATTACCATTACAGAATTTCTGTTTCATTATCATTACATTTTCATTATCATTACATTATCATTACAAGCCTTTCATTATCATTGTAATCATCATTATAATACTAAATATACTGAATAAACGCTCCACCGGTGCACTGCAGGCAGGGTGCAAAGATGCTTGGCAGCAAGAACAGATACATCAGGATACAGATGTGCATTGTCCCTCCACCATGTCATGGGATTGCAGTCCTCATCAATGCAGGACTGGTCAAGGTAGCTGTACACCTGGCTGACAATAGGGTTCTGAGAAGCTGTAGAGGGAGCTGGAGCAGCCATAAAATTGAACAACTTGCACCGCTTTGGTGCTGGCTGGGACTGGGAGGAATCAGAAGTCGCATGCACGCACGCACACGCAAGTTATACACACACACACACACATATATATATAGTGCGGCGTAAGTCGCTTTACCGAGAATAATGAAATTACCTTGCGAAGAATGATATTTATTACAGAAATTGTTGTGTGTCCTCCACCATGTTCAATACATACGTTACATCTTTGAACCACTGAACAACAAATAGCACGACAGTTCTTTGCTATTATTCAACGTCTCAAACTATTAAAGATGCAATAACGGCTTAAATTTAGCTTCTTCAGCGTTTCTCGCAGTAATAGAGTAATGGTTCATGACCAAAATACGATATTTAATACCCTTTGTAAAGGCTGGAAAGAAGTGGTCTAGGTTGCGTGCATTCAATAACTTTTGCAGCGAGTTCGAACCCCTTTTATCTTCTCTATCTGGAAGCAAGAGAGAGAGACTGGAAACTAAAGCGATACTCATTACGCAATTTCTACACTCGTAAGAATTCTTTACCAACGAGAAAAGTACATCATTTTAAATTCCATAATGAATGAGCATCTGCGTCAACTGTATATCATTACTAAAATGAAAAAAATTAATTTGACTAAATTTTAAAAAATAAATACGCTACATTATTCTAGATTTAGTTTTAAGTACAAATTTAGACTTAATTGATATCTCTGTATGAGACTACTACTACTACTACTACTCCACCAGTGATCACATGCAAATAACATTTAAAATTAATGTTCATAATTCTGAGAGTTTGGAATAAGTTTAGAATTTTAAAAGAACTAAATTTCGTGACATGAAACTAACTTTCGACCCATAATTGGGATGAAGCTCCACCGCACGATGATATTAATGGCACATGGACTTCTTTTTATAATTACTTTAAACGGTTAGAGTGGAGTAATATCCCATTACGTAAAAAGAGACTGGCGAAGTCTGTTAAACCTAAATGGTGGAATGCTGAAATTAAAAGTAACAACGTTAAAAAGGAACGCGTATTTTAAATTTAAAGAAACAAATAATTTGTCCGATGAAAATGCTTACAAGTTATCGAATAAGAAAAGCAAAAACCTTATTAGAAAAAGTAAGCGCGCGGCAACTATGAACTATATATAGTGAACCAAGTTAAATCGAATCCGAAGGAATTCTATAATTACGTTAAAATAAAAAATAATAGTGTTAATTATGTAAAAATAAAAAGTAGCTTCGCAGACTATTGGTCCACTCATTGGAGAAAACGAACAAATTTACGATGACTTACGAATGACGGAAGTTTTAAATAAATTCTTCTCTTCCGTCTTCACTAACCAAAATATGAACAACATTCCCGTTCCCGTAATCATGCTCAATGATGATCAGTTAAAGCTTCACGATTTTACCATTAGTGAAAGCGAAGTACTTTCGGCCAAAGGTAAAATTAATCCCAATAAAACTCTCAGTCTAGATAAGCTCTACCGTAGGATACTTAATTAAAGAAATGAACTGCGCAATAGTCTCTCCTGTCACATATATACTTAATAATAATAATAATAATACTAATAATAATAATAATAATAATAAATCATTACAGTCGAGTGGAAACTTGCAAACATTATGCGAATATTTAAAAGGGGACAAATCGCTTCCAGGAAATTATAGTCTTCAGTCGTTGGTAAGCTTATAAAGACGATCGTTCGGGACAATATAGTCAATCACTTAAAATTAATAAATTAATCACAGATTCTCAACACGACTTTCGACGTAATCGTTCTTGTCTGACTAATTTGCTCAACTTCTTTAATGATATTGTAAATATATGTATATGATGAGTAAAATAGTAGATATTATATATTTCGATTTTTAAAAGGAGTTTGATAAAGTGCCACATGGATTATTTGCTAAACTTCATTCTCACGGAACTGATGGTAGTTCCCAAATGGATCGAAAATTGGCTTAGTGGACGTAAACAAAGGGTGGTCATTAATGGTAAAGCGTCTAACTGAAAAAGTGTAACTAGCGGCGTGCCTCAGGGATCAGTTCTGGGACCAGTTCTTTCTACTATTGATATCAATGACATCGACACAGGAATTAACAGTATAATTTCAAAATTTGCGATGATACCAAACTAAGGGGACGAACAAAATCAACGGCAGAACGTTTGCACATTCAAGATATTAATAAATTACTCAAGTGTGTGAAAATTTGGCAAATGAACTTTAATATGGATAAATGTAAAACGTTGCATATCGGTAGAAACAATGTTAAGGAAAGTATTTTATGCGCGACAAGACACTAACTAGTGTTACGGAAGAGAAAGATTTAGGTTATTGTTGCCGACACTCTTAAACCGAGTAAGCAATGTATTGAAGGGGTCAGAAAAGCAAATAGAATCTTAGGATTTATTGGTAGATCATTTGAATTTAAGTTGGAGAAAACAATGTTACATAATATAATTCTTCAGTACGCCCCCACCTGGAATACTGCGTTCAGTTCTGGTCCCCATATTTACGACAGAACCTAGACAGAATGGAGAGTGCAGCGACGGGCTACTAAGATGATTCCAAGACTTTGAAACAAATCATACGCTGCCCATTTAGAAATGTTAAATTTATTCTCACTCGTAAAAAGGCGTACATTCGAGGAGATTTAATACGGGTATTTAAAATGATTAAAAGTTTTGATAATGTCGACGCCAAAAAATATTTCACCTTCAGAAATCCAGATAGAACTCGCGATAATGGTTTCAAATTAGTGGGTAAATATTTTAATTCTAATGAAGCTAAACAATTTTTCTTCAACTGTATAGTTAATTTGTGAAATGGAGTGCCAGCCAACATAGTTCGAAGCAATTCGATCGAATCTTTTAAAAAAAGAGACTAGATGCTTATCTTGCCTTAAACCCCCAGTTGGAAACATTTGTTAACGCAAACAAATGTTGTAGAATTCCCTTCTCATCACTTTAAAATTTTTTACTTTATCTTTAAATTTCTTTCTTTCCTTCCTTCCTTCCTTTCAACCTCTTTTCTCTGCTTTGCTTTAAAACTTTCACTCGTCTTTAATTTTTGACATCTTTTAACCTTCCTCCTTAAACAGACAGCCTCGAAGGGACCAGCTGCTGGTCTGTTGCCGTTTGATGTCCTTGTATTAGTCTCAAATTTATGAACTTTAATCGTAACTATAAAACAAAATTATACGTAACTAAAAATTATAAATTTTAAATATAAAACATTTAAATTTTGAAGGAAAGAGCTAATTTAGCTGCTAGAGAGGCGTGTAGAGTCCTCGTATTCAGTGATTGGTTAACCCAAGGCCACAACTCTCCCAGGGCTGCCAGAAGATTCAACCTACTGACGTCACTCAAACGGTGACGTATCATTATCTCTGTGACGTCATGAACAATATCTTCGAGGTGTTTAGGCACGACCTGGTAAAGGATGTAACCATTCTGAAGCAGCTGCGAAGGATAACGGAAAGTGAATTATGGATTATACAACGGCCACGATTGGCAAAAGCAATGAGAATCTGTTACCTCATTCTAAGGCCTAATCTTAAATACATATTATTATTATTAAATATATAAAAAATATTAAATGTCTTCAAACAAAATCATAAAACAAAATATGCAACTTTTTAAAAAAATTTTTGCTACATCACTTTCCCCTCATGAATTAAAGAGAGCTGCTTTTTATTTAAATGTAAAACCTCGTGTAAGACATGAAGTTTCTTTAAGACACGGAATCCTAAATCACAGCCTCTTATTTCATATCGTAACTGGCCTCGTACGCATAAAAATGATGAAAACATCAAAATGTGGGAGAAAAGCAGATGAAGCTGAAAGAAAATCATTCCTTACTTGTTTCGCTACAACGATCATTTCTTCGTTGATGGTTGGACCGGGATCAATCGAAAGATGAGGTTTCAAAATCATTGACAGGTACGTTACAACAGGTTCGGCTAAAACCTTGGTAAAGACGATTAAAAATGTAACTACTGTAGTAGGCTTTGGACCAATGAAAGCCAGTACCATCAGCAGATTAAGAGGATCGCTTAAGCAGAATATACTCCATTTTGGCGAAAGCAAAGGCCAGGTAACACTAAAATCTGTAGGCTTTAAAAGTCCTTAAACGACTTCAAAAACAAAATAAGTGAAGTGATAAGAAAGAAAGTATTTCGGTTAAACTACGAGCAAAACGGTTATAAGCCAAGTGTCTCGGGAAAAGTTTCATTTTCCCATATATGATCTCTATTTCTTCATATCTGAGGCTTAAAATCCTGTCAAATTATTGCCTTCGCCTTTGGACGTGATTTTAAACCTTAGGTCGGAAGAAATAGAGATCATATTATAGAAGCACGAAATTATAACCCCTTCTACAAATAATAATGCTTAATCATACACAGTTTTAATGAAACGATCAACCCACTCACGAGCAGGCGCGGACTGGCTCAAAAATTTCCACCGGGCAGGTGTCACTGAGAGGGCCCCCAAAAAAGTGTTTATGGATGTTTTAAAAATCTAGTAATTTTGTCATAAGGTAGGGCAGTCAAAAGTTGACCGAAAAAATTAAGAAAGTTGACCTTACGAATTGAAAAAATTGACTTATAAAGTTGCCTTTACTTTCAATAATAAAAACGATACTTTAATTACTTATTCTTGCTCTTCTACATCAGTTGACCGATTGTGGTAAATTATGAAGTATTTGCCGACATTTTCTGGCAAAAAATTGCGATCCTTACTTAATAATTTATTAAGCATGGAGAAAGATCTCTCTACAGCGGCAGTTGTTGGTTGACATTGCAAAAGCTGACCATAAACTGTTGGTGAGATTTCAGGTCTACTGAGGTTAATTATTTCACAAATACCATTTGTCTTGAGTCTTGTTTCAATGTATTGTTTGACTGAACACATATCTTCGCCAAGGTTGCTAGAAGAAATGGTTTCATATGCCTCTCTAATGGTGCAATCAGATGCTGCCATCCTAGTCACTAAGCTAGCAATCAAACTATAATTAATTTTGATTGACATTAGTTGCTTTGGCAGTTTTTCATTAGCAACACTCTCTTTAGCCTTCTGAACAATGATTCCTTCATCTTCAAAATTTTCCACAATTGTCTTCACATTTGGAAAATTGTCTGCAAAATAAAAAGCAGCGTTCAGCCAGCTTGCCCAACGTGTTACAATCGGTTCTGGAGGAGTTCCTATTTCAGCAAACAATTCCTTCCTTCCTTCCTTTTGTTTTTAAGAGTAGAAGCCTTGACACATGCAATTAAAGTGTCAACATCACTATAAAATGCTCTTATTTGCATCGCACAATTATGTAACAGATGCGCAAGACACGTTACATGGAAAAGTCTTGGAAAAAGTTGCTTGAGTGTCGCTCCAGCTGACACCATGTAACGAGCTGCATCAGACAGAAGTAAACAGAAATTTTCTCTTGGTATCTCGAATTCTTTTACAGTATCGTCAATCTTGTGTATGACAGTTCGTGCATTAACATTTCCAAGAAGAACATCGCACCTGATTAAATGTTTTCTTGGGAACATCAATAGATCCAGCAAGTATGTTCAAATATTTTGAGCCCCTTACTTCACTTTCATCAACAATTAGGAAAACTAATTTACCCTCTAGCAAATGTTTTATTCTACTTAACTCGCTTTCTGCCTGTTTCATTGCTATTGATCTGCAAGTTGACACGCAAGGCACTGCTACACCTAATTCAGAGAACAATTGTTTCACATGAGGGTTGCTCAACTTATGAAGAGGTATGTTGGCTGACAGAAATGTAGTCAAGTTTTTCCGAAAAATCTGAAGACTTGTACTTTAAAAGGGTTTGCGTCTTTTCATTTCCCACATTTTGGTCTATACCACGCTGGTGCTTTTGGGTAGAGCGATGTTTATCCACAAAAAAGGATTTGTCATGCTTGACCACAACACAACAAATCTGACAGTATAGCTCATTTTTTCCTGAACAAATGAATTCATTAGGATATTTTGCAATTATAGCGCGCACTTTAGCAATAGAACTAACTGCAACTTTTGGCATTTTAAATATTTGAAATCAAAAGAAATCGAAATCAGTGAAATCACAAATCAGAAAAAATCACAAATCAAAAATGGTAACCAGTAACCACAATACATACAACACAACCACATCCAAAACCAGAACGGACATAACTGAATAAGACAAATACGAGCAGCGAAGTTGCCAGTTAACCAAAAAGATGCCAATTTTTAGTTATTTTAATTATTTATTCCAAAAAATTGACTTTATTTACCTCATTGCTATTTTTTGACCTAACAGGTAAAAGTTGACTTTTGGTTGACCTATTAACTTTGGTAATATACCCCCTACAGGTGTTTTTATTGCATTTTCAGTCGTTTCAGCGAAAAGTGCCCCATAGGAAACAATTTACTTTATTGACTTTTGACCGCCCTAGACTCATAACCTGTAAATCCCCCCCCGAGTTTTTAATATAATTTTGAACTCGACCAAAATCAAATCTAATTAATACGGTCAGGGAATGACGAGGTGTACTTCTGAATACATGAAAGGCCTTGGAATAATTTTTCTTGTGGGTTTGCATTATATATATATATATATATATATATATATATATATATAAAGAAAGACGCTTGTGTAGAAGAGCGTTCCGCACAAGATGAGGAAGGAGAACGAACAAATGAAAAATGAGGTACCTCCCGGGAATCGAACCCGGGATCATCCGATTGCCGGTCAGATATGCTATCCACTACACCAAGGACCTCGATCAATCAGAAGTCGTAATTCTCCTACATACGAGCAGAAACCAGTGCCCTGAGGGGGCACCTTCATGCCGTACATATATACATTTTAACTGCAAACAACACACAGTATAGCATATCTGACCGGCAATCGGATGATCCCAGGTTCGATTCCCGGGAGGTACCTCATTTTTCATTTGTTCGTTCTCCCTCCTCATCTTGTGCGGAACACTCTTCTACACAAGCGTCGTTCTTTAAATTAATTATACTGTGTGTTGTTTGCAGTTAATATATATATATATATACTTACTTACTTCGTAGCCCCCGGGTTCTCTTATGCGAACCCGGCGGTGCTCAGGTATCCCGCGACCACCGTGGGACGGGTCCATAGGTCTCGTAGAGAGGTAATGTTGGAGTTGTGTCTTTGTTGAGAGAGTGTGGCAGTGTAAGAGTAGGTGTTCTGTGTCCTCAGGGTGGAGGTAGCATTTTATATATATATATATATATATATATATATATATATATATATATATATATATATATATATATCAACGTAAAGAACGACGCTTGTATAGTAGATATTCCGCGCAAGATGAGAGAGAGACAGAACGAAACAAATGAAAAAAAAGGGGTAACCACCCGGGAATCGAACCCGGGATCTTCCGATTGCCGGTCAGATATGATAACCACTACACCATGGGCCTCACTCACTCAAATGCCGTAATTCTTCTACATACGCGCAGAAACCAATGCCCCAAGGGGGCACCTCCCGCATGCCATAGTTATATACATTTAACTGCAAACACGCAGTATAATTAACATAAAGAACGACGCTTGTATAGGAGATATTCCGCGCAAGATGAGAGAGAACGAAACAAATGAAAAAATGAGGTAACCACCCGGGAATCGAACCCGGGATCTTCCGATTGCCGGTCAGATATGATAACTACTACACCATGGGCCTCACTCATTCAAATGCCGTAATTCTTCTACATACGCGCAGAAACCTCATTTTTTCATTTGTTTCGTTCTCTCTCTCTCATCTTGCGCGGAATATCTCCTATACAAGCGTCGTTCTTTACGTTAATTATACTGCGTGTTTGCAGTTATATATATCTGTTCATTACAATATGAAAGTTACTCATGGAAATCATAGAAAACGTTGAAGTAGAAAGAGACTTTTTTTCAATCCCAAACTAAACTGTCACTTACTTAAACTATTACAGAGGGGCCCCATTATCAACAGTACTTTCTTCTTTTAGTTACGCCTCTGATAATAATATATATATATATATATATATATATAGTGCACAATATCAACGAATAACGTTTTCAAAGGTGTTTAGAAAAAAGGTATACGAGGAAATTATTGGGGGTGTGGATTGTAGGTTTGGGTATGCAGGTTCTTGGGATCTAGGCTGAACTGGCTGGGCCCTGCTGCTGCCTTTATTCAGCTCCTAAGATATTTGTGTGTTTAAAGCTTAAAAATATAAAAAATTAACAAATACTTAAATAAAAATTCAGTAAATTACTCACGTTATAAAGACCAAGAGCAAAAAATCGGCGCGCCAGCACAAATGCAACACCACTTAAAAATATTTACGTTATTTACTTAATTTTATTTTTCGCGCCAAAAATAGTGTCCTAGAGTGCTGATTGGTTATACTAGAAATCTCAGAAATGCGTTTGGCAACAGCGATTTTTAACATATTTATTTAATTAATTTTCAACAAATAAAATAAATGTAATAAATTTATTTAAATAAAAATTTATTCAAACGGACATAATTTATCAACAAATAAACTAAAGTTAATAATCCTAAACAATTTAAATATCAATTATTTTACTAGTATTAAAAAAAGTGGAAAATTTTTAATGCCGTTTTGTCGCCAACGTACGTTGTCGTGTTTGCACTTTTTTTTACCCCTGTGAACACCCCCTGAGGTCTTATATAGTAATACGCAGAGATGGGCAAGATCACCAACTTTGGTGATCTTGAAGATCAAGATCAGATCACCAGAAAAATGTGATCTTGAAGATCCAGATCAAGATCGTGATCTTGAAGATCACTTTTCAAGATCACTTTTTTAAGATCACTTTTATATGAATTGAAAAAGTTGTACTCTTGTAGAGTAAACAAAAACAAATTATTTTGTTAATCACTCCTGAAAAGTATCACTCCTAATACTCCCCTGAGGGCTGAGGCAATACAAGCATCGCATCCTACCCATGTCACCTGATCTAAACCACGGGGATTGACGATTCCCCTTTCAGTTTTTCAGGTGGTAAACTTAAAACTTAGTATCATCATAACTTATCAGCAAAGAAAAAACTATTAAATGACCTACATATAGTTTTTAGTTCTATTTTTCTCAATTCTCATTTCACCAGGTCCATAACCCATATCAATGAATGGTCAGCATATATAAGTAAACATTTTTTACATAGAATTTAATTTTACAGTTTTACTGCAGTACGCAATTACTGACAATATAAGGGTAAAAACCGCAAGTTAAGAGTGTTAATTTAATGTTCAACCGCTGTAAACATTTGCTTTCAGCAAAACCAATTGTTCAAAGTTACCATCCGAGAGACGACTTCGTTTGGGGCTATGAACCATGCCAGCAAACGAAAACAACCGTTCCACTGGTGCAGAGGAAGGTAGCGTGGTGTTATACCTCTTGAAGATCTTCTTTATAGCAGGATACCTATCTAAAGAGTCGAGTGCCTTACTGGTGTCCTGCAAATAATTGAGGACTTCCAAGTCTTCCTTGTTGTTAGGAGCAGAGAATGAGCCGTCCATAGTTCTGAAGAAATCGTCTTCAGATGATGAGTCTGAGTTCACCGAACTATTACCACTGCTGTCAGAATTACAATTTCTTACAGCCATTTGCAGCTTGTCTTTTACTTGAGACTTGATTGCTTCATGATCGCCGAAATTAGGCCCTTGCAACAATGATATCCATCTAAGTTTGAAATACGGATGAGATACTGAGGCCAAAACGGCATCAGTTACCTCGGGGCTCAACGACAAAAAATGACCAAATCTGGCATTGAAGCCAGAGACGACTGCTGCCAGTAATGGCATGCAGTGTCTCAAGCGCAGGTCGTTTGGTTGGATA